>CM045452.1:4692556-5235658 GCA_024666655.1 Dascyllus trimaculatus | reverse complement strand
CTGAGGTAGACGAGGTTGAGGATGCAAAGGATGCTGAAGGAAAAGAGGCTGAGGATGCAAAGAATGCTGAGGGTGATGAGGATGCAAAGGATGCTGAGGGAGATGAGGGTGGCAATACATCACGTAACAGTGCTCAAGGGGAAAAGGTAGAAAAAACAGCAGAAATGTCTGGTAAACGAAAGACAACAAGTTTGAGGTTTTGAGTTGGACCTGGTTAATAAACAGATTTTAGTTCTGATACTGATGAGATGGCAAGGTTTAGAGTAGGCAAGTAGGTTTCCTTTCAGTAAAGCTGGCCATAAAAACATTCAGTGTAAGTGTACCTCACTATGGCTGACAGTCAATGGATCATGAGCGAGAGACTTGGAAATCTATACAGGAGACTGAATTTCTCAGTGGTGGTTTTTTGTTGTGCATGCATAAATGATATTATTTTATAATTCACACCACATTTCACATTTCAACACACTTTAGGAGATAATTGTATTCATTTCTTTGTTAAATACTATTTCTATGAAAATGCATGGAGTCCACCTGAGTGGACGTATAAATATATCTTTATAAATATGGGTTGAAAAAAAAGTAAAGTTCAAACCTTGTTTTTCATGCCTAAAGATGAGTAAAAACATTTAGTAAAAAAATCCTTGCTGAGGTTATCATAATTCATGCATGAATTAAATAGGTGACTGTGGACAAGTTTGTCAAAGCTGACCATAAGTTTGCAGTGGTAATGTCAATTTAATAGAACTATAAATGCAAAACTCCTTGTGGGTGAGGAGCTTGTGGGTTTTGTATATTGTAGACAGTTCATGGTTAGCAGTAGCATGTAGCATTTGCACTAGCTAAATGGTAGCATCGGCACTGGTCTCTACCTGGAGCATCTCCTAAACGGGCCTGGGTCAGTTGGACGTGGCAGTGCTGGCTGGATTGTGTAGGAGCAGTGTGAACTGGCACTAGGGGGGATGACTCCAGGACGCCAGAGTTCACCTCCTAGCCTCCTGGAGGTGTCGTGGGACTAAGTAGGCGAAACATCGTTGAAGGGAGGTTTCCACCTGATGACCCCCAGAGGTCATCAGGTGTCTTGTGTTTAAATTAACAGCCTTTTGTTGACTACAAGAAAAGGTTAAGCTGTTCAGCTGTTAAAGCTGTTCAGAAGCTGGTGACAGATTTCTTAACCACTGAGTAACCCACACCCTGGGCAGGTCTGGCTTCACAGGACTCTGATCAGACATTGACCAGAACACAGACACTCCTCTGAACTGCAAAAGAAACCTTTAAAACACCTTAAAATGCAACTTTCCTCGAGCAGGATGCCACAGATAGCGTGAGAAAGGATGAGAAAGGACTGCTACCATCTTTGATACCGGCATACACTTACCATGGCTATCCATTTGAATGTTCAGAATTTCGCCATTTGCCTTCGAAGAAATCAAATCTAATCAGACAATCTGCCACATGACCGCAGACCACGTGTTACTGGAGTCCAGGATTGTCACTCCAAAATCATTTTCAATGCAGAGACTACTGATGAAGTTGTTAATGTGCACAACCAGAGAATATCGGCTCAAAAGTCTGATGGACTGTGAGGAAACTAAATGAAGCTGGTTTGCAGTCTCATCGCCAAGGCCTTGATCGGATGTGAGAATCAGCTCTTTGGACACTAGCAAGATACAGGACAGTCCTTTCCACTGATGAATTAGCTTTTTAGATGCACAGAGCAGATGGCAGGTGATGCTTTTGGCATCATACAGAGGAACATTATGTGCATGTCAACATCATCTGAAGAGCAACCCATGGAGGTTGAGATGAAATCCTTGTCCTCAATCCTCATCGTTCACAGCCATTACGATACGTTTCAACAAGACAACGGCATTGTTGTGTCATTAGAATAGAAAATTTTAGCAGCCTTAAATGTTCCAGTCCTATCACACACACTTCCACTCTGAGCCCACTATTCATCCCATTATTATTTCAGTGTTGGTTGTTTCATGACATCCATTCTGCTGTAGAGATGCTGTGCTTATCCCCCATGTTAAGAAAAAATGAATAGAATTTAGTAAAATATTAAATGCTGGGTTTACATTTTTGTTGAGTACTGCTGTTTGATCCCTAATATATCTACAAATGATGGCTGCATATTATTAGCAGCTCATAAGAGCCAAAAGTGTTGTTAAAACGTGGATCAGCAGTCAGTTTACCGCCACTGAATCAGCTGACTAAAAGGCTGCTTTATTTTGAAGGCAGGGTTACTCCAGTCTCCTCTGGTTACTTGCGCTTGACAAGCTCCCTGTCTTGTTAAGTTTCTCATTCCTCCCTTCTGTCTCCAGTCTCCCCAGTAACTCAGAATAGTAAGTAGGTTCACCATCCAGGCGTCACCTCATTGAATCTGAACCAGAATTAGATTGAAGTCTTCAAGTTACTCCATTAGCAGGGATTAAAAATTGGGAACCCATCAAAAGCATTTTTTGCAGACACGTCTTTGAAATGAGTCATATACTGTACACCACAGGGAAGAACCAGCTGCTGTGGGTTTATAGCAACAGAGGTTTACTGAGAATAAGAGCATGCATTAATACATTTGTCCCAATATAACATATGTTTGCTCATATGTGTGGCTGGACCATCTTTTAAACTACTGTGCACATTGCATTAGTCCTCAGAGAGTGCAGGTAGTATTTATATATTTGCACACATCTTATTTTCAGGATACTTATTGTGGTAGAAACAACCAGGAATTTCAGCTATCCAAGAGATTAAGGAAACCTCTGGTTCACCAAGAGCAACCACAGATATTCAGCATTTAAACCGCTGGGAGTGAATATCTGAAATTATGCAGCACTGAGCTTTAGAGGAAAAAGGTAAACAGCTCAGTGTGTAGGCTTGTCTCTGCAGTCACCCACTCAGCCCTTTAAATGAAGAATTACATGTGGAAAGTGGACAATTAAGCATCGGCCTGAGCGGAGTCACATATGACCTCGTGTCTGATTCAGCATGGAAACTATTAATACTGTGTGTGTGTGTGTGTGTGTGTGTGTGTGTGTGGGAGACACAAACAAAGAAGAAACAAGATCGTAGGAGGGAATAAATGGAGGGAAGAGGATGTAAGAATTCAAGTGGGACCAAACAAAAGGTCTGGATTCCTCCATGACGCATCGTGTCCAAATACTTGTATTATTCCAGTGAGACGTTGACAACAAACACACCCTTAGCAAATACACTGACCGGCTAACTAAATGCTATCAGCCCAGTGCAGTCAGTCATTGGGAAGAAATATGATGCATGCTCTGTCAGACCTGCATTTCATTTTGATCATCTACATAGATAATGAGGTCGAGATATGAAGTACAAGCACTTAATTTTACATGTGGCAGGTGAGTCAGCCTTTGTTATACAGCGCTGACAGCCATCATATTTATGTCCCTGACCGGTTCTTGCTTGATGCTCTCCTTCTAAAATTGAACTCCCAGTTCCCTGCTGCATGATGATCCACTTACACCCTGCTGCTACTGCAGAGCAGACATGCAACATTAATTTCTCTGTGGTTTGTACGAGCCTCCCCCTCCAGAGCTCAACAAGTTCCCACACGTGCATTAGAAGCCCATGGTCACGGACAGCGTGCTGGATGTTACTACAGATGGGAGTTCTTGTACTGTTTTCTTTTTCTTTTTTTCCTGCAGTCTAGTCAGTGGGCTGTAAATCAGTTATATACACACAGCATACCCCCCCACACACCCGGAACTACTCGGCACTGTGTGTGAGAGTGCACGAGAGCAGTAAATAGCTGAACATGCATGTGCACAGAACACACCGTGAGCGCATATTGTTTGAAAGAGCGCTCACATGAGCACATTTCTCTCCATACATCAAGGATTGCATTAGTTGTGCAACTGCTGGCGGACCTGGGTCATGTCTGACATTGTGCTGAAATCCACAGACATTAGCAGCTGTTTCCACCCAGCTCGGCCTCGTGTCAGCACGCTGTCTCCACTGTCACAATCACTACGTCAGATTATGCAACCTGAACGATGATCTGTTTTTGCTCACTTTTGCATACCATCAAGCTCCTGCAGAAATGGCGACTGGACGTCTTGTAGGAGGGAAGAAGTTCAGCGAGCTTGACATTTCAGCTCTGACAAGGCAGAGGCAGAGAGACTGGGTGGAGAGTCGAAAACAGTGAGATGTCATCGGGGCAGTGGAAGAGTTTACGACATTTTGTTCATCACAACATGGGTGTGATAACATGGACGCAAAAAAAAACACAGCACACCCTTTGGGATGGAGCTGAAGCCTGAAACACTCTCTAAGCAGCTGGAGTTAGAGCCTCCTAAACAGTCACTTGTAAATTTGACCCATAATAGCAGCCTAGTTGTAATGGCCCATTAAAATGTTTGGCTGTAGAAGATTTGGCTACATATTGGAATGCTACTGTTTGTGGTTAAGGGAATTCCACAGATCTATATTTGCCTGTGTTTTCCTTCTTTTTGCCAGTCGACGGAATTTGAGGTTTGGTTTACAGCAACCCGTGGCTTTTGTTCAGATTTGAGGAAGAAATGTTGCCTCCCTTTAGCGAAAGAACCTGCATCACAAAGCTAGAAAAGATGAACAAATAGAGGCTGGATGAAAGGGAGAGGAATGAAGGTAATGCAGGCAGCACAGTGATGGATCAGTGAGACAGATCCAAGAGATTCTGGATAAGAGCTGAAAACAGAATGAAAACTTAGCAGATGTAACATTTGGGACTTTCAAGCAAATGGAAGCAGATCAAATGTGCCATGGGGCTGAAAGCGCTCTTGCCATGACACATAAATAACTGCTCTTAAACTAAAAATACAGACAGGGAAGTCAGAGGTGCTTCCCGTCACTGGGATGTGCAGACTAGCAGAAAAGTGCCAAGTATCCACTGCCTTCCTGAGCAGCACAGACCCCTCCGGTCCTGCGTCACTGGTACTTTCCTGCCTCCACTGGTCAGCATCCTGTACGTGGTGACTCTTGTCTTTTAAACTGTGTGAAGGAATTTCCCTATGCTTTAAACTTTTAGAGCATCTTTTGATTTAAACCCTATAGCAGCAAGTGTTTACATTTACCCTGAGACATAAAATTCAGATTAAAATGCTGGCTTCCGAGGATGCTGCTTCTATGATAAACTGTTGATATCGCTCCATGTTCCAAGAATCCAAGACGTAACAGTATCCAAGGAAATCCTCAATCCTTGCCTCTCATAAACAAATTTGACAAGTTACACTAAACACAAGCAGCCTTCCATTTGGCGGGGGCAGGAGCGCATTTTCACAGAATAAATCAGGGTGTGTATTTCACGTTTGGACAGAAGCACCCGTGTCTGCTCATTATCTCGGAGCAAAACTGGTTAAAACTAGAGCCATCTCACTATTCAGAACATCTGGTTTGCAATAATCGACAGCCACCGAGTCTCCACTCTGGTGAGGCCAACACCCACTGCAAGTTTCCACAGTAAAACGTAACAGGGTTCTGCCAAGTTGAGTCGATGGCGCTTTGCTCTATAGCTGCCTCTGCTCCTCTTGAGAGTTCTGCTCAGACAATGGTCTCATTGTGCTGAGGATTGGCAGGAGGACTTTATTTATAGATAGGGGATAAATATACTCATCTTTTTTGGCCCAGGGACAATGCAAACTGATAAGGGCAACTTTGCTTGATGGTGCAGGGCCAAAGATTTGATAGCATCTACTACCTGAGGGGAAAAGCCCCATGATTTAAGAAGACCTCAATGAGCATTTTATGGTAAATTATAACAGCACATTAGGGTTAGACTCCAACCCCTAATAGGCCAGAAATCCTCTGAAAAGGCTCTACTGCTGTCATTCAAGATGTCTAAATAGCATTACTGACACACCAAGAATTCCGCTTTGTTGACTGTAGTTCAACATAGAAAAGGAAATTCCATTCACAGGCCCAGCGTGCCCCAAGTGTTCCCATGTACTTCATGAAATAAAGGACTTCCATCCACTGGCACTAACCCCTAATGCTCGCTATAAACCAAGAAATACTAAAGTCCCACTTATTCAGAAGCCACATGAGAAAGGTCAGTGGCAGTGACTCATCGGAGTCAGTGTTCTCTGAGCGCTGGCTGCACTCACACGGCCTTTGGGGAAGGAGGATGGTAGGCTACAGTTGGCTGGATGTAACAGGCATTCTCACACACAGACAAACACAATCCAGCACTGTACTGAAGTGTGTTTGTGTCTCTGAAGACGCTAATCAACCTTATCCTCTTTTCTCTCCTCAGCCTTGGTCTCTCATCATATGTCTCTTCTCTTTTCATTCTTCCTGTAATCATCCCCAACTGTTTTTTTAGTATCGCAGGCCTATTATTGTCCCTTCTCCTTTACTTCCTCTCAGCTTGTTCTCCAGGTTCTCCAAGTGTTTTGGCCACGGCGGACAGCAGCTGGATTCTCCATTCTCTTCTCCCTTTGCGATTCCTCACCCTTTTATTGCTCCTCGCCCCGCACACTTTCTCCTCACACCGTCCCAGCTGCCTTCCACCCTTAGTAACGCTGCTATACAAACACACAAGCCCTCACACGTACGCTGACAGAGGCGCACACGCACAAACAGTGTAAATGCACACACGGCCGATGCAGACGCGCACAAAAGGCAGCTGAAGTCATTTTTGTGGTATGTCTGAGGGTTTAAAGAAGCAGAGATGTGTTGTAATTACAAGTGCATCTGCAATGGAATCTGTTAGGGCAGGTTGAGTTGAGGGAGGACCTGGCAACCTATCAAAGCTATCAGCGAGGCAAACCACCCTCTCTCTTGTGTCTGCTTGTTTAAAAGGAGTGTACAAATAAAAAGAGAATACACACAATGGCTTAAATATTGTTCCAAAACATGATATTGTATGGTCCAGGCACATAGCAAATCAGGAATAACAGAGAGGCTGAAACTCAGTGGTGCAAACTTTGACCCAAACACCTGACCAGGTGTGATGAACAACCCACAGTCCTTTATTGACACAAAGATGACAAGCTTGCTGTCCGGCTCATCCTGCTTGTTAACACAATCACCTGTCAGCCACATCCGCTGCCTCCCCACTTAAGTCTGAGCCTTTCACTTCAAGCACGCGCTCACAGTTTCAGCCTTTCTCTGTTATCTGTCTCCTACTTCCTGCTCTTTCTTTTCACCGTCGGCACACATACACACCTCCGCAGTGGCCCACGGGTCACACAGTCCACTCTGTCTTGGCTTCACTCAGCTCGCCTCCTGTCGAGCGTCAAGGTGACAGAGAGGAGAAGAAACCTGACATTGTCTGTTAGCGATATGGTATCAGGAGAGAAGGGAGGGGTGCTGTGTTTGAACTTGTCTGGCTTGAGCTCAGCCTGTCTGCCTGTCGGTTTTTCAATGAGTAATCCATTGTAAGACTGAACACACACAAATGCACATAGCTCACGAACAAGAGGGACGAGGAGTTTTAGCCCCGGGGTGATGGGTCGGTGATGGGTGAGACGTGAAGGCTGCTGCTTAGGTTAAAGAGTTTGTCCTCTTCCTATTCAAAAATTGCCGAGGGCTTCTGAGGTTGAAAAAAAATGTCAATATTAGCCGTGAGGCAGTAACTTACACCTAAAATAGTCAAAGGTCCACATGGGATGTTTAACAATGTCCAACAGTTCTCTTTCTTTAGCCAAATGCGTGGAGGAGCTCTGGGAATGGAAAAGCTGCTCCATTCGCTGGCCCGCCACATTGGCCCAGACTGCAAGGTTTCAAAACTTAATGGGTTGATTGCTGTAAAACATTCATAGTCCCAAACCCAAAATCTTTTCTAGCACCTCCGCTAGGTTGTCAGTAAAGGCTGAGTGAATGCTGAATGACTAATCTGTGAATAAATACCTACCATACATATTCCCATCGGCCCCTACTGCACTTTGTGTTTAGCACGCCTTTGCTAACACGGTAAACATACATTGTCATTGTGAGTAAGTTATCACGATGATGTAAGTAATCAGCTCAAAGCACAGGGCAGTCAGTGTGGTTGTTGAACCTTAGTTTTGACCTCTTGGTTTTTTACACCTGAGCAATAATGCACGTTTAGGAGACGACTACTGACCACCTGACCGCAACACTGTGTATTTTGTAGTAACCTAAATAAGCAGAAGAGTAGTAGTGCATTCGAAAACTAGGACTAATCAAAATGTCACAGAGAAAACTAAATAAGCAGATCAGAAGGGCAAAGTAGGAATTTGCAAACGCTCCAATCTTTTGTGGTCAGACGCTGCCAACAATAATGTATCTTGGAAGGCAGAAGCAGATTGGCAGGTTGCTGAACTGACGAGTGAAGCTTCTGTGTGCAGAATGTGTCCGTCAGAGGTTTTCAGAGAGGGATGCGGCCTCGCAAGTAGGGCTCCACACAGTTTCAGGGGAGGTTGGTGAATGGAGGTAAAACAAAAAATGCATTTAAAAGGAGATCAAACAGAACAGCTTGAATACTGTATGACTGCATGTAGTGTTTGGGTATTGGACCATCATCTCACTCTTCATGTGTCATCCTACTGCTGAATGAGTTACTGGCATGTCTCTGTATTTAATGAGTCATGTCAGAGTCTGATAAGTTCTTGTCCCTTCCATCCCCAAACCTATGTACTACTGGGCATGTGGTGTTGAAGTCTGAGATTTTCCCACATTCCCAGAGACAGCAACTAATAAATGCCTCAGGACAAACCTTTTATGTATTTTGCACAGTCTTAAGTTACATTATACAACATTATTAGGCTGTCTTGGCTCAGTTGTTGAATGTCTGTGGAATCAAACAGCATAATCACGATCCTACAGGCATCTAAGACATGAACAAACTAAGTGAAACAAACTGAAGGGGGCAAAAGGGGAACCCACAGCCTCAGACTTTAAAAACCCCTGACGTCCATGATTACATGAGCATTTGTGAATGTGTGCCACGTTTTTTTTCTATTTCCAGACGGTGGCACCACATGCTAAAATTCTTAAAAGGTCCCATATGGTGCAAACACATTTTTATTGTGTTTTGTATGTCTTAAAAACCTGGAGATATAAAATAAAAGCTGTGAGAATATGAAAACGCTTAACTACTGCATTTTGCCTCCCAGCTTTACATGCCAGTAAAAGTTTTGTTCAGCTTCTACGTAGAAACTGAGGAACCAGTAGTCCTTGAGCTAAAACTTTGCATAATCCTCCCCCCACTGCCTGCTGTTTGATGAGCCATTCAGAACGAGTAGCCCATTAACAATACATGTTAACCAGCAGTCGCTTTAGTCCAAGCTGCTGCTCTGCACCACTAAAATACTGACTTTATAACCACAATGTTGTCTGGCAAACTGTGAGTTGAAGACAACAGGTGTGCTGTGAGTATGTGATATTTCACTTGTAAGAAAGTTTGAGGCAACGCAATATCTTGGTCTCACACAGTGATTTACGTTTGTGTCAGCTGCTCTGCTCTTTACAGTTTTGCTCTGCTCTGTCACCCACAGATGGAGAGTCTTCTTCCTGAAGGGGGCGTGGACAGCAGCAGCTCAGCTGTATTTAAAGCTACAGAGACTGAAACAGCCTGTTAGAACAGGACTAAAACCCAGAGGACAGTCATGGTAGAATGAACCATCTGTCTGGTATTTTGACCTGAAACATTGAAAGATGTATTCTAAAGACTATTATTAATTTTGCTGAATAGGTGAACAATATAGGACCTCTAAAATCTACTTAAAGTGACTTTTATTTGGAAAATATTTCAATGACAAGCAAATTACTTACAATATAAACATGCTTTCCACAAATGAAAGTCTGGTGCATAGAATTAATTTTACACTGATAATCCCCCTGAGTGTTTTGTGGATTGTTGAGCCTTGAGCTGTGGAAACTAAAGCCAGTGCACTGGTACCCTAATAGCAGACATGGAAGCACTGTTTGTCAGGTGCATTGAGCACAGGTGTGTAAATACATAGCTTGAATTTTATGCAGAGCACAGCGGCGGTTCGCCTCATATTATCTTTTCTATCAGTGCTTTTCAACACTAAAGGTTTGGCAAAGTCAGACTGAGGGCCTTTAATACAAGTCAAGGCAAGCTGGAAAGGTCAAGTCTGTAAAAGGAGAACATAGGAGTCCTATTTAACAAAACAGTGCCTCTGATCTGCATATCATCAGTGGTTCATTGTATACATTGTACTTCCTGTGTTTAATGTATAAATCATTATTTATACCACATGCAAGGAGGTTCCAAATAAAGACACATCTCTGTATATCATGTGTAACTCAGCTGTGGTTTTGCTACATATAAAGACTTGTTTATGGTACACTTGAGACTGCTCAGTAGGCTATATAAACAGGATACCTTTCACAGACACAGATACAGCTCACGTAGGTTTGGAGATTCCTCTGTGACAAGGCCAGGATATCATTTTGACAGAGTACGGTTCCTCCACACGGAGACCTGGCGGAAAATTAATCCACCCTCACACACTTTTCCGGTGCTTGCCTTGCTCTTTTGTCATTGCACTGAATTCGGACTGGAAAAATAAAGGAGGATGAGCGACCTGGCAGCTATATGCAGTAAATCTGAGCTGATGAAGCCGACGGGAAGGGAGTGGGAGAGGAGCAGTCGGACAAAAAGAAAATCTCAGAGAGGGCGACCGCCATCAGCAGATCAGGGTGAATATGATAAAGTTGTGTGTATATGGAGTGAATGAGAGAGCATCAGAAAATAAAGACTGTTCTTAAAGGTGCTACACACAGGCACTAAATGTTAAAAATGCTCTTAACTCCAACTCTAGGATAATAATATTCTCATACTATCAGATATCATCCCTAATGAGACATTTATTTTGGATTTCCCATTAATTATTTTATAATGTCTGTGCTATTTTAACTGCACAAACCTACAGTACAATTTATTATACTTCACATATTGAACTACACTTAACTAATGTACTACTAGGTTATTCAATGGTATACTATAATGCACTATACTCTACTACACATAATCCAATATACAGCACTGTATTACATCAAATAATATTAGATTATATTATACATATTTTACTGTACTATATCACACTGCACTGATAATATTATATCAAATAATATTATATTATAATATACATAGAGGTTTAACTACACTATATAATACTATCAAATAACACTGATTAGAATACAATAGAATAGAATAAGTGTAGAATAATAAAATACAGTGTTAATATAGTATAATCAAACTCAAGACCTACATTTTAGTCAGGTTTTTGATAGTTTTAATAGATTCTGTTTATTACTCTTCCTAGAACTAATTACATTTATCAATTTAGATATTTTAGTCTATTTAATGTACAGTCTATTACTTCATTTTCCTCATCCTCTGCTGTAGAAGTCTGCGGCTCTCGGCTCATCGTGCTAACAACCCTGACTCTATTCAAATCCATTTATTAAACACACATCAGACAGTGCGGCTCTGTGTTGCTGACTGTGCCAGAGGCCACATCTAATCAAATGACTCCGCTGAACTTCTTTGACTGTGTCCTTGAGCTGTTTCCTTCACTGGCTGGCAGACAGTCCTCCTCCATCTGAACACACTGTCAGATCTGTCAAGAGGAGGCCAGCACAGTTTGAACCCCTTCAAATTCAGCAACACTCCAAAATACTCATCACAAAAATAAGTCAGCCAGCTGAAATACATACCAGCAGTATTTGCTGTAATCACACTTGTGGAGACAGAACAGATTTTAAAAAATGAAGTTACACTCACACCTACTGGCCACAGTTATATGACACCAGTAAAGTTGGTTTCACTTCCTCTGTGAATGAAGGGCGTTGGTCCAGCTCTCTGGAATCTCTAGTTTTTTCTAAATATGTGTAATTCTACAGTTTTACATCAATCACAACAACACTTTCCACAACACTCCAGTCGTGAACAGCCCCCTTGGCCTGTCCTGAGTGGACGTGGACGTTACGTCACCTCAGAGCCGCAAACAACTGATACTTCACGTGCAGTCGTAAATCTTACAGGTGTAGCGGTAGAAGAGTTTTACAGTGACACCAGAAGCTACATTTTATAAGCTGCACTACTGTTTGCTTGTGAAGTTGACATACACATCAATCTTCGCTTTCACACGCATTTCCTGTTGAGTGAACGTGAAGCTGTTTGTAAAGTCGGACCCCAGGATGAGCCCGTGAACGCAACAAAAGTTCAATCTGCAGATTGTGAAGTCATGGAGGAAGAACGACGCTGTCCGGACGAGTTCACTCCAGGTACCTCACCGCTAGCTGGTTCTGTCAGCGATACACGAGTTACCTTTAAAGACTTACCACCGTCAGCTAGTTAGTAACTAGTAGGAAGTAGTTTGTAACTAGTAGTAAGTAGTTAGCCTCCACTAACAGCCAGCTGTTTAGCAGCTAACGGTCTCATGCCTGCGGTGGAGGCTGACAGGATCCAGTACGTTGCTGTATTTGAGACATGTAGGTCACAACGAGCTGCCTCACTGTGTTCAATTCAGGTCAGTTCCTGAGAAGCACCGAGGTAGACTCTTGTAAGCTGGTTCCCTGGACCTGCAGTCAGAAACCAAAGTACGGGAAACTGAACTCAGACAGCCTGGTGTTGCTTTTTCCTTCTGTAGCACCAAAGTGAACAAGACCATGTAATCATGTTGGTGTGTGTGATCCACCAAACGTTTCATAAACACACTGACATCGTTCTGACACTTAGTCACGATGATAGAAATACAGCATCTCTGAGGTCTGTGACTAGTGTGAGTCAGTGTGGCCTGGTGTGTCATGTGTTATGATGTACCTACCCTCAGGTTAATCATTAATCCTTGTCCATCTATCACTTTAGACCCAGGAGGAGCAGAAACCACACCAGATGCTCCATGTGACCAGAGCCTAGAGACGGCTATCAGCAGACAGCTGAGTGAACAGAGCCGCTTTGCCTTTGCTGCTCTGTGTGGTGTCTCCCTGGGCCAGTTGTTTACTGGATCTGAAAACAGGTAGCAGAGTCATGGAGGTTAACGTCAGCAAGGCATTCTCTGTCTGTGTCCTTTGATATCAACGTGCTCTTGCCTCCTCTGTTCCTCAGTGTGTTTAGGGAGCACTATCTGCAGGCTTTGGTCCGCTGGCTGGGTCTGGATGAGTCGGTGATGCCGGTTATGGGGGCTTTCCTGTCCGGCCTGGGCTTCGAGGGCTCTGACACCTTCCTGTCCATCCTACAGTCGGACCCACTGCTGGCAGCAGGGGCCACCCCTGTTATACAGGTATCACTCTAACACTGGAGCAGAGGGGTCGCTGTTTAATGAGAGCACTGCAAGGACATGAAAGGTAGCAATAGAGAAATAACATAACTACAGAAATATGGAGCCACAGATGTATGTGATAGAAGATTATTATAATTATGGCTGAAGGAACACGAGCAGCAGTGTGTGATATGAGTACATCCCTGTGCAGTGTCACTTAAGTGCCAAATGTTTTAAAATGAATCACCTCTCAACAATTGCATTATTTCTAAGTAGACCAGTACAGTATTTATTCTTCTGAACAATCAAGAACAGATACTTTACAAAGACTGAGGAAGAGAAAAAGTGAATACACCTGAGACACAAGTTAGACAACCTGTGATCGGTGAGACAGAGTTGAGTACACCTGTGATTTCCAGTTATCTAACAACTATAAATGAACAGCAGAACCTTCTCAGTTTTGGGCTTCTGGGCTTTGTTTATCTGCATGTCTGCATCACAGCTCCATATGGAATAGAACTGAACAGAGGAACTGAAAATACTAAATGTGAGACTTCACAAAGATGGAAAAGGGTCAAGGAAAACCAACTAAAACTCAGTGGTTGTCCTCCTAAAATGACTCCACAGACAGTGTGCAAGTAGCACGATCTGGCGTTGAAAATCAGATGAACAAGTGCTTCAGACTTGGGTTATAAATGAAAACTGAAATTCACAGACATGTCAGACCTCGTGAAGGGCAGTTCATAATGTCACCTTCTTCTAAAAGTGAGCTAAAGAACATGAAGGAGAAGCCTGATGAATTTTGGGAGCACATTATTTGATCAGATTGTGCTCCAAATGCATTTGATCAGCTCAGATGGCCTGCATTTTTCATATAGTGAATCTTAACTGTTAGATTTTAACTTTACGTAAGGGCAGATATTCTACTGTTCTACTTAGACATAATGCAATTACTGTGAGGCAGTACAGTTTTGAATGATCTGACATTTAAATGATCTACATAGAATGTATATGAATCATCTGCAAGCCTATAAATGCATGATAAATGCAACAACAAAGCTTGTTTATGTGCCTTTAACAACATAAATCAAATCGTATTCCTTCTATCACACTGATTCTAACCAGCTGTGGCTTTCTGTTACAGGACCTGGTGTCCTTTTCTGTCAAAGATGGTAAGAATCTTTTTAGGATGAATGACTTCAAAAGCTGGTGTGCATTCATGAAAGCTTTTTACTTTTAAACCTCAGTGGCATGTCATGTTCACAGGCCAGTATGATGCCAGAGCGAGAGTTCTCATCCGTCACGTCAGCTGTCTGCTACGAGTCTCCCCACAGCAGCTGGAAGACTTTGAGGAGACACTGGGAGAGAGGCTGAGGGAAGGCGGAGAGGAGAGCGAGTACGTAACGGTTGGATGGTGGGATGGATGACAGATTACACTACTAACTAGTTTTATGAACTGTAAATCTCAGTTCATTCAAAATGCTCAGGCCTAGCATGTTTTTGTTTTCCCGTTATTGGCAAATCTTGTGTGTCCCAGTTTGTTTAAACCACACAATCTCTGTGCAGGCAGTCACACTTGTACCCAGAATTATAGCATTAGGATAGTTGGGGCATGAACAAACAGCTCATTGTTTTCAAAATGTCGCCTTAGATGAACTTGAGGGGTCATATGACACTTATTTTTTGGGCAAAGTGAATATTTCTCGTGCTACAGATGATTTGTCTCACTCTGCTTCCGTTAGAGAGGAGTCCTCGAGGCGGCTGAGGAGAGAAAGAGGGAGGAAGCTACGCCGTTACCTCCTCATTGGACTGGCCACTGTGGGGGGAGGAACTGTGATCGGTGATTATTCCTTAGCTTCAGTTCTGGGCATTTGAAACATCTGTTGGTGAAACCATAGACTTCAGTTAAAGAGCTGATGAACTGATAATGAAATCACCATGGAACTTTATCAGAAGAATTCATGCAGACTGCTACTTGCATAATTGCACCACACTCTTTCAACACTTGTCCTCTGTAGGCTGAATTTTTCTTTAAACTTCATTACCTCGGTACGGAGTAGCTTCATCATTCTGTACCTTTTGCCTTTGCCAGGTGTGACAGGTGGACTGGCTGCTCCTCTGGTGGCAGCAGGAGCCGGTGCCGTGCTGGGGGCTGGAGGTGCTGCTGCTCTGGGCTCAGCCACTGGCATCGCTATCATGGCCTCTCTGTTTGGAGCAGCAGGGGCTGGACTGACTGGTGAGAGCACTGGATGGCTGTGAATGGAAAGAAGTTGTCATCGGCAAAAGCTTTTCTAAACTTGATAATTATATGCTTTTCTCACCCCTGACTTTCTCTTTATTTAATGTCCGGACATGGTCTCTCCAGGGTATAAGATGAATAAGTGTGTTGGGGCGATAGAGGAATTTGAATTCCTGCCACTGAGTTCCGGGAAGCACCTTCACCTGACCATTGCAGTGACAGGTTGGCTCTGCAGTGGTAAATACAGTAAGTACGGCTTCCTCTGTCTCACGACAACCACCACCAATTTCCAGTAATTAGGAACAGGCAATTCAGAAAATAATTTTAACCGCAATACACTCTGCAGCATCAGAATAGCTTATGGTATGATCTATGGACACATTCTGATTCAGTATTCTCATAAAGACACTCATCTAATTGATTGACAATATGTCCTAACACAAGCAGAAATTATAAAATAGACAGATAATACACTTTAAAGTTGGGTCCAGTATTTGGTCAGCAATGCAGTTTTTGTAACTTAGCTTCTGCTGTACCTTCTGCATCGACAAACATTCATCAGGTTGCTTTACAGCTGATGAGCAACAAAGAAGAATCGCTTCGTGTGTATTTATTTTAAGTATTTTCTTGTAGTACAATGTTAATAAACGTTGAAGGTCAAAATGTTAAGTATATATTTATAACACTACTTTACATGTAGCAAGCAGCGCATGCTGTTGAAGACTGGTATGTTTTACTAAAATACAAATCACGTATCAGCAGCTGACCACTACAGAGCTGACATATGTCACATGTCACTACAGCAGGAGGCCACTTTCCAAACTCAGGGTCTCTCATGCTTTTGTTAAACCCCTGGACATTAAACTTTGAAGTGTACTCTTAAGTCACATCTAAATTACTTAGTTTCAAATCACTTGTTGTGTTTTTCAGAGGAGAAACTACGAAAATTGTGTCACTGTCTAAACACTTATGGGTCGGACTGTTTATCTCTGGCAGATGAAGAATATGTTTAATTTAATGATACATATTAGACTGTTGTCCAACAAAAAATCCTATACTATATCAAAGCATTTCCATACAATTAGAATCAAACAGTAGCATATCATTTTGCTTTCAGATGTGACATTCTGTAGACATGGGAGACCATGAAGCTCTACAGATACAGTTCACTTACTCAAAGTGTGTGTTGAAACCACAGCAGATAGTTTGACCTTTGAACAGTTAAGCTTGCATTGTCCATTTTACTGAGCACTGAATAAATTCAGCAGGGTCAGTGCCAGGGCCATCATATCTTTATCACAATCCACCACAAAGTAGACTAAGCACCCAGCGAGCTACACACATTTACTGTGATCTATTAGTAATTTATTATCTCCATGTTCTTGTCCAGTTCAGTGAGAGCTTTAGGGGCTTTTCTAGGTCAATTACGTAGTACTTCCAATAAAAATGAAGAAAAAGTGGTAAAGCTGCACAAAGTGCTCCACATAATGTTCTAAAACTGTACCAGTAGAGTGTCCACCTAAAATGATGCAGACAAACCACTTTGGTTTTGCTTTTACATAAAACAATGCGGCTCTCTTTCACCACTTAAACATACACTCAGTTACAAGCTTAGCCCCCTCTTCATTTATAATAGCTGAAAAAGCTCTTTAGCTACAAGAGCTGCTTGGCCGCTTCCTAACATGAAAACACAACTGCTGTGTTCCAGGTTCGTTCCAGGCCCCCTGGTGCAGCTTGGGCGAGTGCGGTGAACAGTACTGCCTGGTGTGGGAGTCACGCTTCCTCAGGGATCTGGGCTCAGCAATGGCCTCTCTGTTGGACGGGCTGGTCAGCATGGTGGCCCAGGAAGCCCTCAAATACACAGTGCTGTCAGGTAAGAGGATGGTTGTGCAGGAAGCGCTTCTTTACTCACTGGATATATAGTTAGATACACAGCCAACACTATTGTTTAGCAGCCTTTTGGAGCTAACATTTCATCTGATCATTGCCTGTAAAGAGCTGATATCTATGTAACAATTTCGACTATCCTTGCTCGACACTGCATTCATGTATTTTACACCATCACACTGTTCAGGCATCGTGACGGCTCTGACGTGGCCGGCGTCTCTGCTGGCAGCAGCCAGTGTCATCGACAACCCCTGGTGTGTTTGTCTGAACCGCTCAGCTGAGGTGGGGAAACACCTGGCACAGGTTTTGAGAAGCAGGCAGCAGGTATCATACTACTTCTACTCTTGTTATTACACACTCTACTGTAGTGTTACTCAATCTGCTGTCAGACTAGAAAACATGATTGTGTATTTTGTGTACACATTGACTGTATATTATTATTTCATGTTTTTGGGGCATTTTTCTCCTTAATTTAATAGGTCTGGTAGAGATAGATAGGAAGGGTGGGGACAAAGAAGGCTGTACCATGGTGCATGCTACAGTTTATTATGGTGGTGTGGGTCTGAACTGCCTGTGTCCACATTATTTACCACATTAGATTAGCTTCAGCCATGATGTTTCTGTTCTCTGCTCCCTTGATTTATCTACGAGAAAGTTAGGAAAAAGGTTTCAAGTTAAAAACTGTATTTATTAACCTTGAATTTTCTTTATGAATTGAGAAAATAACTTTACTAAGACAATTAAGGCCACTGTTCTCTTTCTTTCTGTATTTGAAGGGGAAGCGGCCTGTCAGCCTCATAGGTTTCAGTCTTGGAGCCCGAGTTATCTACTACTGTCTCCAGGAGCTTGCCAGTGACCAAGGTGTGAGATATTCCTGGGAGGAAGTTTGGACTTTTAAAGGCCACAGTAATCCATGTGTTGATGAATGATAAATGACATACAATTATATCTTACATCTCTCATTCTTTCTGACAACCTCGACTGTTCTGTGTTGTTTTGAATCCTCAGGCAGTGAAGGAGTAGTGGAAGATGTGATCCTCCTGGGGGCCCCAGTGGACGGATCTGAGAAGGCCTGGGAGAGAATGACAAGAGTTGTGTCTGGGAAAATAGTAAATGGATACTGCAGGTAAAGCAGAGCTCTTTTCTGAAGTATGTATCCATCACTGTTTACATTTTTACAGTGAAGTGTTGCAGACGTGATGCATGTGATGTACTCACTGTATAGAGAGGTGGATCCATTGTTTGACTGCAGTACATCTAGAGACTTCTGTCTTGACGGCAAGCTTAATGATTGACTATCGAATATAAATATGTAACTCCGCATTTTGTATGTATCAGAGGGGACTGGCTCCTGGGATTCTTGTACCGAAGCTCAGCCGCACAGCTGTCTGTTGCTGGGTTACAGCCAATCAACATCCAGGATCGGCGCATAATCAACGTGGATCTTTCCTCCGTGGTGAGTCATGGCTTAGGATCAAATTCAAGTTAGTACACCGCAGTAAGTCCAGCTGAAGGTAAATGAGCAGAGGGTTATTTCACCTTTTAATGTTTTTCACCTTCAGTTTGGGTTCAGTATGACTTTTGTATGTTGTGTTTGGACTTTTTGGAAATTATACAAGTGGTCCCCGACTCAGTCATAAGAGGCAACAGAAGTGGCACATTCCAACATGACACTGCTGACAAAAGAAAGGCAGCATTTCTGACAAAAGATTCATCTGTAGCTGCAGTATTCCAGTCTGAAAGGGTCATGTTAAGGCTTATGGGGATTTATCTGGCTCTTGAAATCTAAGTGAATACATCACTGTGGTCACCAGCTCGTCGCTAACTCTGTCTGCTGTAGGGTTGATCTCACTGAACATAGCTGCTCACTGCTTCTGGAAACAAGGTGTATGGTGGCGGTGAGAGTGAACCGAAACTAAACAACAATCCAACAGACTCAAATCACACTTCAAGATTTAGGGAGTCTAGTAAAAGCCCTTTGTGAAATTCTCTCTGAGTGATATCATCCACATCACACACAGTAATGTTACCTGTTCATATAAAATTATTGATTATTGCAGCTTTAAAGTGTATTTTTGAAAGAAATGTTTATTTTAGTCTAATACAAAAAACGGATGTCAGATAAGAGAAGGAGATGTTACAATGGGATTTAGTTTTTGTGGTGTAGTACTATTAAACGTTGTCCCACATTTGCGCTTCAAAAGAGTTGAAAGCTAAAAAAGGTAAGGCCCCCGCTGGTCTGTTTTAGTTCACAGCAATGCCTTTCTCCCACCCTGAAAATCAACATAACAATTATTACTTAATACTTATTGTGTTGTTGAACCAGATAAAGCATCAGAGCTTCCACATTTTACACAATGAAACATTTAGAAAAGAACAGCAGGAACATACTTGGAATGTCTCAAGTGCTACACAGTATGCACCGGGGGCCTGTTCCATAAAGCACGCTAAGAAAAGCTGACTTGATAGACCTAAAAAAATCAGTTGCAGCTTAAGGTATAAAGATAGTTGTGTGTGAGCTATAGTTAAGCAGGATGACAGGCCGAACATGGATCAGATCGATCTAGCAAAGAGAACAGCAGTGGTTCAGACATTAGAAACACATGAATGAGTCACACATCTAGTAAATAAAAAAGGTCATATGGCTGCCATAAACAAAAACAAGACAGAAAGGCTGCAAGAAGCTGCTGGTTGACTAAATGGAAATAGCAACTAAAGTAAAATGTAGTAAAATATTTTGCTACAACCTGATTCAACCCAGGATGTGAAGTGCAGGGGATCAGGAGTAATGAGAGAGGAGCTCCCCTGGAAATACTAGTAGTGAGTTCTGGGGGGATCTTTGAAATATCATACATGCCAGGACATAACAGTGTACTGTTCTTGTGAAGCATTTGTAGGTTTCTGTTTTTTCATCGTCATGACTCATGTAAAATTAGGCTGCTGTTGATCCATGATTCATACATGATGTCGATTCATCTCTGTATCGCTTTAATAAAGATGCTGTTAATGCCAAGCCTCAATCTACATGGAATATCACACACACATGCATATAGATGTATATATCATGTGTCTAAATGTCTGATAACACATACCATATGATTGATCATGTATGCAGCCCTGCCTCATATCATTTATCAGTGTTACAATACCTCTGGTCAAACAACACCTCTGGACACTCAGTCTGACACTTAACCTGCCCTGGCCCGGGTTTGTTTCCCAGCATAAGCTGCCAAAGTAAATGAGCTTGAACTGTGGTCAATTTGCCTTATAGAACCAAATAAGTCAGACTTATTTGGTAGACTGGCTTTATGAAACTGGCCTCAGGTCATGTAACATAAAGAATAGGAGAATTTGTTGTACAGAAAAATAAATAAATATATAAAAAAACACATTTGTACAAAATAGTAAACTTTTCTTGAGAAAAGCAAAAATATATAGACTGTGATTGACAAAGAAATATGAGCCATTTTCAATCCTGAATGATAGAAGTGTAATTCTGCTTCCCAGGTGAAAGGTCACTTGGACTACATGCGTCAGATGGAAACCATCTTGGTTGCAGTGGGAGTTCCCACCAAAGAAGTCCCAGGAGCCTCCTTTGCTCTTCCTCAGTCTGGACCAGTTACAAATGGAACAGCGGACGTCGCTGACCAAACAGCCAACGAGCAACAAGTGACCAACGTACAAAACCCAGCCGAGAAGACTGAGACGTGTACACAAGAAGGCAGGGATGTGAAGGAGGTGTCAGAGTCAGAGGAGACGGGTGACGGGTGGGATATCCCTGATATTTCAGAGCTGCTGGACTCATTAAATGACGCAGAATCAAACAGTCCAATCACAATCCGGAACAATTCATCATTCACTTCTGAGGAGAATAACGCCACAGCATCTGATTTTAAATCCCAGCATGACAGTATGGAGGAGGCTGAACCGGACAATGAACACATATCATGGAGCTGGGATGATACACACTGGACTACAGAGCACTCACACAAATAAAGGCGGCCAAACTTGTAAAGAGCATGTTACAGGACCGGCTGCTTCCTTGTAAACTCTCATCTTCTCAAGTTTTTTTTTTGCAGCATCCAAGCTTTGTTGGAGAAAATCTTCCTTCCATTCTCCACACACTGACATGCCAGAGTCTGCACAAGATTCAGTGCACACATATGGCAGCTCCTAGCAACAAGCGGTTGTGTTCAATTACTAAAAAGGGACGTTTTAGATATATTAATTTAATAAGTGTTTAGAATTTTGTAGAATGCACTGTTTTTACTGACTGTGAATATATTTTATTTTTAATAATAAGAGATTAAATACCTGCAAATATTTGTTTGCTTTGCAGGTTTTATTGGATGCCGCAAAATAGGTGATTACTCTTTTCATTGTGTCCTTCTTATTTTCTTCCGTTAGCTTGGTTGCTATGGATATTATCACACATATTTGATTTCCATAAGGCTGGGGGCCGTTCAGCGAATGTGTCTCTTCAAGGCCATTCTTTTCTCTGTTCTCTTCCACCGACATGAACGTGATACACCACTTACGAGGCGGTTTAGTTACATAGTACGCTGGCACTGATGAGTGGAATTAGTCTCAACCCTGCTTTTATTTAGAATGTGTTTGGAAGGCACATCTTGAACTGTGCGATAGAGAGAAACACAGTTAAAGATAGAGCTGAAGTGTTCATAGAGATTTTTCTGCAACTGTAAAAAATAGATTTTAAATGTGATTCCCAACTCGGCGAGTAAATAATGAATTGTTAGCCCTGTCACTGACATATTAGCTGACCGTTCAGTCCAGAGTGTCAACCTGATTGGGCAGAAGCAGAGGCAGCTCAATCCCAGCATGCTCGGCGTCCAGCAGGTTGACGGCGTCAGTGGCGGTGGCAGGGGGGTGGGTGGGGTCAGAGGCCAGGGGCGAAGGAGGGTTGCTGGCGATGTTGGGCTCTCCTGAGTTACGTAGCGAGAGGGACAGCGCTGGCGAGGGCCTTCTGGGCGACCGCGAGGAGCAGCAGGGCAAGAGCCTCCCCAGGGCTCGCTTGAAGTCTCTCATGAACAGCGGGTAGATGATGGGGTTCATGGTGCTGTTGCAGTAGCCCAGCCAGGTGGTGGCGTCAAAGAGCGCCAGGGGGACACACTCACACACTGCCTGGAAGGAGAGGGTGAAAAGTATTGCAGGTGTCAATGCATAATTTAAGGTGGTGTGAAAATAGACAAAACTGAATTAATAGTAAAACACAGTAAGTAGAGACCTATTGGTGGCCTGATGGGGGAATAATGGAGCAGACAGATCCTAACATTAATGATAAATCTGTCTCAAACCTACATTTTTATTTTTCCACTTGAGCTATATTAGGTCTGTTTTAAGATTTAAGAGCTCGTCGTTTTTGGCCAGGTTTACTGTAATTACCATGTCCCTAAAACTGAACAAAGCAACATCTAACACAGACGAAGCAAACACCCACCACAAGATGCTGGAAGACGTTCGCGAATTTGTTTAAAAAAAAAAAAAAAAAAAAAAGACAGACATTTGGATGACGACTGCACCGGTAACAGTGTGAATAACAAAATAGATAAAGGAATAAACACACAGGAATATCATCTTAAAGTCACCCTGCAGTGCTTTTGACCTCTCAGTGCGGTGGAGCAATGTTTTACAGTACCCTTTAAGGTGTTTGTTATTTGCTCATGCATAAATATTCACACACATGCTCACAATACTTAATGTATACCTCTCCTTGGATGTGCTAAGACGGTGGGAATGCAACAAAGAAGACTGCAGACCAGAAAACTGGATATACACAGTGCACAATTTAAAATATTCAACAAAGGACCTAAAGGACACACAATGTGAACACAACTCAACATTGTTGAAGACAACATTAAAGACAACATTGCTGTCTTTAATTTACAGTACAATTTGAAAAATATAATTTACGCTACCTTTTATTGTCCTTCTCAAATGTATTTATTGTTTTAGCCAAATGTACATTTAATTCTTAAAAAGGATTGGCATATTTTTTTATATACACTGAACAAAGATATAAACGCCCCGTGTGAAACATTGATGCCACATGAAGTGCTCCACCCAAAGTGAGAGTATACTTTCTGGTACTTGTACAAAATGGATATTTCTCTTGATTACTGTCCCAAATTTGAGTCCACCACTGCCTGTGAGCATTTGCTCAATGATACATTAATTCCATTCAGTCCATGGGTGTGGCATATCCAGACGCTGCTCAAACAGAATGAGCAGTACTCAGACACTCCTTATACTGGGGACAATAAAAGGCCACCCCAACATGTCACACTTTGACAAAAGCAGCAAGGCCTCAAATGACTCTGGTCATGAGGGAACGTGTCATTGACATGTTGGTGTGATGCGTCTGTTGTGCAGACCAAAGGTTTTATCTGTTGTACTGAGATTATCCCGCAAGTGAATGAGCCCAATGTGTCCATCATGTGCTGGGGTGGTCATATGTGGCCGACGTGGATGAGGTGGATTTGCAGTACTGCCCGTCTGTTGGAAACCAACTCTCAAATGTCCCATTGTCCGATAGTGAACATTCAGCTGCACAGCGACCGCTCTGGTGGACATTCCTGCTTCCAACATGACAATGGCATGTTCTCACATGACCAAAGTCATCTGAAGCATTGCTGCTTCGGTCAAAATGTGACATGATGGGGTGGCCTTTTATTGTCCCCAGTATAAGGAGTGTCTGAGTACTGCTCATTCTGTTGAAGCAGCGTCTGGATATGCCACACCCATGGACTGAATGGAATTAATGCATCACTGAACAAATGCTCACAGGCAGTGGTGGACTCCAATTTGGGACAGTGATCAAGAGAAATATCCATTTAAAAATCCTTTAGTACAAGTACCAGACAGTATACTCTCACTTTGGGTGGTGCACTTCATGTGGCATCAATATTTCACATGGGGCGTTTATATTTTTGTTCAGTGTATATTTATAGATTCATTAATAGGGGACAGTGGTAGCAACAGGTTAAGGCCTGGGGCTGTCAATCGGAAGGTTGGTGGATCGAACCCCAAATGCAGCCACTGTTGTGCCCCTGAGCAAGACCCTTAACTCCTGACCGCTGCTTGGGCACTGCACCGTAGCAGCCTACTGGAATTAAGAAACGTTAAATAATTAATTGTTAAGCTGGTAATTGATAAATACAGCCATGAAACTACACAAGCAATATTTGTTATTGTTATTATTATTATCGCTAGTTTACTCATTCATTTGTGTTTATTGCACCTTTTTTTTAACTTTAAATAATGTGTTTACTAAATAGTAATTTTAAATTGCAAGTATCTCCGTTGGGAAATAATCAAAAAACCCAATTTAATTACTGATACAGCCTGGACATAAATAAATACAGAAATAAACAGATAAGAAAATAAAAACAAATTATGTAAATAAGATTTAACATAGTCTATTTATTGTCCAGGCATTAATTTATGTATCCCCCTTGCCAGCGCTTATGTAATTTGGAATAATAATTAATTTACTTTCTCACTAATGCCATACTCTGTCCACCACTTCTTTTCTTTCATGTAGTCCTACGTTTGTGTGTGACATGTTAAGAACGCCGATCTTGAATCTATCCTCTCGATTTAGAGAGCGACAGTGAAGGAGGAGGCAGCTGTTGGAGGAGAACTTCCAATACTATCGAGATGAGATGGGGAGGCGGTGGGAATAGGACAGAGAGGAGGGTGCGTTTCACACACCACATTGAGTGTGAAAGGAAAGGAGAGCGCAGACACAGTCGAGTCTCCGTGATCTGTGTTGTGCAGAGGAGAAGCGAGAGGGCACAGATGGGAAATCAAAATGACTGGATCACTGAAAGCTTGAAAAACAGGATAAGTGTCATTACCAATTTAGATTAAGCTGTTTTCTGACATTCATTTAGTCTCGCCGAGGTTTTTCATGGCCCGGCTTGTTTGTTCGCTGAGTAATGAGTGCGTGTGTTCGTTCTATTCAAATCAAAATCAACAACCTAAAAGGAATAACAATTCTAAATGGCACTTTGGTAGGCTGTTTTCTGGGGTTTGAATGAGTCAGCCACACAGAGCTGAAATGCCAATCTATTTCCTCGTTAGAAAGCTTGGCGAGGCTGTGACGCCCAGGCTGGCCAATACAAAAATAGATCGGTATCCAAGTGTTTTTTCGCTCCTTCTTTCTTCCTTTTGCATTTATTTCACACTCTTTCTGTGCCCACCACGCATATAAATTTGTGAGAAAACCACTGAATCACTGATATATGAAATAGAAGTGCTATTCCAAAAAAAATGAGAGCATTGAAATGGTGCGAGAAATTGTTGCAAATGTTTATGGTGAAGAAAAAAATTGCATGTGCATATACATATATATATATATATGAAGGCGAACTGGACAGATGGATGGAGGTATTTGTCTTTTCCAGCTCATCTTATCACCCATCCGAGGTAAACTTGACATATGCTAAAAAGTCGTGTAACATTGACCACAGTCTGGGTCGTATCTGTCCACGGATGTCTCTGGATCTGCAGCTCCACGTCTCTGATCTGCAGCCGCTGGCCTCACCACCTGCTGTCCTGACATCCACACCCCAACCTCTCCTGCTATCCCTCCCCCTCATTCCCACTCCCAACCCAACCGGTCGAGGCAGATGGCCGCCCTCCCTGAGCCTGGTTCTGCCAGAGGTTTCTTTTTCCCCCTCCCTATCCTAGGGTTGTTTTTTGGTTCCTTACCACTGTGGCTGACTACTTGCTCATGGGAATTCCAAATGCAACTTTGCACTGTTTGGTTTCTGTTTTCTGTTCTTTCTGCTATGTAAAGCGCTATGTGATGACGTATTCTAAATATGCGCTGTACAAATAAAACTGAATTGAAGTTGAGTATCTGTGTTAGAGTCAGTGTCTGGTACCTCCACTGACCTGAGCCATGTTGGTGATGAAAAATGGCAGCCAAGCACTGAAGAAGAGTCCCAGGAGGACTCCCAGTGTCAGACTGGCCTTGAGCGCCCTCCGACCCTGCCTGTGAGCCAGTCGACGCTCACTGTTCACTGAAGGCTGTGGACAGTAGAGAACAACAGAAAGCTTTAATCCCAGAACAATGGATTTCCTCTTCAGCTACAAAGGCCTCCTTTTTGCCTCTTTGACATTGCATTGTATTTTGCTTGAAACTTTCTGGCTTTTATCAGATTTATAGATGAAATAAAAATGACTGTTCATTGTTTTGGTAAACATGTCTATTTACTTCCTAGCTGAGAATTATAGTATACAACCGAAATTAGTTCGTCCTTGTGCAACATCATTTAAATGTGAAGTGAACCAAAATTGCTTTACCTCTTAGCAACTGCATTATTTGTAAGCTTACAAGCAGAGTATTTTTACCTATGACCAACAAAAACAAATACTTTAGGGAGACTATATTGAAAATACATCTCTTAAATAGAAATTCAATGCAACAAAAAATACACCTGTGATCACTGGCATACAAGATAGAAAAACTGTGATCACTAAAGCCAAAGTGAGCATCTCTATTTCCAATCAGACTTACTGCATAAACATGTTTCTAAAAGTACCTTTGTAAACCAGAACTTTGTCAGTTTCAGACCTATGGATTGTGTCTATCTATGTCTGCATCATGGCAGGAACTGAAAAATCTAATAGTGAGACTTCAAAAAGATGGAGAAGGACACAGGAAGATGAGAGAGCAAAAGAAAAAGAAACATCTATAGAAGCACCGCTGCTTCAGTGATAGGGATGTATAGAACTTGACAAAGTACCACTAATCAGAGCCACTGTGGCCGTCCTCAAAAAAGACGCTACAGACAGGGCTCTGTTTGTACAATTTATCTGCTGAAAAACAAATGGGGAGGGGCTTCAGATTAGTACAGGGGTTACCAGTTGGAATCAGACGTTCTGTGACAGTTCAGACAGTGTAAAATGTCAACATCTATGGACAGCATTGAAGAGAAAAAACATTCTTTGCTATTCAGTCCAAAACTGCAAGATTAAACTTTGTTAAAATACCCTAGAAGAAGTCTGATGAATTTTGAAATCACATTCTTTGGTCAGAGGAAGATGAATTTGTTCAGTTCACATAGGGTCAGCATGTTAGGCGTGAACCTGGTCAGGACCACCACAGTGAAGGCATAGTCCTGACAGTGAAGCACAGAGGTGGGAGGATGAAAAAGACAATTTGTGCAGCACCGTTGTCCTGCCTGTCATTAAAAATAAGGATGGACATGTGAAGTATTAAAACAATAAATCATTCCACTACTGAAAGGAGTACTGACTTGTGTATTGAGTTCCTACTGAGGGACCTATATTGTTATTGTGGTAAATATAAACATTAACTTACATATTCTACTGTTCAACTTAGAAGTTATGCAATTACTGAGAGGTAATACAATTTTGAATCCTTCAACATTTAAGTGATGTTGCACAGAGGTGTTCTCATTTCATCTACGTACACGGTAGCTGAGAAGATCAATACCACTCATATACCTGTGGATCACATATATAGATAGATTAAGCAGCCAGTTAGCTTAGCTTAGCACAATGATTGAAAACAACTAGCCAATGAATGTCAAAAATGGCCCATACAAGTACCTCCTAAAGCTTTACACGTTACGACAAGGTGAAATAGTGAGAAAAAAAGGTTGCTGGAAAAAAGAACTCCTGCAAACAGTCTTTTTACATGAACTGAATTTAATTGGAATTGCAATGCTTTGGTCCTTCCACTTTCATCAGGTCAAAATGAATGACAAAGAACATGCTAGACAGATATAGAAGTAAAAGGACAGAAGTTCAGGAGAAATCATAGGTGTGCATGAGCCTTCATGGTCTAGCTGTTGGTACAGGGGCAGGTTGGATGTTTTCCCCTGCTTCTGGTCTTTATGCTAAGCTAAGCTAAAAAAAAAAGTGTGTGTGTGTGTGTGTGTGTGTGTGTGTGTGTGTGTCGCTACATCCTGAAGAAGGCACAAGTCAACATACTTTGATGTGTTTTTTAATGTCTCTAGTCTACAGAAGCCCTAAACAGCCATGGTTCAACTTAATTTTTTTGCTCCATTTTCTCAAGAAAACGAAATCATTCTCCTCCGTTTTCTCGTTATAACGACATAATTTTGTCGTTATGCCATGATAACTACAACATTATCTTGTTTTTTTTTATTATAACGAGTTAATTTTCTGGTGAGGTAGAAAGCGTAACCAACCCACCAGACCAGAAGGTGCTCTGCTGCTGCTGCACACTACTGACTGAAGCCAGGCCTGGACATGCTCTACTGCAGCTGCACACTCTAATGAAGTCAGTTAGGCCTGTTCATGTGTTTGTTTGGACTTTTGCAAGTCTGTGGATACAAGTTATCGTCCTCAACAGTTGTCTGGCGGCTTGTTTTCGCTTTCTACCTCACTGGAAAATTAAATACAGAGAAAACGATTTTGTTTTCTCAAGAAAACGAGATAATTTTGTGGTTATCACAACATAACGGATTTTTGTTATGTGATAACAACAAAATTATGTTGTTATAATGAGAAAACGGAGGAGAATTATCATGTTTTCTCGAGAAAATGACGCGAAAAAATGAAGTTGAACCATGGCCGTTTAGGGCTTACATACTAGCCACTGAAATAAAGGCCTTTTATTTCTTAGACCTACCTTGAGTGCCCAGACACAGATTTTTTATGTCTTCATTTCTCGAGAATATTTATGTAAGAAAAAATGTCATCAACACCTAACACTTCACTTCCCTTTGGTGGTCCGGCCTTTCCAAACTATCAAAAAACCAGTGTACTTAAAGAGGTCATGGAGATCTTAAAATTCCCCAAAAAGTGTTAGACTAGGAAAAGATCTCAGTATTGGAACACACTGGTGCACAATCTGAATGAAACTATGAGACACTTAAGGTAATTTTAAAGCTACTCTAAATGGGGTTGATGCGAAACTTAAATGTTAAGGTTTAAATGAGTTACAATACAGCGAATGTTGTGGGCCGCAGGAAAATGTGACAGACTATGTGGCTGCAGACGGGAGCAGCACATCTGACACACTGTACTTTTCCCTCCAAGATTTCTGGGCAAGCTTTAACCCTCTTTCCGTTCTAGATTTTCTTGTGTTAGAATAACCGAAGAGCAACATGTCCAGTTCTGTATCCTAAACTGCAGACAGCATTATTTATTTAACACAGCATACATACTGTGATTCATTCCACAGCCTTGAAATGATGTCGTTTTGAATTTGTGGGAAGAAAAAAAAGAACTTCTTTTCAACCACGTCCTTGCAGACAGCCAGTAAACAGTCTGTGCTGCATTCCTTGTGTTGATTGAAACCCCATTCAATGACATCACTTCAGCAACAGCCTCTAACACCACCACAAGGTCTTTTCCCTGTCAAGAGACTTTCTTCTGAATTGCCTCAGCAGTAAGGGTATAAACCTCCACATGTGAACAGCATTTTTCAAGGTTGAGTTGTTGTATGCTTGTATAGGCCTTTAATCCTAGCCATAACCATGATAGTTATTGAATGTAGAGGTGGATTTCTGCAGTACACGTTTTACAGAACAGCCTGAGACATATGTATGAACACTATTATGTGAAGCCTTAAAAATATCAAGGAAAAGATGAGCTTGGGCTTGATCAATCAACTCCAGTTGCCCTTTTAGCACCATTTCTGATTTGATCAAGCATTTCAAAAATTGTTGAGTGTTTGTTTTGGTCAGTGCACACACACACCGGCTGCTTTGTTGTACTGTTTGGTCTCTCTTTCTTACCGGTACATTCTGCGACGCAGGAGGCTCTTGGTGACTGCAGTCGTCTCCATCCTGCTGAGCCTGACCTGCTGCGACCCCGGGTGAAGGAGGCCGGGAGGGCTCTCCCAGAGATGGATGTGGGTGGGGTGGGTGGCTCAGCGCTGCAACCCTCTTCGCCTGTCTCCGTGCTGCCAGAAGGATTCGACAGTAGGTGAAGCAAATGGCGCTGGAGGGCAAAAAAAAGGTGAGCACAGATGCCACCAGAGCAAAGGGAAGGGTGACCCGCAGGCGGCACTGGAAGGAAAGGCCTCCTGATGGTGACAGCTGAAAGTAGGACTCTGGGTACAGTTTGTCGGAGTAGGAGCTGATGTTGCTAAGGCTGACCCCAGGAACCGATGAGTGTCCTAAGCTGTGCCATTTCATCTCAATGGGCAGAAAGGAGGCCAGTGCTGCCAACCCCCAAGCAGCTCCGACCAGCAGTAATGCGCGAGGTGGTGTCATCCTCTGCTTGTAGCGCAGTGGTGAGATGATGAAGAGGTACCGGTCCAGGCTGATCACACACAGGTTGAGGATGGATGCACTGCAGCACATGACGTCAAAGCAAAGCCAAACTGGACAAAAGGCGGGCCACAGCACCCAGGCCCCGCACAGCACGTTGAGCATGGCGGGGGGCATGACCACCAACGCCACCATTAGGTCAGACAGGAACAGAGACACCAGGAAGCAGTTGGATGTGCAGCGCAAAGAGCGATGTGCAAACACCAAGGCGATGAGCAACATGTTGCCGCAGACCGTCATGAGGATGATGATGGTCAGCATGAAGGCCAACAACCATGGGCCACTGCCAGTGATGTTCCAAGCATTGGTGGTGGGAGAGCTGCTGTTGTAGCTTCCTATGGAGCCAGACAAGTGAGAGTCAGCCATGGTGCCCTCTAATCAATGAACCGACTCCTGACGGTTCCTCTTCAGGCTCCACTAAATGTTACCAACCTTAACCAGTTCTTCTTCTCAGCAAAAGCTCACACATAAGGGACATTGTTGAATAAACAGAAACCTCTGACTTGCTGCATTGAGAAGTCATCCAGACCTGTTAGGGTAAACAAAGACTGTTCTCCATGGATAAATATCTCCATCTCCCCTTGGCAGCAATGCATCCAGGTGTCCTGGACTTACTTCCACTGCCACCAGTAAAATGATCCAAATCACCAGCACCGTTTCAGTCATCTCCCCATGCTGGCCAGCATGTCTCTGCCTCATCCACAGCTAAGAGTCAGAATGAGCCTTTCGATAGCCGACAGAGGGTTTCGAAGCAGCATGTCACAGTGATGACAAGCTCTGGAGGAGGGCACAAAGAGAGATAAGCTTTGACTAGGCATACAAGCGCAGTGGCGGTGAGAGGACCCACTGAAGATGAAGAGAACAAGGAGCAATTCTCAGAAACATAGCTCACCTCACAGCTGAGAAGTGGATCTGTGCAGCTTCCGCCAGTCCTTTGCTGATCTGGAGCTCTACTGCCTTACACAAGTCCTTTTATTCTGGGATGCAGCACAGGGGAGCCAAAACCAACACAAAACTGTGCGACAGTCATTTGTAAGCAAGGCTCTGTTCACAAGTGCTCTACAGGTATCGTGGTTCTTGCAAGGCTGCCTTTATATCCCTCGCTCCTGTTAATCCCCGTGTCGGCCACTCCAGCCTGCCTCCCTGCCTGAGCGCTCAGCTACTGAGAAGGAGCGTGTCAAAGCATTGAGCTGTTAATGCATAACCATGCACAATCACAGCCAAGATATGCTAATTCTGCATCATAGGAACTGGTGTGGGTGGTCTTTCTCTTTGTTTGGTTTTGAACTACTGATCTATTGACATTTTTTGGAGTGAATTGTTAAATATTGTATCTGTTTTAAAGTATGGTATGTGTACAATTTAAAAAGATGTAGCAAGTGTTGTAAACTGTTAAAATAAATTATATTGATATTGATACTTAAATGTCCATTACCTCTATAAAAATATATTCACCCTTTTTAGTATTTATATATTTAAATGATTTATAATATTGAATCACACTGGATATGTCTTATACACTATTCCGAGGGTCAGTCAGTGCTTTGGAAACTCAGCAAGTCTGTAACTTTGTCTTGAATTTGTTGGAATTTTCCTTTTTTGCTTTTAAGCTGTTTTTCACAGTTACTATCAAAATCACATATACATGTATGTCACCTCACATCACATCACTTCTCTTCTCACACCACAAGTACATTTACAATATGTGTCATAAAAGCGACTACATCCCTGTGCAATATTATGTGTACATGTGTGTGTATGATGTGTAGAACCAGAAGTCTTCCACTGGATGTAAGTCAGTGGAAGACTTCTGCAGTCTGGGAATCTGGTCAGTCAGTGTTTTTTGTTATATTCACAGGTATTCATGATGCCATAAATGTCATCTCCCCAACACCTTTTCCTCTCATACCATCACACTCCCACCTCCATGCTTCACTGTCTGGTCTGTGCATTCACTGTGGTAGTCCCGGTCAGGTTCTTATCATGTTTTATCTTGCATTTTTGTGCTGAAGGCCAAGTAAGTATTTTCTTCTTAGTGACTGTCCCTCTCACTGTCCATGGAGTCATTTTATCACGGCCACTGCAGCTCTAATTAGTGGCACGATGGCTGGTTCTCTACTTCCTGATTCCTGCTGCAGCTGTCTTCCCACTGATTTTTAGTTGGTTACTGATCTTCCTGGATCCTTTTCCATCTCTGTGAAGTCCAACAATCAGATTTTTTTTTTACTTCCCCCGGCCATGATGCAAACATGCAGATAGATATACCCAGAGCTGAGATGGTTCTGGTGTTCACATTTTAAAACCCATGTTCATGCAGTTGGGCTGACTGGAAATCACAGGTGTACTTAATTTTGCTTCACTGATCACAGATGTATTCACTTTTGTTGCACTGATTTGGACCTTGTGCTTTCAATATAACCTTTCTAAAGAGGAAATACTGAAATGTTTAGCTTAGAACTGATGCAGCTACTGAAAGATTACTTACATTCAAGTGATATTGCACAGGGATGCACTCACTTTAGTTGCTTAATGTACACGTGCATGCATTTAACAAGTTTAATTACAGGTTACTTTACAGACATGCAAACTATATGAGCTTTTAAAATGTGATGCATTATTATAGAATGCTCTATCTGAGATAAAACTGTATTTTTTCATTTTTGGTTTCACTGTTACTGCTAGTATGAAGCCTTCATCCTTCAAGTAAATTTTATATTTACCCAACAGCTAATCAATAGTAGATACATGCTCAGGTTTCAGAGATATATTTCAGTGGGTCATACCTTTACAAATTAACTTTTCCTATCAAAAAACCCACAGAGCCACTTTACCTTGTCCCATTGTTCTCAATACAAACATTGAGATGACATGACAACCATAATTATTCACTTCCCAGCACTTGAATACTAACTAGAATGAAACAGAAGCATTGCTGGGGTGAAGTCCTGTGCACTGCAGCATTTTAATAGCCTCGGAAAATGTTAAACATAATATGCAAAGCTCTCGATTTTCATACCCCCTCAGAAGTGACTAATCTCCAGCATCACTACGCCCCAGTCATCTGCCACATCAGATCAGCTGCTGCCAGCCCTGTGACCCCCTCACCCACGCCAGGCCCACCACCTTATGGGACTGCACTTGCATCGCTGCCTCCACCTTCCTCTCTGACAGATCGAACTACTCCAACTCATATTTAAAACGCATCTTTTTAAACCTGCATCAACACTTGGCTCCTTGCTACGTGGAGTGTATGAAACATTGTCTAGCCGTTTTAATTCACTACACAACGCTTGTTCTTTGCAGTTCAATATGATTCTACACGATTTTCAGCCCTCATAAAGAATCCGTGGAACAATTTACCACAAAGCCAACACACATTTTTGTCCTTCTGATTATTTTATTAAATAAACACAGACTGTCCTGATCAGGCACACACAAATCATACAGAGTCATTCTAGGGATCGTCCACAGGGAGACAAGAATCTAACTGTAGAACAGTGCAAACGGTGACGCTCCCACAGACAAAACAAAACCAAAAAAATGATGGAAAAAATAAAAAAAGACAGTCCCTTGATGACTTGCAGCTATTGCTCCTGTTGAAGAAAACAGAAACGATTTGTATGAACCTTGATGAACATAGTTATTAACAAAGTTCTTATTATTCAAAGTCAGAAATAAAGAAATAATTCTGTTAATTGTGTTTAACCCTCTGGGGTCATTGCTACTGCTGTTATTTTACTTGGTGCCTCAGATCTATATATACATAATCATATACATATGCATATATATATACACACACACATATATACAGTCAAGCCCGAAATTATTCATACCCCTGGCAAATTTTGACATTTCACTTTTTGTTCAAATGTAAATAAAAACTGAGAAATATTTTTTCCCACAATGATGCCTCTTGTACATCATCTTATTATCTTCTGGGAGACGCCTGTGCCATTTCCAATCAGGAAAAAACTTGCTGGTTGAATAAAAGTAACATTAAGTCAAAATTTGCCAGGGGTATGAATAATTTTGGGCTTGACTGTATATATGTATACTTTTTCAAAAAAATCATCAAAGCCAGTACTGTAAGATATAAACCAGTTAATTATGTCTTTTGATAAGAATACATATGCAGCTGTAGGGCCATAGCATTACATAAAAATACTAATAGTTAAAAAGTAAACATTTAATTCTTATCACATTTCAGCACAAACACTACATAGATGGGTTTGGTTCAAACTCAAATATGTTTTTCCTCTTGTTCACAACAAGAGACACCAGAGGGTTAACATCTGCATGTGTTACACAAAAGGCTCCACAGATCCACAAACCAACCTTTTCACTCTTGTGCAGCAGATAATGTGACCTCAGGTCATTCTGGCAGTTGGCGTATGCCATGCCAAGTCCTGCTCCTGAGCCAAATGAAATCGGCCACGTGTGCCCTGTAAATGAGAAAGGTACGTCATATCTCCTCGCACAGTAAAGTACACACAGGAACACATAACAGGGAGATTAAAACATACCAGGGATGGTGTGTGAAAACCTTTTCACACTTTGTTTTTTCTGTACTTAACTTTAATGTGTATGTGCTCCGCTTTGTGCTTTGACGACAGGTGTTGCTCTTTTCTCACCACAAGCTCAGCTTATAATAGTGCTTTTATGGTTTCCACAGTGTTGATGCTTTGCTGATTTAATTGAACAGCAATTTGGTTTAACTCTTGTTGCTCTTGAATGTGCTTTACACATAAATTCGATTGAATTACGCTGAATTATGTCTTCAGTTAGAAAAGATATGCGACTGTGGATAAAAAACCAGCGCCTTCGTTAGCATTAGAGGACGACTCCTACATGCATGAGCCTTAGTAAGCTCTGTTCCTCCTCTGAAGGACCTCTGAGCTAAATGAAAGGTTCAAGAGGCAGCACAGCTACAAATCCATTGAGACTACTTACGTTTGAAGAACAGAACAGACAGCACAATTCCTAAGCCCAGTCCGGTACCTGAGAAACAGAGAGAAATAAAAACAGCTACAGACGGACACAGATGATACTTACTAATGTATACAGCTGTGGTGTTATGGTCTGGGTGCATATGCTGTCTTATACTGTCTATAGCACATGTACAATGGATTATAGATTTTACATAGGCTTTTTGTTGCTTTCTTCTTAGTATCAGGTATTAGATAAGGCAATAGATTTTTATCTATACACTATGCTGGGAATCCTTGTACGTTCCCCTTTGTCTGTGTCACACAAGCAACTCAAACATCTGGCAATTTAAGCTGATATGTATATACTTATACATGCATGCATACATGCTTATATATATATATATATATATCATCTATATTATCTATATCACTAAAATGTCTGATGATTCAAAATTATATGACTTTACAGTATTTACATTTTTGTAACATTACAAACTGACAGATTAGGTTTACTACATTAAAAATACAGGCTACAGTAGAAACTCAATGCAACAAAAGTTAGTCCACCTTTCACAACTGAAATTCAAGTCTTTCTTTTTTTTGGTTTATAATACTTTGTATGTCCATCTTTGTATTTGACGACAGATACATGCTGATTCATTATGGGTTTATGCACTGTCTGAGCTGTCACGGAAACTCTGATTTCAACCCTGTGCCAAGTCTGGAGCACATGCCCGTCTGGTTTTCACAGCTAGATTGTGCCGGCAGCACGCAGTCCATGGAGTTATTAATGGAAGGACTGCTGCTGCTGCCTCAGTTAGTGGTACAATAACACAAAACTAACCCTTGAACAAACTAAAGATAAGACTGAAATAATTCTGTTTGTCAATAAAGAAAGAGAGCTTGTGCTCAATCGGTGCCCTGAGTTCAGGGCATTAAAAAAACAGGTCAGTAATCTTGGTGTGATCTTTGATGAGGATCTAACCTTCAGCAGCCACATGGCAGCTGTAAATAAATATCATTCTGAGCCTCCTGTCTACCTGTAGAGTGGATCACTGTAACGCTCCTTAGTGGCCTCCTTAATAAGACCAGCAGACATCTGCAAGTCATTCAAAACAATCCTGACAAACACCAAGAAGACAGAACACATTACAGTGATTCTTAGATCCCTGCACCGGCCTTCACTTTAATACACAACTGAATTTAAGGCCCCATTTATGGGTGTTTTAAGCCTCTGAATGGTTTTCCACTGCTTTTAACTGATCAGTTTTATGCTACAAAGTCTGGTCTAAGCTGCACTGATGTTCAGGCCATTTTAATCCAAAACTCCATTTATTTGGAAACTTGATCTTATACATTTTATATCTTTATCTTTTGTCTTTTTCCTGTTATTTAAATAATTATTAATTATTATGTACAATTTGTGTGCACTTTATTCATCCTGTCTCTACTGCTTTTTGATTCATATAATTTAATTAATTGTATTTTATTCTTCTGTATTTTGTATTTTTATCTTTTACATGTTTTAATTTTTGGCATTTGAATGTAACGTCCTTTGTAGCCTGTGTATGATGAGGGGCTCCACGTCTCGTTCTTTAACTCCTGTCTGCTGATCACTGATCTTTAGTCAGTCGCTGACCTTTCTGTTTTATTTTCCATTTTTATCTCACAGTCACATATCTCAGTTCCTCTGTTCAGTTCTTCTCCGTGTGGAGCCGCGATGCAGACATGGATAGACACAGTCCATAGGTCCAAAACTGAGAACGCTCTGCTGTTCACAGCTCATTTAGAACCAAGTTCAGACAGTGAGATTAGATGAAAATGAAATGTGTACTGTGTCAGTGATCACAGGTGATTTCAGATTTGTTGCACTGAGTTTCTACTATTAAAGGAAATGTTCTGCTGTCAACGTAAAACTAATGAAATTAATGTCAGATGATTGAGCTTTGAATGATTTGAATCTGAAGTGATAATAAACAATGGTGAATACTGTACATGACTAGAGACCATGTCTTAAGGACCCACTTATTTACAGTAACAACAGCTTATCTCAGTAGATAACATTTCTAGTTAGCTGTATCTATCCTGGAAAATGTAGCATGAGCCGAGATCATTAACATTTTAATCTAAATAAATGTATGTCCATGCTGGACGTCAGCTCCTAAACGTTTCATTCAGATCATTGTGAGCGTTTCAATGAGCAGAGAAGCTTCGACTTAACAGTCTCTGGACGGAGTTTCACTTCTGTCTGACATCTAATGAACTACGGAAGGCTGCTGTCTCTAATGGAACCACAGCATCCAGCCTCAGTCCACTACAAGTAATGAGGAAGAATAAGGATAATAAGTAGAAGACATTCAGTTGTCCTTTACAAGCCCTTTATGGTTAGCCAGCTAGCTTCTCGTCCCAATGACAGCTGTGGACTACACGATAAACTGCTGCTTTTTGGTCCTGAATCTGGTCCATGGCGGTGTCGGTACACGCAGAACACTCCGGGATATTTACCGAGTTTTATGGCACCGTCTGCCAGGCATCGGTCCACCTTTTTCCCCAGCTCCTTCTCAGACATGCTGAATGTTAGCTTGACTCGGGCTAGAAGTGTCAAATGCAGCTCTGCTGCTGCTTTACGTGCTGTCGGCAATATGGATTATTACGATTTGAAAGCAGAAGCACGACAGAGTGACGAAGGGCAGAAGGTTTCATAAAGCCAGAACTTAGTTTAAAAACTAATATGTCATCGGCTTGATAATAATGATTCAATATATGTAGAGAAATAAATCTATAACACATAAAAGTTTTTTTATACTACGTCCGTGAACGCAGCATTAAACCAGTATAGCAAACCTCGCGATAAGTTACACCCAACACGGTTTCATGTCTCCCCCTTGTGGTAAAGCTTGGAATAGGCCAAACAGACTGTACCTCACTGTCCCAGTATCCACATACTGGATACTGGGGACGCAACATAGCTCCATTAAAGTCCCAGTAAGACAGTGAACCAGCAGAAGCCTCGTTAACACGCCTGTGCTTGCCCTGCTGTTACAAGAGTGAATGTCTGATATGAGAAAGGTGTGTTCACCTCATTCATAGATCTTTACTGCAGGAGTATATACAACAGAAAAAACCAATGCACAATGTTGTATTGCAAAGTTTCTGAATGAAATTTCATTTGACACAAATCAGTACACTGCTTGAAGTCATTACAGCATGTTAACCTTATTAACACTGATTACCTGAGATGACAATATATAGTTTCCAACAACATACAGTGCAAAACATGTGGTATTTATCACACAACAAGTTGGCATGTTTTGAAATTGTTACCACTAATAAAGATGTGCCGTCAGCTGGTGCACATTACGCTGCATCTGAAACTTACAAAACTGGTTTGAACACACAGAATCAAGGTACTAAACATGAAAATCATGTTACATTTTGAGACTGACAAACGTATCAAATTCATAAAATGACAGACAATCACACACAAAGGTTCCACTGTCACTCCTCAGCAGGCAGTGTGAAACAGCCAAAAGTCATCTTCTTGGCAGCAAAGCACAGCCTCTTACATGGTGTGAACTACAAGTTGGCTTCTCAATAGGTTTCAAGTGAACTCATAGGAAGGGTGGTTATAAGGACTTTACTCATCGTGACTGTGTTTGAACTAGCAAAGGGGCACCAAAGAGGTAGAAACTGTGTCCTTGAAGAGAAAACGTGTCTTTGGAAAATAAAAGAAATCCCCTTTGCCTTTACTGCAGTAGATGTGTGTGTCTGAAACATATCACTGACAACCAAGGCCCCATATTAAAGTCCTGGTTGACATGGAATTCACTCCAACACGACTGCAGTGATCATACACCTACTGTACATGTGAATACTTACAGTCGCTATCATCTGGTAAATGCTTCTGATAGCCTGGATGTTGTTTGACTGCATTCAATCTATGTAAAAAAATAATGTGGTGGTGAACACGGGTGAAGACGACATCAACCCTGTCTCCTCGTCCTGATGGACTTCTTGTTGCCCCCAACCAAATTCATACTGAAGTTGTTCTGATCACTCGTTGGAGCCCAGCTGAAGGGACTGTTCTTGTGCTGCTGCTGTTGCTGTTGGCTGGCTGGTTTCTTCTCTCACTGTCGTCACTGATCCCTTGCTGATGACCAGGAGGTCTCGCAGCTCCTTGTTCTCAATCTAAATGACACAGATTAACCGCCCAGTTAGAGAATAAATATCCAAAGGATAGAGTTAAATGCGACTTTACCCAAAACACCTATTATCACGCATGTTCTTACTTCATGTAATACATATAGTTTGGTTTAAGTAGCCCAGAGGGGTGTGTGATGAAGCAAGATTAATGTATTAGCAGGTATGTTGAGCTTCAAGCCAAAGTTTTTTAGTGTCATGAAGGTGGCTCTCTTTTAACCTGCAAGATCACCCTGGTAACTGATGCTGACCGCTAACCTGCCCCAGTGAGGATTCTGTTCAGAGTTTGGGATTTAAATAAGTTGCAATAAGCACCACACTGTCATCAGTTCTTTTCCTGACCATAATCTCTCTGAGTGCTACAGACTGTGCTCTGAGGGAACGCGTTACATCTGCAAACCTGCTGAGCTGCACATTAGCAATGTCGCTAAATGAAGCCATGCAGTTACAGCAGACAAGACTGTGTGCATCGCATTGCCATGGAAACCTACATGTATTCAGTTGGTGACACAGAAAAACACACAACCATGTTTTTATGCTTGATCCTGATTTGCTGATAGAACACAGAGCAGAAGCTTGATCAGTCTATTGCTATTGATCACAGAGAATATTCCATGAAGGACACTGACGTAGTTCTCCTACAGTCCAAAAACATGCTGAGGTTAATTGATGATTCTAAATTGTCCATAGGTGTGAATGAGTCTATACACCGCTTAATTCTCTGCAGGGTAGCAGGGGTGCTGGAGCCTATCCTGTATGTCTGTAGAGACAGACAACCAAGCACACTCTCGCTTGGTTGTCTGTCTCTACATGTGGCCCTGCGATGGGCTGGTGACCTGTCCAGGGTGTCCCCTGCCTTCGCCCGAGTCGGCCGGGATAGGCTCCAGCCCCCCCCGTGACCCTGCAGTGGTTTAAGTGGTGTATAGATAATGGATGGATGGACATTGACGTAACCTTAATTTGGGGAAAGACTAATGTGATTGTCATGTATTGTTCATTATGGGACCGTGTCAGATTTCAGTGCATTAGTAGAATAGCATGTTAAAATGTATGAAGCTGAAAGTTTAGGAGCTCTAATGTGCAGCTGTCACATTAGAAATATAATGTGACTGCATTAAGAGTGCACTGAACGATAAAAGAAAAAAATATATACACATATTTTATAAAATAGGGTGTATTCTGTATATATAAAATCACTGTATATAGATGATCTAGTAGGTCAGTGTACCCCTAATGTTGCCTGCATTCCACTTCAGTAATTAAAGGAGCTAATTCACATCCTCTGACTGTTGCCAAGGCTGATCTGCACAGGATGTATTTGTGATTATAACTGCACTAATGGGACGACACAGGCGGCGTCACTCTAATTGTTGCTGTGCTTTGGCTGTGACTCATGAGTTTTGCACTGGCTCAATATCTAGGTTCTACATGAAAAAGATCAGGTTTGTGTTCATGTATTATGCATCTCTTCATCTTATTTGCCACAGAAATGTCTTGTCTACATAAACTGAGTCAGAGTGTCAGAGGACTATCTGCAGACATACTTCCGAAGACACATGGGCTCACCCAGAAAAACATCTACAGCTGTTCCTGGTTGCGCTGTGCTCACCTCTAGCTGGGCGAGCCGCTCCCGCACAGAGCAGTAGTGCTGGTCATCCACCTGCACCGCCCGTCTCATCACCTGACCCATCTCGCATATCCGCTCCACCTGGGTCTGCACCTCCTGGAGAAAAGTCAGACAGCAAGACGTTTTACAAAATCACGGCCTCCACAACCTATCAGTGACTGAGCAGTTTAAACATGCAAAAAAGGAAGCCAGTGTACTTTGGCGTGGTCCTCGTGGAGGCTCAGCACAGGTTTAGTGTCCAGCTCCTTCTTGGCCATCATCAGCTGTAGCATCTGCTTGCGGTATCGACCCATGATCAGCTCTAGTGCGTACTGGTGTTCTTCAAGAGACAACCACAGCTCTGCGGAGAAAGTCGTGAGGAGGGTTAGAACTGATGTGAAGCACCAGCCATACCATCACCAGAGTCGTGTCTGTTTACCTTTGTTTTCCTGCTGTAGTTCCTTGATTTGAGTGTTTTCCTGAGTCAGAAGGACATGGGGCTTGTATTTTGTGAGCTCCTGAATCTCAGAACTGTCTTCAATGTGCTGAGAGGAGAAGGAGATAAAGAGCAGTAGAGAGTAAGTGATAAACAACAGAAAGCAAAGCACTTGTCTGAGGCACTTTGTTTCAGAACTTAGAGCTACTTGGGTGAGTTTGTTTGCTGAATCTGCTAGTTTATTTTATGCTGCCTCCACCTTCAGCACCCTCTATACTTTGACTAACCCCTACCCGAACCAGGGTCTGTATCCCCACCGCGCATTTCTTGGTGCAGTTGGTGAGAGGCTGGGGTAGGTGATGGTAGTGCTGTTTGTGGTAGTGTAGGCAAGGCAAAAGAAATAAGTGTTTTGGTGAGGAGTGGTGATGGTTGGCATTAGGGGACACCAGTGATCACTGTCTAGCCTCCTGGAGGTGTTGTGGGGCCAACTAGATGAAACACCGTTGAAGGGAGGTTCCCACCTGATGACCCCAAAGATGTAGTAGCAATAACCACTCATTGGTTTACATAGGGAAAGCTGCAAGTGTATTATTAAGCTTAAGAGTTTTTTTTTACTGAGTCTACTATTTGGGAGCACAGGTTTCCTGTGTTAACTTTGAAGGCACCGAGGCCTGTAGGACCACCCCTCTGTATCTGCCAAGGAGCAGGGCTGCGTACATCACTTACATCTATGTGTAGCTGTGTTCAGTGGTAGCATCATTAGGACTGATTGTACAAGAATACGGCTTTAAATGTTTTATAACTAGCCCCGAATCGTTTTTGTTTCGTTTTTGTTTAGTATGGAAATTCTAAAAGAAGTAGACGTGTTTTTTCCAAAGAAATTGTTATTTGCGACAAATACATTTTTACAGCATTGTAAAGTGTTTCTTTCGCATATTCCAGTTTGGGTCAGAGCTCAGGGTCAGCCATGGTACGAGCCGCTGGAGCAGGAAAGGTTAATGGCCCTGTTCAAGGTGGCCTCCTTCTGATCCGTAGCCCAGATACCTAACCGTTGCACCTAGAAGTTGAGTGGGGAGGCCGGGACTCGAACTCTCGCCTCTCGTGTGGAGGACCACGACACTTCCAACTAAGCCACAGAACTGCGTGTTTATTCATAAAAATAGCATTCTCTGCTACATAAATACAAATAAAAGCCATGACAAATGAGACCATCACTTTTAAAGAAGGAACAGTGATTTCGATGTGTACATCAGAACCACGGCTACGTTTGGTCGATCACGTTTGTTGGACTGTATTGTGGGACTGCTGGTCAACTTTCTCTCCTGCATCTCTTCTCCTGGACTGTTTAAAGGCCCCCTCAGCCAAGTCACTATTAAATAAAACTCTTATTAAAAACCAAATTGAACATTAAACCCCTATAAGGACTAAAGGCTGATAGCTGTGGTGCAGCTCAGTGGTTTCCAGTGAGGACCTTCACATCGGATCATAGTTAAGTCGTCTTAAGCCCAGTGCACACAGCGCCGTGATATCAGTGTGAGACACAGTGAAACACCGCCTTACCTTGAGAGTGCTACATTTCATAACCCCTCTATCGTGTGTTAACTGGAACATGGAGCCCTGGAGGGTCTCACCTTGTCTGGCAGCGCAGTTCCCACCTCCCTCATGCTGAGCACTCTGTGGCTCAGGGCCCCGGACTGCTCGATCAGCCCCTCGGCCGCCGTGTCGTGCTCCTTCAGCCTCTCCAGAAGAGTCCGAGCATCGCCCAACACTTTCTCCAGAGTGCAGGCCATTGACTGGGAACCCGCAGCCGCTCGACGAAACGTAAACGAGCTACTCGACACCAGCGGCTGTCAGGTCAAACCGTGGTAGCCTCCGCTGGCTACAGAGCGCTGGTTAGCCGCGGCAGCTCCTACAGCAACACGAGCATAGTGTTGTGGGACTTCAGTGGTATCTGGTCAGCACACCAAACAAGTCCCGTGTACACAAGTAAAAGTATCAGCACTACTTCTTGTTGTCAAGCCGTTTCCGTGTGAAACTAAACGACTCCTTCTTCTTCTTCTGTGGTGTTTACTGGGGCCTATAGCAAACAGAGTGGTGCACTAGCGCCCCCAGCTGGTGTGGAGGTCAGTCAGCTAATACTCACCTATGGTTTGATAACGTTCATTATTTCGCTATTCTGTACAATAATTAATTCACCTGATTGCACTTTCATCCGCCTAATGTTTTGGATCTGGTTCCTTCTTTCTGTCACATGTTTCTGACAGTGTAGCTAAACACATTCTACTGTTTCTTCTTCCCTACAGCCACGTCTGTCTGTGTTAAGTCTGCCTACCTTGTCCAAATCTAAGTTTTGATATTACCCTCTCACCTTCCTACTCCTCCCTGCGCAAATCATTTCCCCCACTTTCTTATGAACTCTCTAAAACATTGTACTTTCCTCTCTTCCTATTCTGTTGTCTAATAATGCCCTTTATTCAAAGATTCAATGATTCAGTGTTCTTTATTGTCATACCAGCACACATGTACATATCAGATGGTCAAAAAATAATAGTAAATATATAAGAAAAAGAAATATAAAGAAAGAAAGATAAGTGAAATGCAAGCAATAGAAAAGCAATATATACAAGTGTTTACCAGTGGGAAACAGATAAATACGCACATGTGCAATAACTGTGCTGTGAGGCAGATTTAAGAAAGTGTTGATACTTGCAGGTTGGTGGGTGATAATTGTAAAACTACAGAGCACACCAGAGTTTAAAAGTCTGACAGCTTCTAGAAAGAAGAAGCTCTGGATGCTCCGCAGCCTCCTGCCTGAGGGAAGAGGGGGCAAAGAGTGAGGGTGCAGGGTGGGTGGAGTCCTTCATGATGCAGGAGGCCCTCTTCCTGTAATTATCTGTGGTGGTGGGTAGGCTACTCCCCACAGTCCTCTGAGAAGCCTTCACCAGTCTCTGCAGAGCTTTCCTCTCTGCAGCAGAGCCACTGCCGTGCCACACAGCAATGGAGGAACAGAGGATGCTCTCTACCACACATGTGTAGAAGCTGGTCAGGACTGAGCATGCCATCAGCATGCCTCAGCTTCCTGATGAAGTAGAGACGCTGGTGGGCCTTCCTGACCAGGCAGGAAGTGTTGTAGCTCCAGGTGAGGTCCTCGGTCAGGTGTACGCCCAGGTACCTGAAGCTGGAGACCACTTCCACAGATGCTCCTTCGATGTGCAGTGGAAGGAGGATGTGTCTGTCTATTCCTGCTGAACTGTCAGTGTGATCATTTATCTGATGATATGTGCCTGTACTCATAAAAACATTACTGCACTGTAAAACATCACAACGGAATTTAATCAAATCAACTTATAGTTCACTTAAAGCAAATATATCATTTGACAATTTGTTGTTAATTGAACATGAATTGTCTATATTTTATTTTCAGTCCTTTTTGGAACTTAAATACAAGATTTGTAATAACTTGAGGGATTTGGGATTAAAATGATGAGTTGAATGATTGAACAGCTAAGAGTTCACACAGCTGATTAAATTAAGATCATCAGAAACAAAACTAGCAAATGACTTGTGTCTTTAATGCACGTTCAATCAGGTTGTGGCTGTTTCTTTTTTAATAGCAATTAAAACAAACATGTCTTAGTACTGATTCTGGTCTAAGAAGTGTTTTCAACAGCAGAGATTGTCATTATCCTGTTAACTGAAGAAGAAACTCCTTACATTTTAAAAAAGAAAGCAAGTCCACTTTAAACCACTGTTTATGTGACTTGGTGATTCAGTTCAATATTTTAAATCTATTGAACATATTTTCTCATGTTCAGTTAATTTAACTCATTTAGTTTTACTCTTTCACAACTCAAACAATGATTCTGAATTCATTAACCAACTGAAGAGCAGTTAACTCACATGCTCAAGGTAGCATGGGAACTTGAAATTGTTTAAAATACAATATATAATATAGTATAAAACTCATAATTTAGATTCTGTAAAATGTCTTTTGTATTTCTAAAATGTCTGTTCTGCTATCTGAGTGACTAAGCTGTAAACAGCCCAGTGATGAGTCCTAACAGAAGATGGTTCTCTGTGGTTTCGTGTCCTCTATCCACAGCGCTGTGGACAATATTGCAGTATCCATTCTGTGTAAACTGTTAATTCCTCACTGATCATCTCCCTACTTTAAGATAAAGCTCAGGAACAATAAATGCTTATGAATTAGGCTCTCTGATGCATTTGTGCAGACATGGACATAACTGTGGTAACTATTAATGTCTGCCTATATGGTGTGAGTAATTAAAATGAACTCCTTATCCTTGTTCTTCTTTATTAATTGTGTGAATGTTGCCATGATGTATCCAAGGTTGTACTTCTGGTAATGATACTGTTTAACGGAGCTAATTTAAGTGCTGGTGCTTCCTGTGACTCCCTCCATCCAAAGCTTTTGTTTCCCTTCTTTCCTCTCCACAAAGTTTTGAATTCCCTTGTGTTGGCTGATCTTGACTGTGTCCCTGTAAATGAACCCAGTAGTTCAGCGATAGCTGTATTCCCCTCATTTCCACCTGTCATGCTGCTATAGGTGTAGTTTTAAATGCATCTGTGCATAATCTCAAAGTCTTGATTTCAGGATAGTAAATACAGTGGTGGCACTGTGAAGTTGATTAAAAAGTCTAAAAAAAGGTTGTAAATACGGCACAAAAATTCTGGTTGGTTTATAAGAGGGAAAGAACGAAAGTACCCTTTCATAAAGAACTAATCATGATCTTGATGCTTTATATTCAATCGATAATAGTTTTTTTTATGTTGTTTGGAGATTCATTTATTTCTCGCCTTGTGGCCTACAACAATCAAGAATTACCATATAGAGATCGACGGTTTAAGTAACGTGTGAATTATTTATAACATTTTGAGTCTCCACAAGTTTCAGTCAGAAGATTTAGCTGAGAAGAATTTCTGCATCAATTTACATTTTCCACACGATGGATTTCATTATTGAATACACCCCGAAGTTGCAACGTGTGGCCTCAGAACCTCTACTTTAGGAGGAGAATAGACGCTGACAGGGAATTAAATAAGGGGACTACTGATTTGTGTCGCCTGAAGATAATAAATGACGTAATGATACATTTCCAGTAACACGGTTGGATGACTCTTATATATCTGTTTTTGAAACTAGTTTGCAAGACAGACGAATAGTTACAATTATAAACAAGTATATAGATAACGTAACTGAATACTAAGTCTCCCGTGGATCATTGCGGGACCACAGCTGCTGCAGTAGCCACTCTTTCCTTTAGGCTCTCTGGTGAAGCTACCGTTGTCAAATCTCGCGATAGTCGCCTCCCTGATCACTACGTAATGTGCCGTGCTGCTTCTAGCGGCGCTGGTGACAGTGCTGAAAGCTGTTGGGGTGAGTTTTTATTAATTTTGTCGTTTAGCGAAACAGTTCCCACATTTATTTGTAATGCCACTGTTAAGCATTTTCTTTTTCTTACCCGGTGGTTCTTTACAATTGAACAGGTTAGCTAGCGCTTAGTCATACGCAGAGCTCGGGCCTGGGTGGGGGCGGCCGTGTTTTTTCTCTACATAAATCACCACACACAAGGGCCACGGAGTGTAGCAGCATGCTAGCTAGCTAGCTGTAGCCGCGACTAGCCACTTAGCATTGCGGAGAACCTAGCTACATCGTTGACGGTATAAAGAAAGCAGCTTGTATCGTTTTTCCTTAAACATGTCCCAGTGTACCAGAGAGGAAGCTCCTGTGTGGAGCTGCTGTTAAACAATAGAGGCTGAAGCTGCATCTGAATACAATCGAACCGGAGCTTCTGACAGCTCTACGTAGCTTCTTTGTTGTCACGTCCTCGTGCCGTTAGCTCCGATAACACTGTTGTTCCGTTATCAGTTATTAATCCGTAAGAGAATAAACTCAGTTTTGATGGTTCACGTCGACCTTAATTAACCGCAGGGAACACGCGTCGTATAGTTGTGAACGGTGAAGGATTGTGTTGCCGTCTGCAGTCACTTTCCAAATTCGGCTTTTGTCTCTTCAGTTTTCCGTCATAATAACCCGTGTTGGGAGACAGCACAGTGCTATCCAAAATGTGATTTTATAAACAAAATAAGCCATTATTTCTTTATCACGGCGGTGCCGAATATTCCTCCGTTGATCGCATTGTGCCATGCTGCAGCAGAGCTTGTGCGAAATGTGTACATTTCAGCGTGAAAGACAAAAAAATAAAATGGCATTTTTCTCAATTAAGATTGGAATGCTCGCCTGTACGAGAGTAACGTGACAGGCTGCTGAACTACTTTCCTCGAACTTTTTTATCAGATACTCCGAGCTTTAGGGCATTTTAGTTAACTGGTGAGAATCACCAAATATCTAAAATGACTAAAGTATCCTGTCGCACTGAATTAATTTCCCCTGTAAGACTCGGAGACGCCCTGGAGTATGGGCTGTTTACGACTTTAGCGTTAGCGAGATGCTAATCTGCCAGGTTCTGTTGGTCCACACAAGGTCATTTAGAGATTTATACTCGACGGTTAACGTTTTTGTTACTTTGCTCAACTAGCAGCACATAAAGAAAAGTAACCCGTCTTCTGTTGTTTCGGGGCATATCTTAGAGTTTGACACGAGTTGTGAAATCCACTGGATAGCCGAGATGTGACGTTTCCGATGGCGTTGCATGCCGCAACGTGTTGGATCAGGCCATATTAGCTGTTCCAGCTGAGGATAGCGGATTGCTAGGAAGTCACATGGCTGGTCCTCTCAGGGCGGTTGTTGTTTGGGCCCAGACCAGAGTAGCACCGTAGTGTTAAGGCCTGTCATACGAAGGACCATGTCGTTTAATAACTATTATGTGATGGCCCGCATGTTTCCTAACGTTTGTTGTTTAAAGATTAACGAGCTACACTGTAGTTTGCTGCTTATCAGAAAGTGCGAAAACGGCCTCCTGTGGTCTCGTGGGTGGACTGTTTTCCTCTTTCTGCGTCACCAAAAGCTGAAAAAAGGGGGAGCAGAAAATCCCATCTTCTCCAAGGTTATTTTCACAGAAGCGGCGTCTCTGTTCGTTGCTCATAACCTTTCACACACTTACCCAATCCATCTCGTGATAACTGACTTCTCTGTGCTGCCACTAGGATGTATAGCTTCAGCTGCAGTGAGTCCAGTATTAAACCAGAATTTGCAAATATACACACGTGTTTGTTTGTTAATGATATGAATGCCAAGAGGGCCCATTTGAAACAAACAAACACTCTACTGCTAGAAATCCTATTTGAACATTTTTATAACTTTGTATTTTCGCCCTCTGGGATGTGGGACAGGAGGTATTGCAACACAGTTACAGCAGAACAGATATCATGTGTCCTGGGTTGGCTCAACCAGCTTGTTTTCAAAGCATGGTATTTAGGTCAACAACAATCTACTCTAACCTACTGATGAAGGTCACTTTCTGAGTTTCTAACTATATATATTTTTAAAAACCACATGCACGATTGCACTTGTTGGCTGCAAGATTAGACTTATCTGCACACCGAATATGTGTACAGTTGTGTCCAAAACAGCTGAGTGCTGAATGGTAAAAGAGGGCCTTGATCTGAAATGTTGGTATAAATATCATAGCCTGCTCTAAAAGCATGTACAAGGACTTGTTGATCTACAGCTCTTGCCTGCTTGCAGCTGCCTGCCATTGTGCACTATAGCTAGAGGCATCTGAGGAAAACTTATTTCTGAATGAGGATGAGAAGCTAAGAATCTAGTGTACTCTAAAAATTTCAGGTCACTGGTGCTTGGGATTGTTATGGTTTTTAATGTCACAGAAAATTTTAAATTGTTATTAGCTGATAGTGTAATTAAATTTCTTTGCCTCACTGTAGACTTTTGGAACCCTTAGGTCTTTTGTCTTTTGTGTTAAATCTAAATTGTGTCTGTGACATCAAAGTGAGTGGTTTGTCTAATCAGATTTGCTTTTCCCCCCAACAGTATGAAGTGAAACAGAACAGAATTTTTGTACCATCCGCAACTGCTTCAAGTTCAGATCACAACAACGAAACTGAAGATAAACCTCCCAAAACAAAGTTGCAACACTGAAGACACGTGGGGAAAAAAAGGATCACTTCAAGGATTTAAAACGCAAGAAGTAACCAAATCCTGAAACGACCAAAGAATACGCACATCAGCCCAACGGAAACGTAGAAAAGAAGCAAACCTATGCCCAAGCATATTCTGAAAAGACCATAACTGATCTGAAACCAGAAGTTTGTGCCTACTCAACAGCTTTGACAAAGCACACGTCCCAACGCTGCTCCTAGCCCTCCTCATCCTCACTACACCGCCGACTCACCACCGGGGTGTGGAGTGGGCTGCTATCTGCTAGTTTTTTCCCCCCATAGTTCCCCCATTTTTCCCCCCCTCTTCTCTTCCCTCTGTTTTCATTGTATTTTTTTCTGAGCAGTGTTATTGCACCTGCGTTTGCCTTTTTTGCGCTCGATTTCTCCCCCTTTTTTTACTTTATGCAACCATCTAGAACTTGTGCCAGAAACCTGTAACAAGTGTGTGTGTTCAACTGTGTGCGTGAAGAGGTCTGCAAAAACTGCAAAGCCATCAAGATCCTGACAATTACAAGATACAAGACGACAAATAAAGGTGGGTCTCAGTTGCAGTCCCTTCAAAACAAGAAAACCTTCTTGTTAGTGTCAACTGTGCTTTTTACTTATGATTTTGTTATACAAATATTTAAAAGCAGATTGTGTAACATGTAACTCTCATTCAGTTTGGACAGCTGCACTGATTTGGGGCAGTGATGAAGCGGTTGTTTACTCTTCATCACTGCGCACAAATAACAGTGTTTGTCCTCCTTGTTTGCCTAAGCAGTCAGCTCTGACAAACACATGCTCCTTTTTAATGGCTTTTATTGAAACTGATCAAAATGTGTGACCTCGTCAATTAATTTTAAAAGGCAGCATCTTTAGTGTTTATTTGAAACAACTGCTTTCACAGATTAGTGCACATTTAAGCTGAAAGAGGGACATGGTATTGAAAGCAACTGCTAGAGTGCTTGGTGAAAAATGAACCCTGTGTATTTATTGTTCCTTGCACATAATTACACATCCCTTAAGTGTAATAAGTGCTACTGAGTTGAAAATATGATTCTACTATCGTAGTGATCTCTTTTGTCATTTGCCAAAGATAACTCTTCCTGAAACTTGACATAAGCCGGCTGAACTGAACCACCTCCACCTCCAAACAGTTAAACTGGTTATTCAATTTAGTTGGACAATGATTTGATTGCCTTCCCACACCCAACCCGCACCTTTTTTCCTAGTCTGTCGTTTTCAAGTCATATCCTCCCTGATTTTTGCCTTTTCAACCCTCCCTGGGGATTAAAGCCCAAAGCTATTTTCCTTTGTTTGTGACACTTGGCACACTGGCTGACCTATCTACCTTACCCGTTATGTTTGTTCCTCTCTTCACCCTTGCAGACATCCAGCGGTGTATCATTGGGTGGTAACATAAGAATAGTACTTAACAGTCAAGCAAAAAAAAAATTCAGACAAGTAATCAAGTTCAGCAAGTGCTCAAGCAAGTTTGGTCCGAGTTTATGGGAAAATATGGGCAGCCCCTGGAAAGGCTTTGTTGAGTTTACCTTGCCTGCGTCGCCACCCACCGCGTTTGTTAGCGCTGACCTGAGCAGCACCTCCCCTGTCGGACTCAGCCTGTCGCCATATGGCCGATCCGTAAGTTTCACCTTCCCACCTCTCTTCTACGTGCCCCACCCCCATCGAGCACCCATCCACCCACCTTGCCCTGCATCTTTGCTGTGAATGGCCTAACCTCTTTCATCCTTTTCAGGCTCCCGAGACTAGCCTCTACTAGTTATATTGTTGCAGGGTGAGAGGTGTTCTGCCGATTAGATGTTAGAAATTTGGCATTTTTCACAATTCCCGGCGATATTTTTCTTTTCCGCCTGCTCTTTACTTTGCGTCACAATACAGAAAAAAAACGATGTATAAGGACCGTAACATGAGCAAAATCTTATTGGATGAAATTAATGCTCCTAACTAAGTTTGCTCTAATCAGGCAACACAAATACAAGTTGGTCCTGAGGAAAATTGGTAAGTAATTTAAACTGTTGGTAAACAATCTTATTCACATGTCAGCACTCAACTAAAACCCTTCATTCTACTTGTGGTCAAAATGTTTTTAGATTTATATTTCAGAATAATCATTGCACTGGCAACAAAATGCCCAGGCATGCTGCCTATGTACTTGTGTCTTTAATGTCGTATGGTAAAAGACATTAAAGCGTTAAAGACCTCACGTATGTTATGTCTTGCTTCAAAACTAGCTTACTGTGAGTGCAGTGCAGGACTGAACAGAAGAGGCTGCTCTGGGACCCCCCACATAACCCATAATCCATCACCAACTCTCTGTCCACTGTAGATGCAATGCTATTTGACCTGTCATTTGCATTTTCTGATTATTCATCTTCAGTAGTTTTCTTTTACTTGACCTTGAGTAACATTTGCAACACTGCACTTAAACCACTTCACCTTAACTGGCTGTGCCAAAGCGTTAACTGATCTTTTTAGTTCATAGTTTGCTTTCTCTGTGGAGCCGTTCCTGTTTGAATTCACTCGTGTTTCCATCCACTTTGTAGTGCTATAGGGTGATCTTTTGGATTGTAATTGTTATGGTTGTAGAACCATGATTTCTGAGTGACCTTATGGTTGTCTGTTTGGTATTTAGGTGTGATGATTTTCCTCGGGGGTTTAGTTTTGATGGTGATGAGCTTAAGTATATCGACACGACATTGGAGAAATGTTGTGCACCAGAACGTGCTATGTTCTGTGTAGGTCAGGGGTGCCCAATCCTGGTCCTCGAGAGCCCCTATCCAGCATGCTTTAGATGTTTCCCTCTTCCAACACACCTGATTCAAATGATCAGCTCACCGTCAAGCTCTGCAGAAGCCTGATAACGATCCTGATCATTTAATCAGGTGTGCTGGAAGAGGGAGACATCTAAAACATGCAGGATAGGGGCTCTCGAGGGCCAGGATTAGGCACCCCTGGTGTATGTCCTCCAAAGGTGATGCATGGGCAACACAGGGTGTTGTATAGACAATTAGTAGATAGAGTGTGGTCAGCTGGACAGTATTTTATAACCTAATGCTGGAAAACAACTGGTTTTGCGTAGTAACGCAGCAATTTGTGTTATCTGGATTAAAGTGTCATTTTTAAGAAAAGTGAACACAGTGACGTTGCCTCCTCCCAACAGCATATCCAAGTCCTAACCCCAGTGTCAGAAATGGAAAGAGGCTCCTCTGAACCTCCAGTGGCTCGCAACACTGGCTCTGCCCCTTCTACCTCCACTGGTCCCATGCCTATCCCTCGTTCCTCCTCCGTCTCTTGCCATCCTCACCCAGGAAGTAAAAAACACAAGCGGACTCCTTTGTATCAGAGATCAGTAAGAGGGCATGTCCGGTGGTGCCCATACTGACTTAACAGATCTGTGAGCTGCTGTTGTGCCGTGTGACTTTTGTTAACAGCATGGATTGTAGTTGTGTGAAGAACAAGTTTAACCAGGGTGCTACAGGAGATTTTTCAGTGAGTTTTTATTGATACTCCAGCATAAACACTAGTTGTTTGATAGGTAGGTAATGGCTTAAAAATGTATCTAACCAGATTTGCATGAAATTTCTCCAAAGTTTTGTTATTGCCTAGATGTTTTGGGATTAAAAATGCTTGACAGTTGAATTTTAGCTTTTTGTGCATGACACAACAAAGTACCACACCATGTTGTAGTTTCTGTTTTGTCAACGGTATAAATCATCCTGAAATTAATGTGTTTCCCACTGATGACCAAATAGCCCCGGAAGGCTCTAATGTAGCTTTACTTTTTCTTTTTTTCTTCCCTCCTTCCTCTGAAGTGTGCTGTACTTGCATGATTGATTTTTTTTGTTGTTGTTGTGTGTTTTTTTTTTTAAAGGTCGGCATCAAACACTGCATCAAAATGTGTCTACCCTTTTTGTTGTATCTCCTTTCCGTTGGTCCGCCACTGGATGCATTTTAACACTTGCTTCTCCTCTTCTCCAGATGAGTTTTGACCCAGGAATGCTCCATAACAATGGGCACACTGCGTACGCCAACGGCACAGGGCCTGGCATTAGAGAGACTGGTGTTGTGGAGAAGCTGTTAACTTCCTATGGGTTCATCCAGTGCTCCGAACGTCAGGCTCGCCTCTTCTTCCACTGCTCCCAGTACAATGGCAACCTGCAGGAGCTTAAAATAGGAGGTGAGAGTCCTAGGACTTGTGGGTATACTTGAACTGCCAGACATAACTATTTGAAAAGAAAAATTACTGAAACCAAAGTTGTTCCGTGTCATTGGAAGTGTGCTAATTGGTTTTCCTCTCTCCCTCTCGCTCATATCAGATGATGTAGAGTTTGAGGTATCCTCTGACAGGCGCACTGGCAAGCCCATAGCAGTGAAGCTGCTTAAGATAAAGCCAGAGGTGCTGCCAGAGGAGCGGATCTCGGGCCAGGTGGGGCCAGACCTGCACGCCTATCCCTTTACTGTGCTGCATGGTTATATTCATCCAGTTAAGGAACACCATTTTATTTTTGGTTATGTCCTTGTCTGTCAACTTAACATTTATATGGACCATTGTGTTTGTTGTGTAGGGGATGTTATTCTTAGTACAATGTAAAATTTCTTCCCCCTCTGATCCTGAATCAAATTACAGAATGTCTTTTTCCATCAAAATGTACTGTTCATTTGAAATTCAGAAGGCTTGTTGTTGCTGGCATGCATGTATACTTGAGGTGTTGAACGTTGGAACAAATATGGCCAAGTGATTAGTGTAATTTCTGTGTGTGCATTACCCTCAGTTGGTTAGTCTCAGACTTAAAAAAAATCTTAAGAGTTCAGTTCTGATGCATGACTGTAAAGAGTCAGTGAGCTGGACTGCTGCATCATTAACATGAGTTTAGCAGGGTAAGGCAGAGGCGTCCCTGGTCAGATTTTTGTGCTTGATATATTGGTGATGTACAGTTAACAACGTGCAAGTAATGCTACTTATGTTGTAATGGATACAAACAAGTAAATCAAATTCTCCATGCAGAGCACAGTGTGTCTCCACAGAGCAGCATACTCATACTGATTCAACAATTTATTAACTTGTTCATTCAAGTTATCAGCATGCTAGTTGCTTGACATAATATAAAGATTTTGCTTTTATACTGCAGTCATGTTCATGCAACCTTTAACATCTTGAACACTTGATATGCTTGTTACTGTACCATTTGAAATTCAGCCATTTCTTCCATCACATCTTGAGAAATATTTTAATTGGGCTATATAACTACAATGAATATTCAGACTCAGATTTGCAAAGCAGTGTATTAATTGCCTCCACCTGCAATGTTTGCCCTTTTCTTGCAGGTCGTCTCATCTATCCCCCTGCACTTGGATGGAAAGTCTGCTCCTGGCCAGGTTCCCACTGGCAGTGTCTGTTATGAGAGAAATGGGGTAAGATAAGTGGAATGGATTGCACGTTGCTTGGTCAACAAAATGCATGATGTTAGTGTAAATAGAATTTCATACTTGAAGATTTTAAGGATTTTGTACAGGCAAATGTCAATTACTTTTTCTAAGCTTGGCTTGGTTTTGCTAAATATCTATTTACATCAGCTTTCACGTTATGATTTACAATAATGTATGTCAACAATATGCAAGCATAAGCTATGGTGAACAGTGTCTGCATGTGTTCCTTCCATTGACACTAGAGCTGGGTAAATGTGAAATCTTCAGCCACCACAACACAGGAGCTGTCTGTCTTTTGATAATGTTTTCTTATTTTGTGGATGATCTTGAATGTGAGAGTTTAGATTGTCTGTGTCCCAAACCATTTTCCAAGATTGACACTGTTGCTGCTCTCCACAGGAGGTCTTCTACCTTACCTATACTCCTGATGATGTGGAGGGTAATATCCACCTGGACACGGGTGACAAAGTCAGCTTTTATATGGAGACCAACAAGCAGTAAGTCTTTACATCATGTCAGTAATGTGCTAATCACAGATTGACCTTGATTTTATATCTATTGCTTGCTCTCTTGTATTTCAGTACTGGTGCAGTCAGTGCTCGTAATATTCAGCTTGTGAAGAAAAAGCAGATGAGATGCCAGGGTGTGGTGTGTGCTACAAAGGTAAGGTCCGCTGATATTGTTATATGAACACGTTATTTAGCAAATTATGTAGTGTGGATCTAGAGCAGCTGAGAAAAGTAGCTATATAATGTCCCTGTCAACAGTAATTTTCCATCCTAGCCACCAGCTTGTTTGCCAAAGGTTTAGTGTTTGTAACAAACAGATCTGCTTTAGATATGTTAGGCTTCCCAGCATCATATCTAAATGCTGTTTTTATATGGCTCCTTACCATGACTTTCACTGTGTAGGTGATAGATTAATAATGGTGATGTAGTGACTAAAATGCATACAAAAATGTAATCTTAACTTTGGCCCTAGCAGGAATTTTAGGGTTCTATAGTAAGTGTGCTAACCCTCTAAACTATTGAGACCTTCCATCTAACTAGATGTCCGTCTTTTGTTTTCTTTTTATTCTCTTTTAGGAGGCCTTTGGTTTTATTGAGAGGGCAGATGTGGTGAAGGAGATATTTTTTCACTACAGTGAGTTCAAAGGTGATCTGGAAGCTCTTCAAGCTGGAGATGATGTCGAGTTCACCATCAAGGACAGAAATGTGGGTCTTTTAATGCTTTTCAACTGTGCAATCCACTAATATTTGTATCAACACTCGTAGCTCTTCAATCACCTGCATTAATTTGTATACAAAATTCCACAGGGTAAGGAGGTAGCTACAGATGTGAGGCTGCTCCCCCAAGGAACAGTCATCTTTGAGGATATCAGCATTGAGCAGTTCGAAGGCACTGTTGTCAAGGTCATTCCCAAGGTTCCCACCAAAAACCAGGCAAGTAGACAAAAATTTAGACAAATTGAATTTTGTGTAATTTAGAGAGACTGGGTGTAAAAAATAAGCATGGAACTGTGATCTACCCACCAGGAAAATGACTTTGTCAAATGTTTCCTGCCTGCTTCCACAGAATGACCCTCTACCAGGTCGCATCAGTGCAAGGATTGGTTTCACGGACAAGGAACTGCCGTTTGGTGAGAAGGACACAAAGTCCAAGGTGACCCTTCTGGAGGGAGACCACATACAGTTCAACATCTCCACTGATCGCAGAGACAAACTGGAGAGGGCTACCAACATCGATATCCTCCCAGACACCTTCAACTTCACCAAGGAGACTCGTGAAATGGTGAGGATTGGAAAAAGAGAGGAAATTAATGTGATCGTTTTGCCTTGGTATTCTTGATAAAGCTTGACTATAGAGTTAAAAATAAAAAGGACACTAGAGGGCGTTCACATTTAATGGACTCGGCTGAATATTTTGTTACCAAATCTACTTCTAGGGGGTGATTGCAGCTATACGTGACGGCTTCGGTTTCATTAAGTGTGTGGATCGGGATGCCAGAATGTTCTTTCACTTCAGTGAAGTCCTGGAGGAGAGTCAGTTGCATATCTCAGATGAAGTGGAATTCACTGTTGTGCCTGTAGGTCCTGTTTATAAGCTTTTCAGCTAAGAATTTATGTGCTATTGCATAAGAAAGCTCATTCTAATTATTTGTCTCAAAAAAACTAAATGTTCTGCTGTTGCCAGGATATGCTGTCGGCTCAGAGAAACCATGCAGTGCGCATCAAGAAGCTTCCTAAAGGCACCGTGTCCTTCCATACTCAGTCTGAGCAGCGTTTTGTGGGTGTGGTGGAGAAGGAAGTGGCCACCGCCAAGAATGCTAGTCCCACCAAAAGCAAGGAAAAGGTACCATTGTGCACAAAATATGTCATATGAAGCTACCTCCAGTGTATTCAAAACACTAGTCCTGTAGCTCATCTCCCAGTCCTCCCCATATACCCATCTTTCTGGTTTATTTTAATTCTAATGTTCCTCTTTTGCTTTCTCCTTCAATGACCCCCTCCTGTTCATGCTCCTTGTTGGTTAGAAAAAAGACAAGGTAGGACTGAGACCCTCTGCATGAAGCCACATGAGTGATGTCTCATAAATAATGACGCTGATGGTCGAGGCAAAATGAACAAACATAGACTGTATCAGTAGTCTGTATGTTTGACTAACATTTAGTCAAAGACATAATTGATATTCTAGACTTTAGATGACCAATCTAAAAGTGAAGAACTGACAAATAATGCAGTGTAGGAATTCTGTAGTTACAGTGTGATGCTGACGGGCCTTTCTGTCTAATGGATGTCTTTTTCATTTTTTTTTCCAAGGTTAAAGTTGTAGAAAAGGTTTGTCTTTGTAGGGCTCTTGCCCTCTGATTTCTTCTTTTACCTTTAGTTGACAGCATGGTATTTGATCACCAATTAACCTTTGGGAATATGGAATCAAATTACTGATTCATTGAGTAGTAGGGCTGCACAATTAAGATGAAACCATAGCGCTGATTACTAGTAAGTTTTTTGGGAACATCCAGTTGTATCTTTTTGACAAAATGTGCCATGTATATACTGTGTATCATTATTAGCCCTCTGAACTCCAAGTAGTTTCTGGGCGTTTGTTGTTGCTGTGACTTTTTTTCTCGCTGTTGGCTTATGTTCTCTACAATATAAAGTCCTGCACCTCTATGGAAACAGCACAACCATGGGTAGAGAGAACTAAAACATGCCTGTTGTAAAATATAGCAAAGCTATAATGGTATAAAGCATTTTTAAAAAATACACGTTATTTATGTAACAGATGTAAAAAAATATATATATTTAAAAAGCAACCTGAAATCAACATGTACAACTTTTGTACAAGTGCTCATGGGTGTTACTACTTCACATTCCACATGCGATAGATATTTTACCACTTACATTTTTATTTGTTTCCATTCTTCTCTCTCACCTGCTCTGTGTAAGCGAAGCCTGCAGTTCAGCACAGTTCACCCAAGAAGTGCATTTTTGGTCATGTGACTGTTGTAGCAGAGTCACTAATCGCTTCTTACATCCACCTAGGGGTGCAGAAGTTTTAGGTTACAGTAAACTGTGTATTTTTCTTCAGTGGCATATGCAGAACACAGTTTAATACAAAAAAATAACACACCTTTCCAACCTGGCGGTGGGTTTTGGGGTTCAGAGGGTTAAGTAACCATTTTTTGGTCCCTCGAAATGATGTGAACAGCATCTATATTAGTGATTTAATCTACCTTTAGATTAAATCACTAGTGGAGACTGGAGACTGGAGACTGGAGTCCACTACTCGTTGGTCCTTTTACCAATTTAATTTAAGATGATTGCAGAATGTTTTTTCACTCCACTTTATACTAAGTGAAGTGGCAGCAACAACTCTACAGATTAGGAAGCCTAAATGATCTGTTGATTTCCAGTGATCAAGTAATCTGGCCAGTTTTCTGTTATAGCTGACATGATAATGCCAGTAAAATGCATGATGTGTGTGGTTCAAGCAATTACTGTTCCCAATAGTTGAAACCACAGCAGGGATGGGTAATTATGCAGCCCTATGTTGTAAGCTGTAGCTTTTGCAGTAGATTAGTGTAAAGCTAACCAACTAGGCTGCTGCAGAATGATGCATTGCACACTGGTGCCTCATGCTTTTGTAGCCGATTTTCACGCCATCTTCTAATATACTACATACTGTGAAATCATCTGGTTGAATTATTTGAGCACATTGCCAGCTTACAGTTGTTGTAGCATTGATGAAACTTTCAACGCTGGCTGGTGCCACCAGGATCAAAGACTTAAAATACCAAATGGAAAAATAATCTAGGTTTGATTTGTTGCCCTCTTTTAGGAAGCTGAGGAAGGAGTGATTGCATATGAAGACTGTGGAGTGAAGCTCACTGTGCCATACCATACCAAGGACCTGGAGGGAGGAGGTAACCCACAGGCTGGAGACAAGGTATCTACTAAATGACATTACAGTTATTTTTCACTTTAAATGAAGAGTGTTCAGAGGATGTTAACTCTTGGTGAGGACTTTCATGCTGATGTAATGACCTGTTGCAGACACTGCCAATAGCAAAAAGAGATGTTTTTCCATTGCAGACAAATTTACTCAAATATCGCACAACTATTTTGTTGCTCTGTTGTTTGCTTCAGGCTTGAAGCTCAGTAGTGTTTATTTTGCTTGTGAGACTTACTATTTTGTTCATCTCCAAGGTGGAGTTCTCCATCAATGAAGTGAAGCGAACTGGCCAGCAGAGCGCTGTCTCCATCCGGGTTCTCAACCGTAATGCCACCAATGCCAAGAGACTGCATGGATTTGTTGCCACACTGAAGGACAACTTTGGCTTCATTGAGACAGCAAATCACGATCAGGAGATTTTCTTTCACTACAGGTAGAGTTTTAAGTTGTTTTTGAAAGAGGTAGTTTTTTAATTATTTTTAATGATGTGCAGATTTCTCATCTTCAAGTCTCAACATATTTGTTTTTCCTCAGTGAAATGTGTGGAGACCTGGAGAACTTGGAGCTGGGTGACACAGTAGAGTACACTCTCTCTAAGGGAAAAGGAAACAAAGTCAGTGCTGAAAAGGTTACCAAGGTGGCTGCGGGTATGAGAACTTTAATTCCACCTCTTTATTTGTTATCTATTATTCATGTTTGTTGGCATAGTGTACGGGGGGATGTCTACAAATTTAAGTGTGTGAGTGAAATCTGCTGTTTTCCACTTTCAGTTAATGGCATTGGTGAAGATATTAGTGCATCAGTGATGATGGGGAAAGTCATCCGTCCCTTGCGCAGTGTGGACCCCTCCCAGACAGAATACCAAGGACTTATTGAAGTCACAGAGGAAGGTTGGTGTCTCAAGCATTTTTTACGTTAGCCCTTTTCAGACACATCACGACAGATCCGTCACATTGCTGCGTCATCAGTGTGTTGGTGACAACAGTCTGTCATTCAGACATGGGTCACTTTTATGGTAGTGTTCCTTATACCACCATCAAACACACTAACCACAGTGACATGTAATATTTGTCATTCACACGTGATAAGACAATAAGCGATGTATAATGCAGCAATAAAGAGGCTAAATATAAAGTAGCAGCTTATCAAACTGTCCAATAATTAATAATTTCTGTATATTTGCGATGATGATCTAGCTACTACTCAACAGTCAGCAGCTGTGTAACAAATGATTGAACTGCAGAAAATGAACCAATATGTGCACTCAGAAATAAAGCGGACACCTTCAGGTCATGGAAAGGAGTGGATGTCTGAAAAGGGCTAGTGACCAACAAGCAAGTGCCAGAAAAGACTTGAAGGGAACATTTAGGAAAGGGAAAGAAAACATTGAGCAAACAAAACCAAAAAATGGCTACAGATATCATTTTTAAAAGGAATTAAAACATTTACATGTATCATTAAAATCTTTTTTTAAAAGCAGTGTGATTCTGTGATGAGACTTGTCAACTCCACTTTTATTTACTTAACTGCTTTATTTGTTGTTGTTTCCTCCCCCTATAGGAGGAACTAAAGGGCAGAATTATCCGTTTGGAATCATGGGTATGGCCAGCAAGGCAGATTGCCTGCAGAAAGGAGAGCTTGTGAAGTTCCAGGTTTGCACAGTAACCCAGACGGGACAGAAGATGGCCTGTAATGTGGTCCCTCAGCGTAGAGCCATGGTGGAGTGTGTCAAAGACCAGGTACTGTTCAGTTATTTGTTTGAGGTTTCATTAACTAAGCTTCATTTAGTTTCTACATTACAGGTGAAGCAACGACAGCAAATTCTTAATCCTGACGCTGTGTTTTTTTGTCACCTCCAGTTTGGCTTCATCACATATGAAGTCGGTGAGAGCAAGAAGCTGTTCTTCCATGTAAAAGAAGTGCAGGATGGCCTGGAGCTCCAGACCGGGGATGAGGTGGAGTTCTCAGTCGTCCTCAATCAACGCACAGGAAAATGTAGTGCCTGCAACGTACGCAGAGTCAGGTAAGAAGCAGGACTGTGAAGAGCAGACAACCTGATATGGGTTCATTTATAATGAACCTTGTTGTCTACATATAGTGCAGTTAACTTTATCCCAAGTAATATCATAAGATAAAAATACATATCTCGCTGTTGATCATGAATGCTCATTATCACGTCTTAGTGAGGGGCCTAAACCAGTGGTGACGCCGCGTCCTGACCGCCTGGTGAACCGACTGAAGAGTATCACTCTTGACGATGCCAGTGCTCCCCGCCTAGTCATTGTAAGACAGCCCCGTGGTCCTGACAATTCAAAGGTACAAGCAAACCTCTAATAATGACACATTTTGATTGCTCGATGATGTCATAAGTCAGTGTCTGATGAACAGTACTAACGTGTAGCTTTAAATACAAATGTATTCTCTCTCTCTCTTTTTTTTAACAATCTGTTGAACATTTATTAAACGTTATCCTCTCCTGTGCAGGGCTTCAATGTGGAACGCAAGACTCGCCAGCCTGGTGTCATTGACTGAGCAATACAGAGCTTGCCCCATTTGGAGTTGATGGGATGATGTCCCAAAAGGCAACAGCAGGGGATAAGGGAATTTGATTTGACACATGCTTGTACACAAACTCATCCACAAAACATACGCACACATACAGTAATCAGCATGTGTAATCTTTGTCCCCATCGATACCTGCGAGGGAACTTTTCTTATTCCACAGTTCCCTGCCTCCCATGTATGATGTACTTGATACGGAGTTCCACCCTGCAGTGTACATGGGATCTCTGAGTGTGTGCGTGTGTGATGTATCCTAGAAGTGATTAGTGTGTAATGGAGGTATTTGTTTCTGAGGGCCTGGTCCCTCTAAATCAGAGTGATGACTGTGTGGCTGTCTATGTCCTGATCTTTTGAATCTGCTTTGTCTGGAATTCTGCACCTGTAATTTGTCCGGTAGTTTGACTGGGTGAACGAGTGACTGTTGGCATGTCTTTGAACCTCTGCTCCATTTTTGTTCCTTGTACTTTTGCTCCTTTACCCATGGAAACTTAAATAATTTCTTTATCAAGTTTCCTCTACTGTATGCTTTCCTACAAAACGCATAAAGCAAAGCAAAGTTCCCTCCATAAGGAGGATCATATTTCTCATGTGCGAGCTTAAACTGAGGATTCTTCTCTGCTCGGTTTTTTGAGCAGTTTTTAAAATGCTTTATTGAAGAGCTGAAGTGAAAGCATGGTGTGTGTGTGTGTGAGATGTATGTGAATGTCAAAGTAGTTAATCTAATGGGATTCACTTTTATCAATCTGGAGCCTTTAGATACCTTTTTGGTATTCACATGCTCCACTTAAGCAATTTTTCCCAGGTGCAGAATTCCTCGTGGCATCTTATATCTGCAGTTCTTTTATACTATTTTTTTTTCTTGCACATATTTTTGCTTTTTTTTCCATTGAAACTCAAATGCTAATATTGAATTCAGTAAGAATAAGGTGCCTAAAAAAAACTACAAGCAAAATGAAAAAAAAAAAACAATAAAAATTAGAAGTATCCTCTGTTCCCAGCCAACCGCCAAAATATTCAGAACAATCTTAGGGTGGCTTTCTTTTCTAGTAGAAATAATACTGATATGCATCCCAAACCTGTGGGTTGAACTATACTGTATGTAATGTGTGCTTTTTTTTTCTTAGTGAAAGTTCAAACTTCAGATATAATGAAATAAATTTAACTTAAAGAGAAGGTTCAAGTATTAGAAATTCAGTTTTAAAAACATTAAGAATCAGGATATGAGTTATTGTGCTCTGGAGACAAAGTGGATGAGCCTCTGCACATTAAGTTACAAAGTTAATTTCTTTGGAGATCACTGGGTTTCAGTTGAACCACGTACAGAGGTTCTCATGTACTTTTGTTAATGGTCTTGAATGAAACAATTAAAGTTATATGAAAATCATGAGGCGTTCTGTTGTCACATTTCATTCAGCCTGTGAGTGCTTTATTTTAAGATTGAATACAACAACAGAAAGTAGCTGTGAACACAATTCTGGTATGAAACATCTCAAAGACGGTGTTGACTCATGGGTGAGAAAAAGTTTCCACTACTAAACAGTCAACAACTGAGACCAAAAAGTTGTATATGCATAGTTGAAACTGTAAAAAAAATGGAACATTCGCAAGAAGTTCTCACTAGAGTTTTTGTTCTCACTGATGTCAAGTTATCTCTAATCAAGAGAAGAGTACATAGGTTAAGGCTGTCAGACAAACTAAAAGTTCAAATTCATACATCAAGAACAGTCATCACACTTCACTTCTCTGTCCCTGGAAGGGTAAAGCGTACAAAATACAGCATGTCATAATTTGCCTGAATGCATGTCTGAGCCCAGTCTGCAGATGTAATGTTATACTTGAATATTTGGTGAATCTGCAAGATCGCCAAGTTCAGAAGTGCACTGGCACTGTAGATGAGCTTTTAACGTAAGCTGGTCGCAGGCCTTTCTTTCACTGAGGGCCCACTTGTTTTGTAAACCCCAAGAGTTAAACTGAAGGGTGCCAACATTCAATACAAATTAGACTAGTGGGGTCATTACATGAAAAATCAAGCAGTATCTGAGAATCTGCAGATTTCTTATGTTCAATAACTGCAGTGTATTTCCTAAAGCCAGGCTAAACTTTACCTTCATACTAAAAAATACTTTTACTGTTCCAGGTCTTTAAATCCATAGTGCTGGGTCGATTTTATAATCTAATTTTCAGATTTTTGTTCAGCATGATTTTTTCTCCAACCAGTTGTTGTGGTATATATCATAGTTCAGTAGCAAACTGAACCAGTTTAATATTGATGACCTTAAGAAATGAAAACAAGCGCTGGAACTCTGCACGTCACCAGAGAAAACTTTAAAAAGTGCATTGTGGATGAACTGGTAAGGGTCATATCATAGGATAGGTGTCTGGTCAAAACATAGTTATGGCAAATGAACAGTCTCCTATTTACCTATAGTCTGATACCAGGAAATCAAAAAATACTTATAGTATCAAGGTAGCACTTTGCATGGCTTTGTTAATATAGTAAAGCTAGCTTCAGGTTGTCTCTTTCAAAGTCAGGAGTGAAATTCACACAGTAAAGTGAAGCGTTTATCATATTTACTGACTTTGTGTTGCCTGTTGATTCTAAACCTTGGTGCTGCCCAGATATATGGTGAGCTCAGAGCGGTGAATCGCCTTCTTTCTGGTCTGGGACTGAGAGCTCTGGGCCTCGGACCAGCGTGTCCACCACTCCCTGAGCTCGGTGGGTCCTGTGGGCCGCCGCTCCTTTATCTGGCTGGGATGAACTAGAGCGTGAGGGGGGTTGAAGTCCTCTCTGGGCAGGGCCTTCCTGTTAACATTTACATCCCCATGTGGATCAGATGGTTGCAGATATTCATCCTCAGTCGAAACAGATGAAATCTCAGTGGCAGCGCTTGCGTCAAACTTTGAAACCACCTCTGAATCTTCTGGAACAACATTTGAATCGACCAGGAAATCAAGTCCCTGCATTTTGTGCCTGTACTCCTCCAGCTGGGCCTTGCAGTCCGCAGCCTTCGCCCTCATCTCAAGGAACTGACATTGCAGATCTTTTTCATAACCTTCCTCTGCCTTTAATTCATTTTCCCAGAAGTGTATCTGCTCCATTTCCCCTTCAGCTATTCTCTCACAGGCTTCCACTTCTGCTTTTTGGGCCCTTTGTTTTTCCTCAAGCTCAAAAATCTGTCTGTCTATGTGTGTTATCTGGACCTGTAAGTCCTGCAAACACACAAGCTGACGTATGATGGTTTCTCTCAGACTGTTTCTCTCATCTGCAGTCGTGGTGCAGCTTGAACTGTACAGCTCAGATTTTGCCTCTTGAGTTTTCTTGGAGTGTTTGCTTTCTTTACCCCTTGTCTGATTCCCCATGCAGCAGGACGTCTGATGGTCCAAGTCTGACTTGAAGTTTTTCTGTCCTCTGGCTTTACCTCTGCTACTTCGACCAGAGTTATCTTTGTCAGCAGTGAGAGAAACATCCAGAGAGGAACGGTTCCTTTTATCTGTCCTCTTGCTGCTCTCCTTATCACAGGCAGTACTGTACACCTTTCCTTTCCCCAGGCTTTCCAGCCAATCCCAGGCCTCCTCCATGAGCGTCAGAGACTTTCTTTTAGGCCTTTTCAGGTCTTCTTGCTTCTGCTCAGCTTCTTGTCTTAAACACGACAACGGTGGCAGGCTTCGGCGATGCGAGCTCAGTGAACCGCTGCCCCGCCGCACTCTAGCACCTGCGTCTTTTCTTCTTAATGGAGGACAGGGCTGGTATCTGCCAACCTTTGCTCTGCTCATCTCGTCCCAGACAGAGGGTCCGTTGTGAAGCAGAGTGAGCTGGACCTCCCTGGCCTGCTCCCCGTACCTCTCCAGCGTCTCCAGGAGGTGTTCATCAGGCGCCATGCATCGCTCAAAGTCCTTGAATTTCTCCCGTAAGGTGTAGCGCCCAGGTTGACCTAAAGATGACAGTGGAGTTACCAGCCTGGTCAACATGTCAGAACATAAGTTGTATTAGAACACATGCGCATACCCAGAGCTTGAGCCAACGCTAGAACCACTTCTTGGCATGTTGTTTCCTCTGTAACTCCACAGACCACACGTGGGATGCCGTCCACAGACACCTTCACTTCCATTGCGCCGAGGCTGTAGTGATAAAAAGACATTAGAAGCGTGGGGCACATGGAACAAGGCTGCCTCTGTTAGGGGAAGTGGTGGAGACAACGAAATGACTGTCATTAACATTCTCTGTAATCTGTCTGCCCATCTTGTGTTGGTCAAGCTTGACGCGCTAAATTACCATCAACATATACGGATTGTTCAGAGAAATATAACCCAAAAGAAGCTTTTTTGCTAAGTATCACAGTCACCTACCTTTTCGTTCTGTCTGCAGCAGCTTGGACCGGTCTGCTCCAGGGAGGTGAACGTTCTGGATGGGAGGAACAGTGGAGCAGTTAGGACTAATTGAAATTCCTCAGGGCCTCTATCACTGAGGGACAGTTTGTGATCCCACCCATCTTGCATAATTCCTAATTTGAAAAAAAACACACAAAAAAGGAATTTCCTCTAGATTTCTGTGAAATTTTATGACATAACCGGAAACCAGAGAAGCACTTCTTGATTCTACAGAACTTCTTCAGCTCAGCCGCGTTCTCAGGATTTTCATGTTAGAAGCTACTTTTTTAGCATATTTACTTCTATTTTTAGGGTCATTTTCTGCTTCAGCATCAGCCTCAGTTGGTGGACATGCATGCTGACATTATGTTGGATGACATCTTCATTTATTTTCCTCTCAACAATGATAACCTGACTCAGAGCAGACTCATGGTTTGCACTACAGTCTAATTAATATATCAGTCTAATATGAGATACTGGTCACTCACATATATTGGTGTGGACATGTACAGTATGTCATTTGATATGTGCTGATATGATCTTTTTTTCCCCATAATATAATGCAGAAATAGAAGCCTTTAAAAATGTGCCTCCAGCTCCATTGTTTAAAATGCTCTACGTCTGCAGCACATGTAGCAGAGTACATCCAGCATCACAGCTGAGCAGACAGTGGTACAGAGCGAAGTGGTTTCTTAAGTTAACAGCTAGTTTATGAAATCCGTGGCTGCAGAGCTACTCAGTGACCCAGTTAGGAATCAGTCAGGCTCAAGAGAGCAGTGTCTTTTTCACTCCATGCTCTCTGCTGCATGTTGCTCTCAGTCACTCCAGCTCTAGTTTCCTCAGCCTGTGGTGTGCTGCTACGGACGCTATGCAACATACTATGTAGTGTGTGTGTGTAAGCTCATGGACGGATACATTTACCGGCTCCGGTGATTCCTTTACATCATTAGCTGTTACTCTGGGCTTCTTTTTGCATTCAGTGTTGTGCCTTTGGAGTTATCTTAGAGTGATCTAGAAGCTCCACCCCACACCTCCACTGACTGGACTCCAGGTTAGGCAACTCTGGACACCAGTTAGCTTTGGTATCATTAAGCTGGAGTGTTGTACACTTTCCCCAACACTATAAATGTTTAAATGATGTATTCAGTATGGTCAAGAACAATGATTTGTGTGTTAGTACTTCAAATAGATTGTGTCCCAGATGAAGTTCCAGACATATTTTAGGACTAATTCACTTCTTTTACTTTCCAATTTGCCACATAGTATACAGTCAAGAACACAGAATCTGTGCATGCTGTCCAGTGTGTAAGCATGTGTAAAATAGTAACTAGGGTTGAGGCCTGCAAACCTATCCTGTATGTGTGCTGTCAGCAGTAGAGGGTGCTGGTTTTAGCTGTGAGTGTTCCTCAGGAAGCATGATAACAGTCCAAACAGAACATGTAAACAAGCTGCAACCCTAAACTGAGCACATAGCACGCTTAGTCCTCAGTTAGCTTGCTTCAGAATGTTTTCCATTTACTTCAATTAGGGCTTTCCAACCTGTGCATGGTTTGCAGAAGTATCTTCATATAACCTACATAACAAAGCATTGTGCTTGCTTTAGTCTCTCACCTGTACACAATGCAGTGTGTTTACTCCGCCGTAAGGCTACATGTAAGTGCTGGCATGTAAGAGTTTGGTCAAGTCTTCTGACATCATGAAGCCTTAAGTGAATAGCAGATAAATTAAACACATGAATTAAAATAATTGATGCCCACAAAACAAAAGAAGGAGGTTTGTTACATAATTAAGAAATGACACTTAACAGCAACACCGGAGGTCAAGTTGAGCTCAAGAAAACGTCCCGAGAGAGCAGCTTGTAAGATCGCTGAGGCAAATTAAAGCCTGTTTGACTGTAAAAGGCCTTCAGAAAGATTTTGCAGACTCTGTAGCTGTGATTGACTGTGCAGAGACACCCGGAAGTGGAAGAGTCATCTGCAGAAAACCTGACTTCTGTCCTCATCGCAAAATTCAGCGCCAGAAGTGCGCTACAAACACTGAAACAAGCCTGTTGAATTTTGGAAACCAGTTCTGTTGAATGATCAAGCTTGAGGGGAAGGGGTGCGAATACATAACTGTTCAGCATGAGGGTGACCGTCGATGGTTTGGAGTTGGCCTACAGCCAGAGACACCGGGGATTGTTTCACTGATGAGATAATAGATTAAATAGCAGCAAATCCTTTAAGCAAACATCAGAGCATTTGAAATAGCTGGAGATTAAACAGCGGATGGTTTCTACAGTGGGATAATGATCCGAAACACACTTGAAAATCCTCAGTGGACTACCTCAAGCAGAGGGTTTTCCCAGGACAGTCAACCGACCTAAATGACAATGAAAGAACTAGACACCTTTTGCAGGAAGACCAGGCAAAAGTCCCCCAAATAAGAACTGAACGACACTTAGCTGCTACAAAAAGTGGTTACGAGCCGTGATGCTTCCTAAAGGGCCCCTTCCTTTGTTGTTATTTTGAAACTGGAAAAAATAAAAACAAGTTTTGCTTAAAATATTCTTACAAATGTGTCATCTTTAGCTTCATGCCTTTGGAAAAGCAGGTGATTCTTTTTGACCTTTTCATGGTAACAGAATTTTTGACCGGACGTGCGCAAACTTCCACATGTCACTGTGTGTCTGAATGCAGCTGCTGAAGGAGCAGAGGCTTCACATTTCTTGAAATCTGAAACCACTTAGACGACCTACGGGCACCAGATCATGGAACATGTAGCGTTCAATACCAAGCAAAACACTCTTGCATGACACCAGCTCTAGCTGTTTATATAAGGAGAGACTATGCCGTCAGAGGTGCGTGTGTTAAACCAGCGGTTCTTATGTTACCTGCTGTTTCTCCCACATTATCATATGATCTCCTGCAATATCGCAAGATGCCTGAAACTGATTTGAAAAGTAAAAATCGCAGGAAACGTCTGCATGGCCAAACCCAAACGTGTCTCAGAGCAGAGGCCGGACACCTGTTGTAGTTTGCCACAGTCTAACAGCCTGGGCGATGATGATGGTAGGAACATGAGACGGAGAAACTTGGCCTTTGGCTCCCTCCTGCCTGTTGAAACCACGTCCAGCTACTGATAACGTCTCAAGTTCATGGCGACGGACAGTCACAATTCTAGACCTCGAAAAATACTTTCTTCAAAGAACATTTCCCTGATGTCTCCTGTGCATTTGATGCCAGTAGTACTTCAAGATCACACTCATATGGCAGTTTGGGACAATGCAGCACTGAAGTTTTGCACAGGAAGAGGAAATGGTTTTTCTGAAACATGCAGTAGTGAGTCAAGAATTTTCACAGAGAAGACGCTGTCCCAAGAGTACAACAGCTAAAGCATAGGATTATTCAGTTCATCTCTGGTTTTAAAAATAGCTGTGTTTGTAATACTGAGGATACTAGAAGAGCATGAACTTCAGCACTAAAGTTTAAATATTTGGACGGTATTTTTATGAAATGTCTAATCTGCAAAGTTGTGTCATTAGGTAAATGTGCTGATTTGTTTTGCAGATGTTTCAAACTTCTTTACTGGCATTTTAATTTGCGAGGTGGAACTGACTGGCTGCCCATTTCCAACTTGATCTCTTTAACTAGTCGCACCGTTCAGATGAACTTTGACATTTAGGATCACATTCCCTAAAAATAGACGGCTTGTTAGGTGTCTCCAAGCAGCACAGACAGGACGGACTGAGAGCTGAGATGAATGGTAACCAAATTTGCAAAAGACATACAGACACGTGACAAGTTAAAGTAACCACCAGCTTGAAGTGTCTTCATATGGTGCTGATTCACCACTGGCGTCCCCATTCCTCTAAAACAGTGGTTCTCAACTGGTCCAACCTCAGGACCCACTATGTCTCTATTAATAACCGTCGAATCCAAATTGTTGGAGATTGCTGTTCCTGCTAACAAATTAAGGTTTATTTGGGTGTCCTCTCAATGCATTTTGATACAACTTGGGGAATTCTTTTGGCTAACTTTGGTATATTTGGATGTTTTTGCCAAGTTTCGGGGCATATTTTGGCCCATTTTGACAGATTCTGAGCACATTTTGGTTCATTTTTGGCACGTTTTAGCATAAATTTCTCCAATAAGCTGGCAGAACTAAATCTAGAGGTTAATAGTAGGCGACTACTGGTGTCACCACCACTAAATATCCTGCTATTGAAAGCAAACTGTGTCATAAGAAACACGTCCTTTAAAATAAAAGACTTTATACCACTACTTTTTTGGGGGGCGGGGGGCATGCTTCTGCGACCCTCTAAAAATGGCTTCACGACCCACTTTTGGGTCCCGACCCACCAGTTGAGAACCACTGCTCTAAAAGACATTCCCTGGTTTTAATGATGGCTTTCAACTGGGTTAAGATCTACTGCCTCACTCCCATTCAGATGTTTCATCACAGGATAAAGGGGTTCAGAATATTTTTGCATTGATTTGCAGTGTGAAGGTTGATGAGTGGACCCAAACTAGACCAGCAAAATGACCCTCACAGCAAAACAGAGCCACCAGACCCCTTCACTGTAGGGGTCAGGGGGTCCGGTTTTTCCTTCAAATATAATCCTTGAGTTCACAGAGTACAGGCAACAGACTGGCCTGCTAACATGCCTGGATGGCTACATCATGCTTGTTAAAATAAAGAATAGACTTTGAGGATTACTCTGGGGAAAAACATGCTGCTGAGGACTTTGTCAAAAGTTATTTTCATTGTTCCGAGGAAGCTCAGAGGTGTCAGAGAAGTTTGTGTAGAAACCAAAGCAAATACTGTTAAAACTTTTCATTGGCAGATACAGTACAGAAAAGACATATGCACACCCTTGTGCAATATCACTTAAATGTCAAATCATGCAACAGTAATTAAGTGCTCTGATGTCACATTCTATTTAAAAACAGGCTCTACAGTAGGAACTTAATGCACAAAAATCAGCACACCTTTCCTTATTGAGATTCAAGTCTGTTATTTTTCAAATACTTCATGTGCCCGCTTGTAGTTTTCATGATAGACTCAATCCCTCTCTGCACGGAGGACACCAAATGTTCCTCTTCTTTCAGCTTCTGCATCCTGGGAGTCATCTTGTCAGCCAGCATCTTGGTTTATCCAGAGACATTCATGCATCCACATGTCATCATCCACCTCCGGGCTTCACTGTCAGGACTATGCATTCACTGTGGTAGCCCTGACCAGGATCACAGCAGACATGTTGAACCTCATTTGAGAGATAACGAAGCTTATCTTAATGTCATCTGACCCAAGAATGTGCTCTGAGCATCCATCAAGTATGACTTTCATGTCTTTTAACAGCTTCATGCAGTTTTCATGAACTCCTTCCATGGTGGTTAATGTTGTCCTTCACACGATCTGAGCCACAGTTACACACAAACTCTGATTTCCATTGCAAAGTCTGTAGCAAGTCTGAAGCACTTGTTCGCCTGTTTTTCAGAACTATATCATGCAAATAGTTCACTGTCTGTGGGGCCATTTTAGATAGAAGACCACTGCAGCTCTTATTAGTGGTACCATGTCTCTTCTCTACCTCCTGATTACTGCTGCACATGTGTTTCCACTGACTTTTAGTTGCTCACAGATCTTCCTGTGCACTTTTTCGTCTTTATGAGGTCACACAATAGGATTTTTCAGTTGTGGAGCCATGATGCAGACATGGAGATAGACTCTGTGATCCAACATGGAAAATGTTTCAGTTCACAGGTCATTTTATAACCATGTCAGTTTTGTTTCAGTGATCACAGGGTTTCTAACTTGTGTGTCAGGTCACTTTTGTTGCACTGGGCTTCTACTCTGGGGCCTGTGTTTTCAATATAATCTTGAATCTGATGTCTGTGAAAGACACTGCATATGATTTACATCCTTTGTGCCCTATGGGTGGAGGCATTGCCATCCTGGAAGAAACCACTTTGTATTGATTTAGAGTCACCATTTTCACCACGGTCTGTGGGGAATATGTCCAGCATTGACACATTCCATTCATTTCAATTCAATTCAATTTTACAATTTTTATAGCATCAATTAAGGGCATAAACCACCTCAAGGCATTTCACATGGTAAGGTCAAGACTGTACAGTATAATATTATAAAGAGAAATCCAATAAATTCAGCAGCTGCATGAACTTGGAAACAGTAGGGAGAAAAAGACTTGTATACCCACCTGTCATATTGGTAGCAACTTGTGCAGCTATGAGAGAGTTACATAACACAAGCCCCCTCCTACACACATACCCGTCTCATTGTCAAAACACTGTGCCTGTCAGAGAGCCTTAAAATAGATCTGGACACATACGAGTCCCCCATTACATCAAGGCATGTTCTATGTGGGCACAGCCGGTTCTGGTAACACGTGAGGCAGAGGGGGCTTAATATTGCACAGACCAAGCACAGGGCTCCACACTTCCCTACTACAGTGGTCCAGAGCCTGACCACCTTTACCAGTCCTCAGGGAGCGTTTCACTGGAAAAGCATCACCATGCCTAAAGTCTTAGTGCCAGGTGAGTTGGGGCAGAGTGACTCTGAGCTTGAATGTGTACTACATCAATAAGAAGAGGGTTTGTTAGCATTTTCAAAGCTTTGTTTAGCACTGATCTATGGTTATCAAGTTGACCTTAATGCATTCATCTCAGCGTTCTTTTGCTTTGTCACTGGTCAACACATTGACAAAAATAAAAATGCCGCCCTCGTGTCTGCTAACCGAGGTGGGTGCAAGTGAGATCTCCCAAAACTGTGCAAAAAAATATTTTGAATGTGCATGGCAGGGGTCACACCCTTTACTGTGCAGTGTACAGTGGCATCAACCACACAAGATATTAATTCCCATTTGTTTAGCAAAGCCACTTCTAATTGCACTGACAGCTTTAATGAGAGGTTCACTAGGGGGGGAAATGCATACAGCTCCATATGAAGCACACACTTCTTTGCTTTGTGGTCTATGCCTGCACCAAATCGCTGAGTAGTTTAAGTTTTCATAATTTGTCAAAACACCATTCTCGAGCATTCAAAATTATATTCTAACACTCTGGGCTGTGTATCAGGTGTTGGTTGGGTGAGTGACTGAGCACCAGCTGTGAACATGTCAGGAGAGGATGTAAGATGGATGTGTCCCTTCAGCACATTCACTCGGATCAAGTGTGACATAAGATCAGGCCATGCAGCAACTTTGGCTCAGTTTGTTTTCATTCTATTTCTTCTGGTAGTACATCCCCCAGCATAAAAACCTCTACTGTTAATACTATTCTAAATGCTGCTGTAATCTGTGCTAATAATAGGCTTGCATTAAACAGACACAGGGCAACTGGTATGACACATTATACCTCCAGAAATTTTTTAAAGGGTAAAAAATAGAAATGCAATGGTCTAATGAGCTGCAGTCTGGAGAACTTGATTGAGTAGATGGTTTTGTAGATATTGGTGGAGAATGTGATCAACACTCTTTGTCCTGCAGCCCATGCAGGTAGATTATATGACTGGCAAATCTGCTGGGGCAGGTGCTGAGAGCTGATAATAAATGTGTTAATGACCAAGTGAAAAAAATTCAGACGAGTTGTAACTTAAAGGACCTGTTTGTCACTTGTTTCTAGTGGCATTTAACCAGTCTTGGTTTGAAATTATGCAGGTAAACAGGATTTAAAGCCAACATAGTTCAGAAATATCTGTACACTCCAGAACGACAGAAGTCATTGTGGGGATTATTTTCACTAAAGACAGGAAGCAATGTCAGCGGAGAGGTTTTGTGTAGCACACGTGCTTCCATCTTGTTGCTTGCTCTGTAACATAACCACACATTTTCTGTTTCCCCTATTAACCTGGACTGTCCCATCCTGACTGGGATTTTTTGCTAACTCAGCCGAGGGAGAAAGTGAGTACCGAGCTGGGAAATTTTAAAGGGAGACGTAAAGACGATGTGAAGCATTCCAGATGCATGAGTTACTGTATGGATGCGAGACAGTAACTTCGTCAGAGAAATATTCTTTCTCTGCATTTGAGTGCAACCTGATGATATGAGTCTTGGCAAATAAACACAGATCCAATGAAAATAGAAAGAAATGGAGTAGAGTGGAAATGGACACCATTTATTAATAGACTGTTCACATTCAATATCAGTTTTCTCATTGATTGCACAATATTTGTGTCAGATCACAAGCACGCAACCAGAACTGAATTGAAAGTGAACATTTAAATTAATAAATGACTATTTCCAGGCGGTTCACTCCTTCACCATGGCATGGGAATGCTTATCCTTTAGCAATCTGGCACAAAAGTAACTACAGCCAAAGAAGAGGCATAGACAGCTCTGTCCTGAATGCCAGGGAGACAACTTCACACGTGTGGAGAACATACTATGTGTGCTGTTATAAATTCTCCAGAGTATCCTACATATTGGATTCATCACCTGTTGCTCCACCGGGAGCTCTGAAGCCATGAAAGCATCTCTGCATGTACCAGGAAAACAGAATTACCTTTTCTTTGTCCAGCTGTAGAAACAGTCATGTGTCCTCTGACCTGGTGTTTCACCTTAATTCCACTTCTCCATTTACCAGAAAGTGTATACACTCGTCCTACATCTCATTTCATTACTCATATTCACAACATTTGCTACTGCATGTACTTCTAATTGATATTGGTGTCCATATTATAACAATAATATAATAATATAAGATGTTGTAATAATATTATAACAATAGTATATTGTATTTACTAGTATTGCAGTAATATGGTGCATTTGTTCTCCATCAGCTGTAGGTAAGGTTACTGAGGTGGGACATGTTCATGTATAACACCTTGAATATAACATTTTCTAACCAGTGCTTTTCTAACACTCTCTTTCTTGGACTGTATTCCGGGTGGTGCTTCTCTCTTGCTGGGCATAATCAGAGCCGCAGAGTAAGTATTAAAGATGATAAGTGGAAATCCATACAGGCGCCGTTGTCTTAGAGTGGATAATAAGTGCATGTAAGAAGTGGCATTTTATCTAAAGAGAAGTTATCTCTGCAGCAGGATGTGTTAAGTAGAGCCACTCAGACTGTTCGTTGTGTTCCTTTTGAAAACTGCAGCTTGGTTCGTAACTCCAGTCATTTTTCGACCATGACCCTCTTTTCTCACCATGTTTATGACCTGACAAATTCTGACCCAAATCATCTACATTGAGCCAATCAAATCATAAAATAATGCTACAAAATAAACAGTGACAGAAAACTGGGTCTGGAGTTACACATCACAGAAGGCTTTACCATCCTGTATCCATATGAGTCCATTGTGGTTATGAATGCAACGCATGTACTGGAGTCTGTACACATCAGGCTCAATGGGTAATGTGCCCTCTGTGTCATAGATGTAGGATGTCATGTCCAAAAATCCTGAATTTCATCTTTCAGCCGTCATATTCATGTAGTGTAGACTAGCAGTTGAAGCGTCCTGAACGTGGCTTGCTTTGTGTAGTTCAGTGCTGCATGATGTGATGGAAGCAGAAGGCATATGTGTTATTAAAAGGACATGCCTTTGGCGTGCCTGACAGAGACCGATGACAAGATGAGGGCCTTCGCGGAGACGGTCTTTGCATCTGAGACCAAAGACGAGAACATCCGCGATGAGATCTCCATGTTTGATGTGGCTGAAGACTGTCCCATCATCCACCATGAGATGGCTCATCATCTGCACGCTGATGATGATGCTGAGAAACGGTGAGACGGAAGATGTCAGTTTGTACTTATGGTACCACAAAATGGTGAAGACACCTTCACATGGTGAAAACGAGACATTTTAATTTGAAAACGTGTCTACCTGATACTAATCTTTGGAAGTAATCTGGTGCTCATGACAAACTTTTCAGAAGTTTTGACAGTGGATGAAGCCATCCACTGAACCTCATCTCTCATCCACAGCAAGAGGCATCAGCGCTGCCGCACCACAGCCAAGGCAGCGGCTGGTTCCCAGGCTGCTGCCCCTGTAGTGTCAGTGGAGGTGGACATGCCCACCTACCTGGAGGTGCCTGACTTCCAGAGAGTGGCCATCATTGGAGACTATGCTGCTGGGGTATTGTTTGTTTTCATTGTTTGATATAAAAGAATGAAAGCTCACCCACGTTTTACACTCACATAAGCCTTTGATGAAAACCCTAAATGACGCTGACCTCCTGCAGTTTCTTGTTGCAGCGGTGATGAGGAGATGTATTTCAGGCTGTATCAGTAAACTGTCACATCACGATGGGGTGTAGTCACAGGTGCAATAAAGCAAGTGCAAAAGCAAGAGAGAGCAATGAAACAATGCCTCATTTTCAGTGTTTGAAGACTTTATTAAAGCTGTAACGTTCACTGAAAATAAAAAGGTAGTTTAACTAAAAGACAGTAAAATACTCAAGTTCAGACACAGTCCTCCTCATTAGGTCATATCCAGTTTGCAGTGAGGTGATTGGCTGCCATGCTGATAGTATTTATAAGCAGACCCCATCAGACTAGTCGTCTTGCAAACGGAGATGGAGTGGCAACAGCATTTAATTGACATTTTGGAGGGTTAGCTTCTTCAGCAGCTACTCCAAATATTGCTGTCAGTTTTGACAGATTGAGAGGAATCTCAAGGAATACATCTTTCAGAGTCTGGAGCAGCCAAAACAAATGTGGATAAGAGTCCCTAGCACATATCGGGATAAATCTTAGCTAATTTGTCTTTAGTATAACAAAGGTGATGGACTAACTTCTAACCACAGGAGTCCATGTTGTGCTCGTATAGTTGAGGAATGGACCCTCTTCAGAATTGAATCCTGTGTTTCATCAACCAGTTGCTTCCTGTAAGTCCTTAATTATAGATAAGGAGGGGCAGTAAAGAAGAGAGAGTAGCTCATATAACTGGGTAAACACGGGGGAAAGGGGACACTGCCAGATTAGTTAGTGCAAAGTGGAAAACTGGGTGAATGAGGCAAATGTAACATCAATGTGTTCATCATTAATTCTATTATTTAAGTGAATAAAAGTGACTCCCAATCTTCTGAGATGAATTTAAAAATTACAGCTAGATATGTAAAGTTGACAACACTTGCAGCAGTTGTATCTATTTCACCCTTTATGCTACCAAAGACTCGGGTCAGGTGGATGCCCGCGGTGTTGACCTTGAATTTCTCTGACGGTATGCGTCTGTGGGTCAGTGTCCTGACAGCCTTCCTCCTACTAACAGATTCCCATGAATGGAGCTCATCTGAGAGCAGGCCGGGGTTTAGGTTTCATGACTGGGACTTTGACATTTACACTACAGGGAGAGAAAACCTTGGAGGAGCTGATTATTAATTGTGTTTTAGACAACTCAGATCTCACTTTACACACAGGTTTACTCAAAACCTAACGTACTGCATAAGATCACTGAGATCAAATGGCTGCTCATGTAGCAGCTTGAGAAAACTAGGGATGATGTTTTGTACAGTAAGCTGTCTCCTGAAAGTGCTGCAGTGCCGTCTGTCTAACTGGTTTGAGTATGAATAATAGCTATAATTATCTTTATTGACAGACCACCTTTTATAAACCGAGTTACTAAATGATTCATAAGGCAGCAAAATAAAACAGACAAGTCACATAATCATCAGAATTTAAAAGACAGAAAAGGCCAACACAGTGTTAGTTGTTTTTTAAATGAACATATCTTGATGAACACTTCTTCAAAAAAGGTTTCACCAAAAATGCACACTTTTTATTGTCTTGTACTTTTTTCTACCTAATGAAGTTCAAGATTATATCAAACAGACAGTTTCAACCATTAAAACTACATCCCAGCCTCCATCCTTTCTATAAAATAAACATAAATGTTCTATTTTAGATGCCGTAGCTCCTATTCCATGTAGCTTTTTTGTTAGTTAATTAGTTTAATTGTAAGGATTTTGCATGAATTTTAACAAAGCTACTCATTTTTGCAGGTACTAACTGTAAAATGTTTTACTTGTGTTGTACGTGCTCTTCAGGTGACCATGGATGACTTTGAGCTGTCCTGTAAGGGTCTATACCGCGCCCTGACCATCAGGGAGAAGTACATGAGGCTGGCCTATCAGCGCTTCCCAAGAACGGCCTCCCAGTACCTGCGTGACGTCGAGGGAGAGAGCTTCAAGCCTGAAGATCAGGTGCAGCCTGGTGAGATACGGATCAGCACGGGGATGGACCTCAGCTTAGATACAAGATGTTTCATGTGTCACATTTGGGTGTCTCAAATGCTGTTTTCATCTGTTACATCCGCTCTCAGTCTTCATACCTCCTCCAAAGAATGGGGAAGATCCTTTTGACGCAGCGGACCTGCCAAAGAATCTGGGCTACGTTGCCCGTATGAAGGACGGTCTCATCTATGTGTACAACGATGCTGCAGCTGCTGACAAGCATCAGCCCAAAGACCTGCCCCGCCCGGACTACGACACCTTCATCGACGACATGAACTTCCTCATTGCTCTCATTGCACAGGGCCCAACGTGAGTCTACTTCTCCCTATCCCTCAGCCTTTAAAACATCCCACCAAGATAGCTCCCATACCCTTTCTTGTAAAACTGTGTCAGGAATTTACCACTTTCAACTTGCCCTCCTTTTAGATGACCCCCAGGTTTACCGAGGTCATTTATCACAAATTCTCTAAGGGGGGGTTCTGGAATCCACACTTGAGAAGTGCATAGCAAAATAACAGCCAATTACAAGGCACTTTTTAACATTTCCCTATTTTTTTTTACATACCAGCACATGAAATTTTAAACCTGCTGCATAAACATCACCTCACCCTCAGCCCGTGTATCATTCTTTGTTTTGCAGTAAGACTTACACTCACCGCCGTCTGAAGTTCCTCATGTCCAAGTTCAATGTGCATGAGATGCTGAATGAGATGGAGGAGATGAAGGAGCTGAAGTTGAACCCTCACAGGGATTTCTACAACTGCAGGAAGGTAACTATGAGCAGGGCATTCTGCCTAGACACAGCCATGTTATTAATGCAAGAACATAAAAACTGAGACTCCGCTTAAAATCTTTACATGGACTTTTTAATTTTAAATATAGTCTTATATTATGTGCAAACACATTCTGTAGATTTTAGATGATGCACTTCCTACCTAGCTTTCTGCTGTGTTACAGCTGTCCTGGCTCTTGTGCTGTCTTTAGCTCCCTCTTGTGGCCTCACACGGTTATTACACCACCTAAACCCCAAACCTCAGTGATCCACTCTCTGCCATCCCTCTGCCATTCCAGGTGGACACTCACATCCACGCTGCCGCCTGCATGAACCAGAAGCACCTGCTGCGCTTCATCAAAAAGTCTTACCGTGTGGACGCTGACCGTGTCGTGCACAACTTTAAAGGGAAGGAGGTCACCATGAAGGAGCTCTTTGAATCCCTGCACCTGCATCCCTACGACCTCACTGTGGACTCACTGGATGTGCACGCTGTATGTTTCTTTACGGAAGTACATTAGTGGCCTCAGGTGTGAACAGATGGTAAATGGTCTGCACTTATATAGCGCTTTTCTCTACCTTAGTGGTATCCAAAGCGCTTTACAATGTGTTTCTCATTCACCCATTCACACTCCAATGGCAACAAAGCTGCCATGCAAGGCACTAATCTACCATTGGGAGCAACTTGGGGTTCAGTGTCTTGCCCAAGGACACTTTGGCATGTGGAGGGGCCGGGGATCGAACCGGCAACCTTGCGATCAGTGGACAACCCGCTCTACCACCTGAGCCACAGCCGCCCCAGATGATAAAATAGCAATTCATACATACAGGTAGAGTTACGTAACAAGAATGATTTTGTATGAAAGCTCTGACATGTTCAAGTTGGGTACGTAGATGCACATGTCGGGTGTGTCCATAAGAAATCAATCAGTACCTCCCATATGACTCCCTCAAAACCAACAGATTTTTTAATGTACAATAACTTTAGTGTGTTCAATGAAGCCATGCACAATGTTACCGTCATACTATGAAGAATACATAAGGGTGAGTAAAACATCTATAATAAGCCTACATCAGAGAATGACTTGAACACACAAGAAGTCATGGCTAGAAGATGAGCCTGAAGATGAGACAGCATTACAACTTGAAATCTTGATCAGTAGAAACTTCTGTTGATTAAGGAACATTAAGCATCAAGAAGTTAAAAGCAAGGATTATGATATTTACTTTTTGACATTCCATGATCAAAATCTATCTTCTTGTCTCTCCGCTGTTCCTCTAAAGGGCAGACAAACCTTCCAGCGTTTTGACAAGTTCAACGCCAAATACAACCCAGTGGGAGCCAGTGAGCTGCGTGACCTGTACCTGAAGACAGAGAACCACATCAATGGAGAGTACTTTGCCACCATCATCAAGGTTAGTTTCTATATATATCAAGATGTTGTCGTCAGAAAGCTTTACAATGAATGATTTCTCAGTGAAATGATGGTATAACTGCAGTTCTGCCAGCTGAAGACCAACACTAATGAAACAGTAGTAACATCTAAGTTCATACACGTCCACCAGTGGGATTTCAAGTTCAGTTAGCTCACAGACAAAACCTGGTCTTGGTTTCTTGTACTTACCAGCCCACTACTGATCAAACTAATCCTTCCCCCCAAAATTTTAAGTGAAATAAGCTTGACTGGACGTTTGTGCAAACCAGGAAGTAGCAGGTGACCTGGAAGATGCCAAGTACCAGTATGCTGAGCCTCGTCTGTCCATCTATGGCTGCAACCCCAACGAGTGGACCAAGCTCTCCAGCTGGTTCGTCAAGCACAGAGTCTTCTCCCCAAACCTCAAATGGATGATCCAAGTACCCAGGATCTAGTAAGTTTTCAGTTTCTAGTCTTTCTTCTGTGTAACCTGACCCATCTGTCAGACCAACAGAGAACTATAACTTACAGCTTCTACCTACAGGGTGTGATATTAAGGAACTGACCTCTTAGACTAAAAAATGTCCCAGAAGACATGAAAGGTTGCTAGATTTCAAAGGTAAAATGAATTTCTTTTATCTCAGTGACATCTTCAAAGGCAGGAACTTTGTGCCCCACTTTGGCAAGATGTTGGAGAACATTTTCCTTCCCGTGTTCCAGGCCACCATCGACCCACAGTCCAACCCAGAGCTCAGCATCTTCCTCAAGCATGTGAGTTCAGACACAACAAAACAGTAAATCTTCTCTTAGATTGATTTCCGAGCCATGAGTTAGTTATGTAATTGTGGGATAGTTGTACACAACTGAAATGGCCACACATTAGGATCACAAATTAATGGAAGTCTTGTATATTAGTATCTCAACTGTACATATACATATTCGCTGTAATGCTTCATAAAGGAATTCCTCCAGTTACTCACAGCTATCTTTGCCTCAGTTTGAAAACTGCCAGATTAAAGCTGAAGCCCTGTATTCCAGTGTAATGGACTGTTTGTCTGTATCTGGACTGTAGGTGACAGGTTTCGACAGTGTGGACGATGAGTCCAAACACAGTGGCCACATGTTCTCCACTAAGAGCCCCAAACCAGAGGAGTGGGACATCGCCAAGAACCCCTCCTACACTTACTACATCTATTACATGTATGCCAACATTGCAGTGCTCAACCAGCTCCGCAGGTGAGGAACTTTGAAGTACTGGTTTGAATTCTAGGAAAATGATTCCTTAATGTCTTGTCTGAGAGACTCCAGGCATTTTTCCACGGTACTTTCCCCTCATTTAATCTTCTCAGTAAATTTTTACAATGAGTTCATATTTGACAACTATAACAGGACAATACATCCCTCCAAGACTCTGTCTCCTCTCTGTGGTATAATACTTGTTTACCTTCTGCTCTCCAGACAGAGGGGGATGAACACGTTCATGTTCAGGCCTCACTGCGGTGAAGCCGGTGCCATCACCCACCTGCTGGCTTCCTTCATGACTGCTGACAACATCTCTCACGGCCTCAACCTGAAGAAGGTCAGTGGTCTGAATGCAGCATGTCACTTACTGTGGATTAACACTTTCTTTCAGCAGCACTCATGATAGATGCACTCAGTTACACATGGCTAAGCACCAGAGCACTGACCTCTGTAAAGGAGTCATGATGCACCAGAACCACCGACCTACCTCACAGTATGACTACAACGAGAGCAGACTGAAACAGATTTTCTTGAGTTGTTTTGTTCACCACATTTGAATTAATATTGAAAATGAATGATGATAGAACATATTGATCTAACAGTGGAGGACAGAAAAGTATCATATACGTTTATGTGAGTAGATGGAATATAATTTGTTGATGGCTTTAACTATAAACTCCCAAGGTTTGCAAATACCGAAAGTCAAATAGCTGAATGTAAGACGCTGACCGATTCTTTCCACAAGGAGCAGTTAATAAAGACATTTTATTGTGAAAATATTCTCTTTTCTGAAAGTACAGTTAGCATTTTGGTTATCTGAGAGACACCAGGAGAAGAGATGTTGGGATGGATCTGAGGGAGAAAAGTTCACCTACAGGCAAAACATAAATAGTTTATTATTATTATGAATTTTATTTTCAACATTGAAAATTCTGTCTGCTTATGATGATAACTGATTAAACTCCAGCCACCTATGATACAATAACGTGTTTTTATTGCTACCATAGTTTGGTAGTCTCTGGAGAGTTTCTGTTCTACAGTGCATGTAGATGTACATAAGTATCATTAAAGCAGATATCCTGTTTTGACTTTGTGAAACAGTAAAATAGTATCAAGCTGTGATGAAGCTGAGGATTCAACTTTATAATTAGTGATTAAATGCAGATTCTAAACTGTGGCTCTGAGTGACAGCTGAGGTGCAAAAAAGAACACAGTGTCATTAGATCCAGATCCTGTCTCCACGTCAGGGATCATCTAGAAGTCATTAATGAAGCTACTTTTGTGTTATGGTGTGTTGTGCTGTTCGCGTTGTGTTGTGTTGTGTCTTGTTGTGTTATATTGTGTTGCATTGTGTTCTGTTGTGTTTTATTGTATTGTGTTGTGTTGTATTGTGTCGTGTTGTGTTCTGTTGTGTGTTATTGTGTTGTGGTGTATTGTGTTGTGTAGCGTTGTGTTGCGTTGTGTGGGGTTGTGATGTGTTTCATTGTGTTGTGCTGTGCTGAGCTGCGTTATATTGTTTTGCGTTGTGTTGTATTGTATTGCGTTGCATTATGTTGTGCTGTATTGTGTTATGTTGTGTTGTACTGAGTTGCGTTATATTGCATTGCATTGTGTTGAGTTGAGTTGTTTTGTGCTGTGTTGTGTTGTATTGTATTGTGTTGTCCTGCACTGTGTGTTACGTCTCTCTCTTTGCATACGTTCTATGGATGCTGCTGCTGTCTGATGCTGCAGGTCTTCAAAGCAGCAACACACTGAACTGTCAACCCTTTGAGGTCTGGGTGGTTCTCTACCAACTGAAGGCACAAACTGTGTCCTTTGTGTTCTCTGTAAAGTTTATGGATGGGCTGTAGACTGGCTGCTGCTGCACATAGCTGGTACAGTTATCTGTTGTAGTACTGCTTTCCTCTGCACTCCGACAGTGTAGCTGCATTCATTCAACATTTGACATCAGAGTTTCAGTGAATGAACTGGACCTGTCAGTCCTTTGATGGACTCACTGAGAATTAGAAACTTCTCAAAAAACCCTGAAGTTTGGGCATGACTTTGATTTGGATATGAGTTGAGTATCTCTGACTTATTGCCTTTGAAGCATTTTCTTTGCTTAATTTTAGAGGTAAAAATAGTCAAATTGCCAGGCTTTGACAAATAATCCCATCAGTGGACTGAAGCTGATCTTGTAAACTGATTTTCTCCACCTATGATATGTTCCCATCCAGAGTCCCGTGCTGCAGTACCTGTACTTCCTGACCCAGATCCCAATCGCCATGTCTCCTCTCAGCAACAACAGTCTGTTCCTGGAATATGCCAAGAACCCGCTGCTGGAGTTCCACAAGAAAGGCCTGGTGGTGTCTCTGTCCACCGACGACCCCATGCAGTTCCACTACACCAAGGTCTGAGCACATACAGAATGCTTTGATGATACTGTACACAATGGTGCACACTGGGGCTGTTTATAATGGCTATTGTGTACATTTACAGACGTATGAATTTCAGTTTTCTGAAGTCAGAAGTTAGTTATGTGCTGCACACTCAAACAAAAGTAGAACACAATATGCATTGAATGAACACCCAATGTAAACACATACATCTGGTTTATGCCAGAGTGTGCAGACTTAGATGTTTTATTCCATGAATTACACATATTTAACTTGAGGTAGTGATCATGATATCAGAGTGTAAGTCTTGGCCTGTCTGTCCACAGGAACCCCTGATGGAAGAATATGCCATTGCAGCTCAGGTCTTCAAGCTCAGTACTTGTGACATGTGTGAGATCTCCAGGAACAGTGTGCTCCAGAGCGCCCTGTCTCACGAGGTAACACACAGCAGTGAACATTACTTTGAAAAGCTTTGTGTCAGATCATCTGGCAGACCTACACAGACTCCACCGTCACAGCTTACAGGCACCGGATGACACGTCACGTTCCGCATACAGGCTATTGTAGACTTGCATCAAAGCATGCTTTTTGTCTTGCTTTGTGCTTCAGGAGAAGAGCCACTTCCTGGGTCAGGATTACCTGAAGGAGGGTCCAGAGGGCAACGACATCCGCAAGACCAACGTGGCCCAGATCCGTATGGCGTACCGCTTTGAGACCCTCTGCTATGAGCTCAACCTCATCAAGGAGGGCGTGAAGAGCGACTAGACACTTGGTCGAAAGTCATCTCTTTTGTGATGTAGAAAGTCTTCTCATTTTGTTTTCCACAGTAACTCTTAAACTAGTGAATCCTGAAGGAACTGACCTTCTAATGCACTGATGTTGAAATGTGTCTTCACTGTATGTCATCTGCACATCTTGTCCATTACAAGTACATTACAGTGTGTAAACTGCAACTGGAAAAACATCGTGTACAAGAATGAAAAGAAATAAAATGTGAAATATCAAATAGGTTTCTGTGTTTTTTTCCATGTGACTTTGGAACATTATTTTCTTGACAGCAGGATCGTGTCCAGTGCTGTTGTTTGTACTTTGGCAGCGTTACTGTTTCCTTCAGACATTTCTTGTGAGCTTGGCGTCTTGTTGATTTTATATTGTGCACCAAAAGTACTTCTCTGTTTATTGCACAAGAAGTTTAGTCATTTGTTGTATCAGCAGAGTGAAGAGGAAAATGTGCATCAGCCATGCAAATTTAATGAAGTTATTAGTCTGAGTTGTTGCAGACTGCATCACTTTTACCCGCAGCTATTGACAGACTCCATGATGTCTGCCATTTGCATCATTATAACGTCTGTGGTAGCAGGGCACTTGGCCCTCAGTCTGAAAATGTGCAGGATGTAGTCAGACATCCTGGTGTCTTCCTGGACTCCTCTTACAGTTTTAATAAACAAGTCAGCATCATCATGAGGAGCAGCTTTTGTCAGCTCAAACCATCAGCAGACAGACTAAAACTGGCTTTATCTACCACTGGAACTCTGTGTATGTGGGGTGGAAACAGTCCAACATTACCAGACTACAATCAGTCCAGAATGCAGCCGCCAGGCTCCTCACTGGTACAAAGAAGAGACACACATCACCCCAGTTCTGACTTCCTTGCACTGGTAACCAGTAAAATACAGAGCTGACTTTAAAGTCTCACTAGTTCTTGTTAAAGCTCTCAGTGGTTAAGCTCTGAAATACATCGTTCATATGTTAACTCTGTTTTCTGCCCTGAAGCCTCCTACGTCAACTTCACAGTCACTCCTCTCCTTCCACCACTCAGCACCTAATGTGGAGAAGGAGCTTTTCAGTTACTCCACATTAAATCCTGTCCCACCATCGTTGAGTTTAATCTAAATTAAAATCACATCTTTCTTGCTGTGTTTTTTAACTTCTGAAGCTGCCAGTCATTTCCTCTCTTAATTTATTTTTTATCACTGCCTCCTTTCACTCAGTTTTCTGTTTTGATCTTCTGCTAGAATTGTTCCACCTGTTTCTCAGTTGGCCAATATGCTTTACCTCATATGGTTGCCTCCATGTGTGTTCAAAGTCATTTCCTCTCTTAATTTATTTTTTATCACTGCCTCCTTTCACTCAGTTTTCTGTTTTGATCTTCTGCTAGAATTGTTCCACCTGTTTCTCAGTTGGCCAATATGCTTGTATACGCACTGCTTCATGTTATTAACTTAGTGTCTTTTCTCTTTCATACTTTATGCTTTGTCCTCTCTCTCTGTACATCTCTGCAGGTATTTTTCCCTCTGAACATGTCTGATCTGCAGTTACTGGTTCCACCGACCTGTACAGTGTTTATGTTTTCCTTCCTGTTTGAGTCCACTTTCCTTTGGTCTCTCCCTCTCACCCTGGACAGCACTTGTTCAACCTGCTGCCATCAGGGAGGAGATTCAGATCCCACAAAGGCAAGACCAACAGACTAAGAAACAGTTTCTACCCGTGGGCCGTCAGGCTCCTGAACGCAGCACAAATGCACACATCACTGCCTCCTTGGTTTCACCTTCAGTGCATAATTATACAAACTGCTACCCCAGTGTCCACCTAGCATATTTATTTATTTACTTATTTATTATTCTTTCAACTGTGCAATATCTGGCTCATATGCAACATCAAGTCTTCTGGTGCATAACTGGAACTGCTCTTGTTTTAAAATATTTATACTGGTTTTACCGTTTTTTTTGCTTATATTCAATTTTATATAGTTTTTATTATCATTATTATCATTATTATTATAATGCCTTATATTTAAACTGATGTACAATGCACCTTAATCTGGCAGCTTTCTAAAAATGTCATCATGCTCCATGTTTGATGGCAATAAAGTGTTCTATTCTATTCTGTTCTATTCTATTCTATTCTATTCTAATCTCACCCTGACTGGTCAAGGCAGACAGCCGCCGTTCCTGAGCCTGGTTCTGCTGGAGGTTTCTTCTTCTCTGCTGTCACCAATAAGGTGCCCAGAGAACATCTTTACATTTGTTGGGTTTTCTTTGCATACTTTTACAGGGTCTCAACTTTAATTCTTTCATTAGTCAGATAATTTCTCAGAGTATATGATGTTGTAAGCTCCTAGCTTTAGCATTTAAGGTAGTCTGGTTAATTTGTATTTTATAAGGCCGCTGTATTGCTCACTGAGTTAAGGCGTTATGACGTGGGCGCAGGTCGCCAGCAGCGGTCGTGAGTTCGAGTCTGGCTCATGACCCTTTGCTGCATGTCTCTCTCCTCTCTACCCCCCTTTCACTCCGTCTATAAATAAAGCTTCAAAAACCTCCCCCCGCCAAGAATTAAAAAAAAAAAAAGTATTTTATATTAAACTGTAGGGTTTAAGCCATATTATTTCAGTTACTCAGGTTAATAAATATTACTGTGAGGTTTAAACCTTAATATTAAAACTTGTGAGGTAAATTTGCAGCACCAATCACTTTCCTGTACTGGAAGGCTGGATGGCTGTTGCTTTAAATAAGTTTTATAAATGATGGGAAAAAAACAATAATAGTGGAGACCTGACTTCACTTTACGAAAAGCATCAAAGTCTACATTCTTATAACTTCATTTACCTAAAATTCACATTGAGCTGCGTTCAACACATGAAGATCAAGTCTGACATCTATTTCCTGAGAAGTCATTTTTAGAAGTCCAGCACTAATGCTCCCATCCTAATACACACATGTCTGAGCAGTAGGTGAGTTAAAGTCTCAGTCATGTCGAGCAGGTGCAGCTCCCAGCCCAGTGTCCATATTTCCCAGGACACCTGAAGCCAGCAGCGTTTCTTCATCGCTGACAGCTGCAGCGGTTGATGTGATGACGTCTTCCCTCTTCACGGATTCAAGCAAACTTTCTCACAGAGGAAGCTGCGTCAAGCTGGACACCCACACCCACAGGAAGTCCGGGGCGCTGCGGAATTACACAATAAACTGCTGCAAGTCCTCAAGAAGGCAGACGAGTGCCATTACTCAACCTTAAATAAAATAAACATAACTACCCTATCCTGTTGAATATTATGTGACAGATTCCAAGTCCTACACCATCTTCTTCCATACCCTACTCTTATTATTGGTCTCATTTAAAGGCATTTTTAACATTACAATGTCAATCTCGCATGTGTATTTTAAGCTTCAGCTCAAAACATTGCACAGCTCATTCATTCCATCATGCCTTTAGTACCGTTTTCTAAACAGGCTGTTTTAATGTCTGTAGCTTTGAAACTGACTGAGCTGCTGCTGTCAATGACCCCTTCAGGAGGGGAAGAGGGCTGCAGTCCAGAGAAGAAAGAAACATGGGGATGCTCTTGGATCTTCTGTATGCTGCAAGTTTTTAGGCACACTGGAGACGCATCTATATGTTCAATAGCAAATTAAAACTGGATTTTGCAGAATATGATCTCTATAAAATCATTCACAAATAATTTTAATGTTCTCAATCACTCTGTCTCACCAGATGTGTTACTTTTTTCAAAATCCCCTTCACTACAGGAAACAAAACTACCTACCCACTGAAAACTTCTTGCCACAGATTTGGATCATGCAATAAGGTGGAAGTGTTTTTGTGAATTGCCAGTTGTAATGACAGCGCTCGCCTCCATGCACGCAAAAGTTCCACCAAAGCTATTTTGAGGAAATACTGCTGCTGCATCCTTCCCTTACCTCTGGAGTCAAGGTAAACTCTTAAAGAAAGCATCAGTGCATTATTTTCCCCTTATATAGTGATGAGGTGTAGTCAGACCATTCTACACAGCACTGTATTCATGCTAGAGAATGATCTGGCTATGCAAGAGTAGTAAGGCAGTGATCCAGAATAAATGACTCACTAACAAAACAGTTTTGATTAAAATACGTGCGAACATAACACCGAAACATGTCTAAATAGAGAACGCAAGGTCACGATGCGTTTTTCCAGAGGTTTTATTTTGAAGGTCTGAAGCGGAAGTCGCGTGGTTTCTCTGTGACTTGACGCGCAGTGTCCAGAGGAGGAGGATTGTTCTGCTGGAGCTGCTTTTCTCTGCTCTCTGGACACTTTCTTTGTTGTTGTTGTTGTTGTTGTGTTGCTTTGTTAAAACAGGCGACACCTTCTCATGTGTGCTGACAGTCTGTGAGGTGATCAGCTGTGAGCGGGAGCCCTCGTGTGCCTGAACCATGAGCCCACCCGCTTTTATTTTGTGTTCTTGATTTTGTCGGAAGGAAAACGAGGGAAGAACACGAGTGTTATTGTCCGTTTTAATCTGCGGAGGTGAGTACCCACACTTTGTTCTGCTCTCTTTACATTTGAGTTAGCCCATCTGATCTAGCAGGGATCAGTCAGTCAGTGGATCACCAGCTGCTCCAACTAGGTTTCCCCAACACTTGTGGATTCTTCACAGAGAAAAGTCAACAGCAAACTAGTGGAAGATGCCAGGATACAGCTGACAGCTCGAATCACCCTTTAATAAACAACAGGAAAGTCCTTCTGCTCAAGACTGTTTGAGTTTTTACATAAATCTACACTTTGACAACAGTTAATAGGAGCATTTAAAACTCTTAGTTCTGACCTCATGTCTGTCTCCCTTATGGTCCCAGTGTGTCCTCATTATTTCACTGATCATCTGCACACATTACTCAACAGCTCGTCAGACCTTCAAGCTGGGATCCGCTTTATGGAAATCATCCGCAGCTGTTGCCAAATGTAGGAAAACAGTTGAGTTAATGAGTAACTGACTGCAGCCGGAGGTGTCCTCAGTGGATGAGGAGCCACTTGTTGTGTTGAAGTAAATCCTCTGAGATCCCAACTGACTTCAGGAGAGAGTTAGGATCCAGTCCCTGCATGGGGAAGCTCCCAACAGGGTTCAACAATTCATCCATTTGAAATCAAAATTGCAATTGGCAGATTGCATAGATTACATTTTAGGACAGATAAATATACACTGTTTACTACACATTGCTTGTACATCTCTGTTTATACTGATGCTCATACTGTATTTTCTATAGGCCGCTCCACTTCTTGCATTGTGCAGCACTTTAACTGCTTCTTTTGCCCTTCCGCTACATTTGGTTGCCTTACTACTTGTGGTCTGTACAATGACAGTGACACTGAATCTGATCTCATCTAAAATAGTGAGATTAATTCAGTTGTATTCATCTGAGCAGACTGAAACTTTAGCTGCCCATCGATTGGTGCCTGCTCTGTGGTTCAGGCATGTGCTTTGACTCATTATCTCATGGACACCTTGTACATTCGGCAGAACGTCTAGGATGAATTTCACAAGCTCATGATGTCCTATTTGAGTGAGAGTCCTGTGTTGGATGCTGTCTCATGCGCTCCAGCAAGTTTTAACTGTGTTACACTGCGAGTACTGAGCTGAATCTTGAACTGAAAAAGCCGATATTGCAGATCAAATTGGAGTATCTGTCAGAAAAGTCATAATTAAATATTTCTCCCAGAAGCCCTCATCAACAAGTGACAACAAATGATGGAGCTCGTCGTCTTAAAGCGACCATTATTCCATTATTCCACTGGAGTGAGTGTCTGGATGCACACAGGCTGCTCTGGTGGCTGCTGATGGATCAGGCATCTTAAGGCGCTTCATCTTGGTTCGTCCTTTCATGCTGCCATGTAGCAACCCAGCATTTTTCTTTTATTATGGCATTAACCGTCAACTGTTGATGGTAAGCCACCGCCGTACAATACCTCACCCACGACGTGTTGTGTCATGCCGCCCTTCGCTGGGAGGGCGTGTTGTGGTGGTTTTGAAGGTGCAATTAGGTTTAATTTAGTTGCCAAGTGATGATGGGGTACTTCAGCTTTATGTGTCCCCTGTCTGGTTTCTACATGGATGAGTCAGAGAGTTTCACTAAAAAAAATACAAGGAATTCCTTTCTGAGGAGTTGACAGCCTCATAAACATCAGTAAAGTTCATTTTGACTTGCCCTCTGGCTTTGTTACCTAATATCACGGCACTTCCCAGTTTGCCTCACGAGGAATAACAACATTTGATCTGTTTGCCTGTAGACATGTTTGCAGATGTTACTGTAACTAGCCAGTGGCGGATATATTTCTGGAGTTATTGTATTTCAAAGACAATGTTTGATTACCATCAGAGGGTTTGAATATAGCACATCTAAACATAGCCCAAATCAGCGGTTGCTTGCAACTTGGTGCAAATCTCTCCGCACCATAATTATGGACAGTCTGCTGATCCTTCTTCCTGCAGCTCAGGAAACGCAACTCATGCCTTCCTGTACAACATACCGCACATGGACAAATAATGCAAGTGGGTCAGTTGGGGAGTCGCATTGTCATCGCGTGGTCTGGCAGTGATGGTGCAGCATTCCACTGCAAGCATACATTTGATTTGGGTCAAACCAAACAAAGGCATCACTTGCAAGAGCGACTGTCTCTAGTTAAATCTGTGTCCCCCCCCTCTTCTCCTCTGCAGGAATGCAGCTCATAGAGTTATTACGATCATGAGCTGTGCTGTGGAATTTTACCATGTCTCCCCTTCTCCAGATTCACTTCGCCTCGGTCCTAATGTGCAACGTGTCCAAGTGGTTTGGTTCCAGCGAGACGGGAGCCGCTGTACACCAGCATACAGACGCCACATTGATGTTGACTCAGGGAATATGAGTCAGGGTGGCTGCGGTGTTTGATAGCAACTGATCAGATGTATCAGCGTCTTGCATTACATCTTTATATCATGCATGTAGCAGAGAGTCGCCTGTCCTTTGACCATGTGTGTGATGAATAGCCCACTCATGTGGAGCACGCCTATCCCTCTGTGTACGTAGGTGTGGTTTAAATGTTTTCCATCATCCGGTGTCACTGGCTCTCTATGTATGCTTCGAGATTTGTGTGTTTTCTTGCCTTTAAAGATATTTGAAATCACTTAAAATGCTCGTTCTTCCCGCACATCTGAAAGACAGCTTTGCAACAACAATTAATAGGATGCAGTGCTGGGCTGTGTCGTTGGCATTTTCATGTTTGGCCAGCTACGGCCTTTAGGATGACGGCTACGGAGAATTCGCCTGAGGCCAGAGGAGGGTTGGGGCGGTTCAACACACACAGACACACACAGCAGCAGAGTACTGTGCTAACCTTGTTCCTGTCGCTGCCTTTTCTTATTCTGACAAGGTTTATTTTTGGAAACCGATCCTGACAGCAGCCGGCCCCCCTCCTGACCTCTCTGTGCCTACCTGCACATTGTAGAAAACTTTAAATACGTGCTCCTTCAACACTAACTGTGTCCTCTTGTGCAGCATGTATATCCTTTTGACCCCGCGCTGTTGTGTCTGGACTTGTTTCGCTAAGTGCAGTGATGAGTAATTTTAGTGTCTTGTCTTCCTTTCAGGTTGTTTACAAAATGAAGGAAGCTGGAAATGACAGGCTGCTAGCACAAGAAGAATAAAGACGAGACAGAAGCAGCAGTAAACCTTTTGGCACTTTGTTTTCGGTGATATTTTCCAGATTGATCAATACCAGAATACGTGGGTTTTTTCTGTCCGTCTTTGTGAGGAGACCCCCTGACGCATTCACTCATGGAGAACTCCGGGTGAGCTGACCCCTCTCAACATGCTGGCTCTGAGAGTGGAGCAGGGCAGGCGGGGGGTTGCTGAGGTTGATCGCCTGCAGAAAGAGGCCACGACCAGGCAGGGCCGGCAGCCGGGGAGGCCACCTTCACATAAGCAGGGCATTAACATCAGAGAGAAGATCTCCCAGTGGGAAGGTCGCAGTCAACAGGGCAGCAGCCAGGATGCCGGAGTCAGAGCACACCCTCCGACTGTATCCCGAACTCTGTCTGGAGATCTCCTAGGCAACGGATGTTCCAGCGAGGGCTCAAGAGGGGGGCTTCATGCAAAAGCCAGCCTCTCAAAAGCAAAGAGCTTGGGATTGGATTTTCGGGAATCTCCGGGACAAACTGGACACGGTGTGGTTGGTAGGAAGTCAGAACCTCTGCAGAGAAATTCCACTCAGTTTTCAGCCTCATCCCCAGGAAGAAATACACTTGCCACGCAAATATTTGAGTCTACCGAGGCCAACACCTCCACCTCCACAGGCAGACAGATTATTACAGCGAATGGTGACCACAAAGTAGGTCGCATCTTGGACGTTGAAGCAGTTTCTAAACCTCTACCTCTGTCGACTGATGAGCAAGAAGACAACATGCCTGCTGGGAATTTCTACACTTCACGGGGTTTCTGGCGGAAGCTAGAGGGGGACAGACTGCTGTGGGAGAAAGGCAGGGAGTCAGGTGAGGCCCCCCCCCCTCCCAAACCTCAGCGGACGTTCCAGTATCGGGGAGCCAACAACAACAACACGCGGCAAACAGCGCGATGGGACAGCAGATCCCCTCACAACCACTCCATCGTGAGGGGCAGGAGGGTGGCTCACCCACCGAGCTTCCCACCTCCTCCATGTCCGGTCGCAAAGACTGAGGGGCTTTCAAGGCATAAAAAGAACAGGTGAGTCAATGCACTAAAACACAAAGCACAGGTAACACTTAAATACTTTTTAAAAAGTTAAATGGGAGAGCATGTCTTACAACGTTCTGATGTTTTTGCAGAAAACAGCTCCTGCTCCTGAAATCCTCCTCGGCTTTCAACCATGGCTAAAACACTTTTCAGTGTTTACCGAGTTGCAGTCATGTTTTTAGAGCACATTCGGGGAGGGCACTGTCAGAGTAATTGCTGGCTGGGGTCCTGGTGTGATGTCACATGATATCTGGCAGTATTGTTCTCTATTGTCTGGACGTGGCCTAGTTCCTCAGCAGCTACGGGTTCAGGGTCATCATCAACAGACACGCACACACAGTTTCTCAAGACTAAGCAAAAATAGACAAAAGTGTGTGACCAAGTACCCGCTGTCTGAGTGCTGTGATTGTATGCTAAGATATTTACAGTTTCTACTTAAAGTTAAATTAATAAGCAATAAAAAAAAAACACTCTTACTCGTGTTAATACACTCACTTGGTCTGGAGATAACAATAACTCAGAGGGTCTCACATTAACAGACCTTACATGGATCATACTGTGCAGTTTACTGAGTTGGTTTGCTGACCTTCCTTTATCTCACTTCTCTGCATGACCCACTGCTATGCTGCTTTCTAACATGTCACAGATCAATATTTTAGCATTTTTTTTATCGCAAATGTACAGTAAGAATTTTTCCACACAGTGCAGCTCTTAATTTGTTGCTTGTAGCCTCATTCCACTGAGCAGGTCACCTAGTCACCGGTGCCTCGTTTGACTGACGTAGAATAGCCTAATCAGAGCCTCTCAATTGCTGTGTGTGCATTTACTCGGTTGACATTTTATTTGATACACTTAACTAAAGTGAACGCAGTCCTGTCGTAATGAAGGTCATAAGAAAAAGAAAAATGCTTTCCAACTGAGCAACCAATAAACATCTGGCTCAAACTTTGCACAATCCTGTTGCCTCACTGGTGAACTGTTCAGAATGAGCAGCTGCTTCTCAGTTCACCAGGTTTATTTACTTTCTAGAGCTGCTTCTGGGCGGCTGTGGCTCAGGTGGTAGAGCGGGTTGTCCACTGATCGCAAGGTTGGCGGTTCGATCCTCGGTCCCTCCGCATACCGAAGTCTTCTTGGGCAAGACACTGAACCCCAAGTTGCTCCCAATGGCAGGCGGGCACTTTGCATGGCAGCTCTGTCACCATTAGTGTGTGAATGCAAAACACATTGTTAAGTGTCTTGAGTACCACAAAGATCGAAAAAGGCCCCATGTAAGTGCAGACCATTTATCATTTCTGCTGAAACCTAAAGTTTCTACAAGGAGGTGAGAAACTGAAAACCCAGTAGATAACTAGGATTTTGGATGGCAATGTCCCCTCAGCTATAGGAAAATACGTTGTGTCCACGTGTAGTGCTGCTAATATGGCTAACCTTACTATTCTCTTTGACTGAATGCTCACAGGTCACAGCTCTGTGGAAACTGTAATTCCCACCAGTGTCTGTGAGGACGGAACGATGTGCCAAAGAAATGATATCCTGATTATTTTGACAGATACTGCAGTTGTCTTATCTTATCTTATCTTATCTTATGATATGAGTCCCGATTTTAGTGGGAATGGTCATTTTTAGCATTTTTGCTTTTCCCCTGAAACAAATGGTAAAAGTTTGATGTGGTTTTTGCTGTGTTTTATTGCAAATAAGCATGTTCACTTACGTCTAGAGCATATGATTTGTAGCTCTACGGTGCTTCATTTGTTGTGGTATGTTGTGACACATTTCACCTTATCAAGACCCTGCAGCTCCTACGACGGGGGTATTGCACTTGACCAGAGCTGTTGATAATATTTTGATGAACTGTTCAGCTCTAGTGTCTGTCTCTTTAGTAGCACATGGCTCCTTGTTTGGATGGAAGTCATTAGCGGCCATTCATTCTTGCATGTTATGAGATGCTTCCACAGGGATGGGTCATACTGAACCTGACTGTTTATTGTAGCTGCTTCCATGCTTGGGCACTGTTCACATTACAGAGGAAACTAACTGTCAAACACATGTGAGAATTGTTTCTGCGTAACAACTGTACCATATATTCAGTTCCTTCCTGCCATGACGGTTTATCACTCTCACTGTTTTACTGTTTGATATCAGCAGGACGTTTGTGCTGGGGCAGGGGCTGAACATAAGGCAACAGAGTGAACAATAGTATGGTGGTTATCTGTAGGACAGAGCCCTCTTTCTCATTGCCTTCCCTTCCCTCACTGTCACAGGAAGTCCTTTGAGTACGAGGATGCTGCCCGTCTGACGGCACAGCAAGGCACGCTGGGGGGCGATGCCAGGCATTCGGGCCTTTACCATGCCTACTCCGATGACAACATTTACGAGGACATTGTCTGTAAGTGTAACTTCCTGTGTCATATAAACTGAAGAAGACTTTGTAGAGCTGACTGGGAATGAACCTCAGAACTTCTGATCAATCTGGCTGTTAACTTGGCACTGGAAGCCAAAGAGACAGTTGGGTGCCTGTCATGGGCCGGATGTACAGTTCCAATACATAAAAATCTCAATTTAGAATTTAGTGTACTGCCATATCAGAGCCCATTATAGAGCTTTCAGAAATATACTTACCCAAAAGGGGGCTGTGTCCTTTTAGGCGCTTCCTGCAAATTTTACAGTTGCTGGAATTAAGACTTTGAGAGTTATGTTCAAATTGAGAAAACACTTTATGGGTAGTGAGGCCGATATTAACCATCTGAACCCCAAGCAGTTTCTGGGCATTCTGTTACATTTCTACTCACTGTGGGCTCTTTTTCCACTGCAATATAAAGTCCCGCACCTCTCTGGAACCAGCATGAGGAAGGAGAGAGAACTCAAAATGTCTGCTGTGCAGTCTGATACAGTTAGAATACCATACATGCCATAAAAGAAAAAACAATAGCTGATTTTCTTGAATTACTTGTTTCACAAAAAATGGGGAAAAAAACTGGAGTCAAACGTCCAACATTTTCCCAAGTGTCCACAGGTTTCACCAGTTCTGGAGAAAATAATGACTCCATATACTAGGGATATTTTACATTTACTTTTAATAATAATAATAATAATAAACTGCATTTATAGAGCGCTTTTCAAAAACTCAAAGATGCTTTACAGGTTAAAAACAAACACAAATACAGGTTTACAAAATCAATCAATCTAAAAGAAAACAGAACAAATACAGCTGAAAGTGCAATAAAAAGCAAAAATTCATGTTAGAAGTCTATGTAAATAATGTATTGTGTATGGTCTATATAAATTTAGGGAGATTACAAGTTGAAAGAGGAGCAGAAGAGGTGTGTTTTTAATTTAGTCTTAAAGGTGGTAGGGTCAACGGTATCACAGATATGTTGTGGGAGTGAGTTCCAAAGGGAGGGGGCAGAAAGCTCTGTCTCCCCAGGTCCGGTGCTTGGTCCTGGGGACGGTCTGTAGGTTTGCATCAGAGGAACGGAGGGTACAGGAAGGGGTGTAGGGGTGGAGCAAGTCTTTAAGGTGAAAGGGAGCTAGAGTTTTGGATGTACTCTGCCGCCTGCCTCCTAGAATCTAATTAGGGCCAACAGATATGTTTTAAACCAAACACTTAAAGTAGAGTGATTTTAATTTAATAATCATGAGTTTGAGCTTAGATTTGCTGATTTGTCTGATAGATCGCCTTGACAACACATGATTAGTCTGCCAACTTTTACAAAGGTGAACGTTTAATCATTCTGGTTGTGTTGACAGTGTCTGAGTCTCACAGATTGGGCCATTTTGGCAATTTTTAAAAGGTAACATCAACTTAAATCTGACGACACATTTTAGGATTCAGAGGGTTCAAATTAAAGGCAGTTAATCGCTTCTGAAATGTGGCTGTATTGTTTCGTACAAGCGTGTAAGTGTGCGTTTAACAGCGCACATTCACCTCAGTCCTTTGAAGTGTTTGGGAGGTGGGTGCTTTTAGGCACGCTGCAGTATTTGCCATGATTTTTGTGGATTCAGGCTGCCTGAGTTGTTTCTTCAGGTAATGACAGACCTTAAAAACCATCCAGTCGTCCTGTCTCATCTTTCCCATCACTCTATCCTCCCCCAGGTGAAGTGACCAGAGATAATCCCTACGAGGATATCAAGCTGTCTCCCATGTGTCTCCCTGTTGCAAGGCCTCACAACCCAAAGGTAACGGAGGAGATTCCATTGTTGTCTCGCTTTCACCGTACAGGAGTGTTTTTCATTAGTTCTGCAGGGTGTGACAAATAATACCTGTCTAACATGAGAAGGTAAAGGAGGAAGAAGGAAGTATTGTAGTTTGATGCTATGTAATTATCTGAAAAGCTGAAGCGACAACTCCGTTTTTCTTGCTTTCCAGTTGCCTCCTAAACCCCAAACGCTGCACGGCTACGCGAGCAAAGTGGAGAGGAAGGACTTCCAACCAGTAGCAGCTTCTAAATCCTCCACCCTTGCAGATACTCCCAAACCAGCTACACCCCGACGCCCAAGCACTCAGAAAACACACAGGACACCTCAGGTAACAAACTGCTTTTCATGAATGTCATGGCAGACTGGGAATTTCTGGTGTGTTTCCATTTCGTAAACAAACAAAGCGCTACGTAACGTGTGGACTGACGAATCATGGGGTAAATAGGAAAGAGAAGAAGGAGGCAGTGACTTGTCGAGCAGGAAGGAGGGCATTCTGGAGGACGTAGATAGGAGCAGAGCAACAGGCATGTGCTTCTCACAAACTCAGACGGAACATAAATTAGAATTTCCAACCCATGGCAGCAGGAAGAGTGTGGACTGGGAGAAACTTTGATGACAAGGTAATAAAGCAGACTTACTGACATATATCTGTAAAGGTGATGACTAGAAAAGAGTTATAGCTTCAAACCTGCATGACTCTTGACATGTTGCGCTGTGAGAATGCTTGACAGATTCCATTCAGGTTTATATTTAGACGGTGTTAAGATGCCTTTGTTGAACACTTTGTTCTCAGTTGTGTGACTTAAGCTTAAATAAAAAGCAGTCTAAGCGCAAAGTATACAGCACATACAGCGGGGAAAATAAGTATTGAACACGTCAACATTTCTCTCAAAAAACATATTTCTAATCGAGCTATTGACATGAAATTTTCACCAGATGTCGGCATCAACCCAAGTAATGCACACATACAAAGAATCCAAACATTTATGTTCATAAATTAAGTTATGTGTAATAAAGTGAAATGGCACAGGGAATAAGTATTGAACACATGAAGAAAAGGAGGGGTAAAAAGGTCTGGAAAGCCAAGAAAGCAGCTGGAGTTTGTCAGTATTTAGAAGGTTAACCTGTCCCCTATTAGTGCAAAGTAATATCAGCTGGTTTAGTCCTGATTAATGCCTTTTAAAAAGGTTTCTCACCAGCAAGGTGTTAGACAAGAAGCATTGCATGATGGGTAAAAGCAAAGAGCTGTCCAAAGACCTACGCAGCCTTATTGTTGCAAAACACACTGAAGGCATTGGTTACAGGCGCATTTCTAAACTTCTGAAAGTTCCAGTGAGTACCATTGGGGCCATCATCCGGAAGTGGAAAGAACACGGCATTACCATAAACCAGCCACGGCCAGGTGCTCCTCGCAAGATTTCAGACAGAGGAGTCAAAACAATCATCAGAAGGGTTCTCCAACAGCCCAGGACCACTCGTGGAGAGCTTCAGAAAGACCTGGAATCAGCAGGTACCGTTGTTTCAAAGAAAACAATAAGTAATGCACTCAACCGCCATGGCCTCCATGCACGCACACCACGCAAGACTCCATTTTTGAAGAGGAAGCATGTTGAAGCTCGTTTGGAGTTTGCACACAACATTTGGATAAACCCATGACATTCTGGGAGAACATACTCTGGTCAGATGAGACCAAAATTGAACTCTTCGGATGTCATAAGACACAACATGTTTGGAGGAAAAATGGCACTGCACATCACCCCCAAAACACCATACCAACAGTCAAGTTTGGAGGTGGGAGCATCATGGCGTGGGGCTGTTTTTCAGCATGTGGTACTGGTAGACTTCATATCATTGAAGGAATAATGACTGGAGAAAAGTATCGAGACATTCTTGATCAGAATCTGCTGTCATCTGCCAGGCTGCTGAAGATGAAAAGAGGGTGGATCTTTCAGCAAGACAACGATCCCAAGCACACAGCCAAGGTAACACTCAACTGGTTGAAGAAAAAGAAAATAAAGCTGCTAGAATGGCCCAGTCAATCACCAGACTTGAATCCAATTGAAAATCTTTGGAAAGAACTGAAGATCCGGGTTCACAGAAGAGACCCCCGGAACCTTGAAGATTTGAAGGCAGTTTGTGTGGATGAATGGGCCAAAATCACACCTGAGCAATGTATTCGACTGGTTTCTCCATACAGGAGGCGTCTTGAGGCTGTAATCACCAACAAAGGTTTTTGCACTAAGTATTAAATAAATTTCAGTACGCGTGTTCAATACTTATTCCCTGTGCCATTTCACTTTATTACACATAACTTAATTTATGGACATAAATGTTTGGATTTCTTTGTATGTGTGCATTACTTGGGTTGATGCCGACATCTGGTGAAAATTTCATGTCAATAGCTCGATTAGAAATATGTTTTTTGAGAGAAATGTTGACGTGTTCAATACTTATTTTCCCCGCTGTATGTCTACCATGAATGCAGTTAATTTGCTAAATCATGTTGGTAAGGTCATTTTAGTTCCTTTCACTGTCTTACAAGTTTGCTTCCTTGACTGGCAGTGCTTCTCTTAAAGATAAGTGTGAGCTTCCTGTATGTGCGGTTTCTGGGTTGAGCTCTGTGTATTGATGCAAAGCTTGGCTTGATTCTAGTCAAAGTCCCTATAGGTAAGTCTAGCCACTAGGCAGCCATCTTGATCATTTCCCCAGTAGGGTTGTTCATCGGCAACCGGTTCTAGCTTAGAACTATTCCGACTCTAAAGGAATCATTGGAAAAAGTTTAATTTCAGTTCTACTCATGGGTTCCTAAACAGATGCGTCTGCTACGGATATGCGTTGGCACCGTTATAAATCCAGCAAGTTCATTTTGTCTTTTTATACTGAATGTCATTCTGGGGTTTCTTTTTTCAGACCATAATTGTAGGAGATGTTTCTTTACCTGACATGTTTCGACTGTCACCTGCAGTCTTCCCCAGAGGCGTCAGCTGATCGCTGTGACGTGTCCTATGCGTTGTTCTCTCTGTCTGAAAAAAAGAAACCCCAGAATAATAGTTGGCACCATTTGTCATGCGAACTGAATGCCTGCAGGTCTCCTAGTGCATTTGTGTTATTACGTTATGAGTGTTGCATTACTCTCAGTTAGCCTACTCAGAGGCTGCTGAGTTCTTGCCAAATGATGTGATGGTCTCTCACAGTAATTTAGCAAAGGCTGCTACAAAACACTTAACAAGAAACTTAATCGATACAATCAATAAAGATGAAAATATTACCCAGTAAATAGACTGCCATCTCTGCAGGCTCAGTTACTTCATTCAGCTGTGCGTTTTTCCTGTTAGCATTCATCAGTGATAAGTTTGACGCTGCAGTAACCCGACATAATGACAGTGAACGCAACACAGACACTTTCAGTGATTCTTCTTCTTGTCAAGGCTCATTACAGCTAAATGAAGTATCTTTACTGCCTATAAAGCGCGTCACTGTGACCGCAGCAAGGTGCAGCTACTTCTCTCACACATCAGGAGACTCACTTCACACAACACACCTACCTCGTCTGCATCACCACCGTCCTTAAATGAGACGTGCAGTCAGGCTGTGGGTGCATTTGGTCTTCATAGACAGAGCAGTGGTGGAGGAAGTACTCAGATTCTTTTTCCAAATCAGTGTGCTGTTACCACACTCTCAACATCCTGCATTAAAAATTCTAGTCAAGATATGGAGGTATGATTGGGAAAATGTACTATGGTATTAAAAGTAAAGGTGCTCCTGTGGAGAGCTTTAAATGTGAGCAGAAGGACTTCATATTGGATACGCTGATGGACCGGTAGCCAGTGGAGCTGAATGAGGGTTGGGGTGATGTGGTCGGAGGGTTTGGTCCGGGTGATGATTCCAGCAGCAGAGTTCTGGAGACGGTGGAGAAGTTTGTTGTGGAGACCAGTGAGGATTGAATTGCAAACAACTATGTATCTGAGGGCCTTTACAGAAGAACACAGGAAAGTAAGGGTAAAGGAGAGGCTGAAAATCTCTAATATAATGATGTACTTAGAGGCTCTTATAGCCCGACTCCCTGTAATCATGATGGGGCTGACATGCACCTGTGAATGTGTTCTACTACACAGTATGTCAACAAGATTGAGACCATCTTTGATGACAAACGAGGGAGGAAGAGAGTGAAGAACCAAGGAGCCTCCATGAAAGGTGAGACTCACTCAGACTGATGCCCAAATCCGCCACATCAACACTTCAGTCTGATTAAGTTGAGCCTCTTGGTGGAAATACCCAGCTTATGATGGTGCACACAGGGCCAGCCGCGCTAGGCAGCACCACCGATTTACGACAAAGGCTGACTGTCTGCATCTGGTTGTGGCCTGCAAGTCTTTTCCATTCCTCTGCTCCTCACTAATCTCTCCCCTTAAATTCATATCAGCAGAAGAGACCAGCGGGACAGAGAGTGACCCTGAAGACAACACCAAAGGTATCACCGCCGAGTTGATCTGTCTGGATTTTCCTCTGAACCTAAAACCTGCCGATGGGTTTGAAAGGACTGTTGTCTTTGAAGAAAATCAGCAGAATGGCACCATTTATCAGGAAACTGTAAAAACACAGATTCATCAGAGTTTTAAATTTCCGACAGTCCTTGAACTATTCATGTGTGACATGGCAAATCTAAAGAAAGTTGTAATTTTATTTATTTATTTACATTTATTTACCGAGGTACAGCCCCTTGAGATGAACCATCTCGTTTTCAAGGGGGTCCTCTATACAATTGAAAAAGGGATATGTCATCAAAATGTCTTTATCCTCCATGTCACCTGTTTTTTTTTTTTGAATAGCCAAAACTAAAGCATCATCCTGGATCAAATTTATGTCCAATTTTTTTAGTGTACAAAATCCTGGTAATATCTGGAAGCACTAGATGCTGACATGCCCAAATATAAAGAGTGCTGTGGCAACAGGAAAAGATAGTGAAAGAAAAACTTTAATTTATTACTTTAATTTATCAGCTCCAGGAAAGTTGTTTTTTCCAGTGACAGCCAGGTTACATATTTGTTTTTATCAGCGCATGGACACAAAGGGAGAAGAATTCTCCTGTACACTGTGTGTGATGTTGGACTGAAAATGTAATTTAATGTTTTGCACGTTCATCAATTAGAAATACCACTCAGTTGCTGGTTTTAGCTTCACAAAGATGAAAGTCTGCTGCTTTTCTCTTTTTTGATATCATTTCTTTTTTTCCCGCAGCAATTAGTCTTTAGGGTTTTGGCCGATGACCAGAGAGGAACTTAAAAGGCTAAAAAGTTACACTGAACAAAAATATAAAGGCCCCATGTGAAATATTGATGCCACATGAAGTGCACCACATGAAGTGCTCCACCCAAAGTGAGCGTATACTGTCTGGTACTTGTACTAAATGGATATTTCTCTTGATTAGTGTCCCAAATTTGAGTCCACCACTGCCTGTGAGTATTTGCTCAGTGATGCATTAATTCCATTCAGTCCATGGGTGTGGCATATCCAGACGCTGCTCAAACAGAATGAGAAGTACTCAGACACTCCTTATACTGGGAACAATAAAAGGCCACCCCAACATGTCACATTTTGACCAAAGCAGCAATGCCTCAGATGACTCCGGTCATGTGGGAACGTGTCATTGGCATGTTGGTGTGATGCGTCTGTTGTCAGACCAAAGGTTTCATCTTCTGTACGTGTTGCTGGTCTGAGACCATCCCGCAAGTGAACAAGCCGGATGTGTCCATCCTGTGCTGGGGTGGTCACACGTGGCCAAAGTGGATGAGGTGGATTTGCAGTACTGCCCGTCTGTTGGAAACCAACTCTCAAACGTCCTATTGTCCGATAGTGAACATTCAGCTGCACAGCGACCGCTCTGGTGGACATTCCTGCTTCCAACATGCCAATGACACGTTCCCACATGACCCGAGTCATCTGAGGCATTGCTGCTTTGGTCAAAATGTGATGTTGGGGTGGCCTTTTATTGTCCCCCGTATAAGGAGTGTCTGAGTACTGCTCATTCTGTTTGAGCAGCGTCTGGATATGCCACACCCATGTACTGAATGGAATTAATGCATCACTGAGCAAATGCTCACAGGCAGTGATGGACTCAAATTTGGGACACTAATCAAGAGAAATACCCATTTAGTACAAGTACCAGACAGTATACGCTCACTTTGGGTGGTGCACTTCATGTGGCATCAATATTTCACATGGGACGTAAAACAGATTTGACAGCTTTCCAAATGTTATTTTAGATCCTATGTCATCTAACAGTTATTATCATTTTATTCCACTCTGCAGGTTACTGTAGTGATCAAACAAATGTTTTGTCTCTAACATGTTAAAGAACTGTAAAAGGCTTCTGCTAAAATTAACCACAAAATGATGTGTTCAGATCACTTGATTCATTTGCTCGACTTTCAAAACCCTCAAATCTTCAGTTTACACTCAGATATAACAAAGAAAAACATCAAATCATTTTATTTCCGAACCTCTAACCTGGAAAATGTTTGGACTGATAAATGACTACAATGATTAATCAGGTAACAAAATAATTGTCATTTGATCTTCAGTTCATCGACTGACAGTTGCAGCTCTAAAGGAACCAGCCACAGTTATACAGTATATTATATTTAAATGGCCTCATGTTGCTTCTCTGTGTCCCTGGACAAACATGACCTCGTTGTCTCTCTGCGTGGTGTCCAGCAGGCTCCAGGAGGTCCGTTTACATCCAGTCTACACTGAAACGTCGGCCAGGATACCGCACCCTGGAGAGAGACTTGATCCAGCTGCAGCAGCAGCAGCTTTTCCAGATCTTTGTGGTGGTGTCGCTGAGAAAAGGCTCCCCAGGAAACACCTACTCCCCTGAAATTACTCAGCAGTTCCCCAAAATGGTTAGTAGGAGCTTTTACAGTAACATCGCTGTCATTCTTCTAGGCAGTGCACACAGCTGTGGGTTGATCGTAAGGCTTTAATTAAATAACATCTGTAACTGGTTAGGATCCAAAATGTAGTCTCGTTTGGCAAATAAAGGGTAGATTAATCTTACATGACAAGGAATACTTGTCATTCCGGATTTCCTTAAGGGGAATTTCCCAAGTTGACATGAGTCAAGAGCTTTTTCAACAGAAAAATGAATTTTTATTCATAAATTTAAATTTTGTCACAGCACAGTTTGGCCATCTTTAAAATTGAGTTCTGCATGAGAAGATATTCACTGATACAGTATTTTGTGGCGGTTTAGAATACGTGAGTTTGAAAAAATACTAAAGCCTTGAGGATTTACTCATAATGGTCTGTGCTTATTAAAATAATCTCTAATGAGTGATGCTGGAATGCGGCTGAACATTGAATGGTTTTATGTGGATCCTCTGGGAAGTCATTTTGAGACCTGCTGCTGGACTAAATCAGTCTCTCTGTTTCAGTTTGAGAAATCATCCCGGCTCTCTAAAGAAGCTGAGGATCAGCTGAAGGTCATTCCCAAGTTCTGCTTTCCTGATTCTCAGGACTGGAAGCCCTCTGCACACACACCAAGGTCAGCAACACAACAGGGCTGCTTCACTGAGGCTGTGACTCTGGCTCTCTGGGATTCTTTATTCTCTCCTCATCTGCCTTTCATTTCCTGAAGCATCATTTTTTTCCTGTCATTATACACACCTTTTATGTGTTTTAATAAATTTTATCGAACTTTCTCTTTCATGCTTCATGTTTATTACCCCACATTTCCTCTTTTACTATTTATATCCTCAGCTGTCAGCTGTAGCCCATAAATTGCTGCTGCAACAACTCAAATTTCCCACAGGCATAATTAAAGCTTCATCTGATCTAATTAAATCTCTGAGTGCTGGGGGGAATTGGGCATTCCTTTTGTTTCTACTGGGCATGGTCCATTGTTGTAATGTGCTTTGCAATCTCAGCTCACATTGTCTTCCTGTCTTTAAAACATTCACATTTATCTGTGGCAGTGCAAATATCCAGAAGGCATACCTGTTCATTTACTTTCTGTATGCTCGGCCTGAACACTAAAAACACTTTTTAAAGTAATGTTCTTAGTATTCAGCCTGCTTTTGTTCCCTAGTCTTTACTCAAAGCATGGTGGGTGTTTTAAGATATGGTTCCATGTTCTAGATGGTCACATTCACAGCGTCTCCTGTGTTCTGATGTATTTTTACAGTGAGACCTTTTCGTTTGTCCTGACTGGAGAAGATGGCAGCCGCTGGTTTTGTTACTGCCGCAAGATCCTGGTGAGCCTGGATGTGTTAACATTTGCGTCTGAATCACTGACTCAAGTGTTCATGTGTTTATGTGTGTGTGATTACATGGCAGCCGGCCATGTGCTTACTCAACATCTCTGAGGAGATGTGAATCACAGACCATAAACCACTTCTGAATCAATGACAGACAGCGAGAAGAATTTCATCTTTTCCCCTCTGTTTTGCCTCACAGGACCTTTGGAGACACTTTTTTAGGTTTAAAATATGACAAATTGTGTTCTTATTCATTTGTCTTTTTGACCTTTGTGGAAGTAGTGTGGCTGTTGTGTTAAGCACTCTTCTGTTGTGTTTCTAAACTAGACGGGTTTAGCCAGATCTGACATGGAGAGCTTTCTATTTTGTGTTCTTGGTAGGCACGCTCAGTAAACCTGAGGCTTTGTGTTTTTACAGTTTTGTGATTTTGAAGACTAAATGGATAGTAGGGTTGAGTAATTCTGAAAAAAAAAAACTGACATTGTGAAACTTTGCTGTACTGTGATATGACAAAATGCAGAAATTTTCAGCTGATGTTTTGAATTTGTGGGAGAGTGCATCTGTGTCAAAAACACAATAACAATTTTAGTTAAAGCTGTGGAGCCTTTCTCATATGCTGTAACACTGGCTCTGCTTTTATTCACATCTGGCTTTGTACTTGTCACACAGAGAGAGCTCTAGCTGCACTGTGTTTGTTGTTAGGCCAAATCTAACAGTGAGAGTTTGATCTTTTCGTGGGAGATAAGCTTCATGCTGCTGTCATAAACGTGGATGGAGTTTAGACTTTGTCTTTGCCCGACTCTACAAAGGTGCCATTAAAAACGTTATTGAACTGATTAATAAGGGGAAATAGCCTCTCGGCCTGCTCGCCCTTATTGCTCTATGGTTGGAAATATGTTTAATGTATGTTATGATGTTTTGTGCTCTGTTGTTTCCTGTTTTATGACACATGAAACTATCTGTCTTCCAGCCCAGTGGAAAAGGGAAGAGGCTTCCTGAGGTGCACTGCATCGTCAGCAAGCTGGGCTGTTTCAACCTGTTTGCGAAGGTAAATTAACCATACCGTGCGCTCTACTCACTTGTTTTTGCCGACAGAAGCCTTTATAGGAGGATGTAAGGAGCTGGATTAACTCAAGTTCGGCGCTAATCCCCCTGCAGAGTGTGAAACTGTATGCGTTAGGATGGAATGAGGCCGCACTAGAAGATGATCTTTAGCAGTCATTGGGTGTGTTTTTCAAAAAAGGATATTATATGCATGCGGCTGTGTCTCACCCATTCTTCAGTTGGCCAAGGGAAATTTGAATACAGTGTGGTCTGAAGGAAAGCTCCATTTCCATCCACAGCTGCTTCTGTTTTATTGTCAGGACTTGAATCAACACTGCTTCCTTCAGGAGTCACAGTTGTTTGTCTGTCCGTCCAGATTCTGGAGGAGGTGGAGAAGCGCAGAGAAATTTCCCCGGCGCTGGTTTACCCTTTTATGCGTAGCGTGATGGAGGCCCCATTTCCAGCCCCCGGACGCACAGTCACCATCAAGACTTTCTCCCCTGGCTCCGGGAATGAGGTAACCCTGAAACCAAAAGAGGAAATGTTAATTAGTAGTTAGTTCCTCCTAGCCACTCCCTTCTGCAGACTCAGAGTGACTCAGAATTGGAGGTTATCTGTGGAAACAATAGAGCTAGCCATTTCAGCTCTGGTGGGTTCATGTTGGGACAGTTACGTGTCAAGAGTAATGTAGTTTAGTCGTTACTGGTTACCGACTCAAAATAAGCAGAGTAATCACCTTCCCATAAAACCTAAAGAAGTGCTGCAAAATCACTGCCTGGCTCTGATTCAGCAGTCAGGAGGCTCTCAAGACGCCAGCTGACATTTCCACTTCTGCTGGTCGAAAGTGTGTCAGGTCCATTGTTTTTAACAGCATTAACCCTCTGAGCTCAGTGTCTGGGTGCTTCTCACTCTTGTCACGTTATTACTGACCGTGGGCTCGTTTGTCTGTGCAAATACAGTCCAGCACCTCTGTGGAAGTTCAGCCCAATTCAGACGCAAAGTTCCTGAATTTTTGTCGCCTGATTGTTTGTCATTGTTGACTAATGGGTTTATGGTTGCACAGAGCAATGCGGGTTTTCTTCTTCTTTTACAGAATCCAGTTAAAGCAGTCCTTTCACGTTTGACAAATTTGAAAACAAAAATCTGTTCTCCACTTAAATTTCCTTAAACCTTCCACATCAACAACTGTTACAAAGTTCAAAAAAACTATTTTTAAAGTTACTATTTGTACTGGAAGATTGACTTCATGTGCTGTTGCTTCACCAGATACTGACTCTGTGTCGACCAGTGGACTCCAGACTGGAGCACGTGGACTTTGACAGTCTGCTGCAGTGCCTCAGTGTTGGTAAACTCCTGCAGGTATTCGCCTCCCTTCTGCTTGAGAGGAGGGTCATCTTCATCGCCGACAAACTCAGGTACTGACGTGGTAACACACGATCCGCTGCATGGTCTCCTCTCAAGTGCTAGTGTCTAATATATGCGGTTAATATAAGTTCCCCTTGATGTGTACCAGTTAGGGTTAATGCCTTAGAATATGACAAACCTAGTGCCATCTGTCTGTGTGCACTTTGGCCTCAGTGTGCTGGTTCACTAAAGTCTAATCTGTGGCGGAGTCCAGGACAAGTTCAGTCAGGTTTATTTGTTCACCAACAGTTCCTGACTCTGCTCAAGCTGAAGATTCTTACACAAGGTTGACAGTATTAGTAGATGCACAATATCAGAGACTTTTTAGCCTTGAATGAAGTCATAAAGAAGGATAAATGAAAATAAACACTAAGAATGATTGGGTCAGTATATTGACTTAACCCTGTGAACCCCAAAACCAGTCAGCTGGTTTTAAAGGCTTCTTGTTCCATGTCATGTTAGGAAATCGACAAAATGACAGTTTACCAAAGAAAGAAGTGTCAACAGGACAAATCTATTTTTAACCTTCCAACAGTATTCCAACTAATCATCTGTGATGTACAGTGGAATCAAATTTATGTTAAGAATTCAGCTTTTTTTATTGAAAGCACTTTATTCTACATTTGAACATTTGTCAAAAATGGAAAGTAATCAAAGAAACTCAGCTTCAGTTTTTCTTTTTTGTGATTAATGGAATTATAACTTTGCTATACTGCAGTAGGCATGTTTTAGTCTGGGTAAATAACCCCACAGTTATATACACACTGAGTCAAAACAACTCATTTGTACAGCATTAAAGCAAAAATGTCTCTTTTGAATTGAACTTCAACTAAACTGTGTCAAGATTTGGCATCCTGATAGCCTAATGGTTATGTCGTGTGACCCGAGTGCATAGGCGTAGCGGCAGTCCCAGGTTCAACTCTGACCCCGGGCGTTTACCCCATGTCCTTCCCTACTCTCTCGTTTCTAATTCTATCCATTGTCCTAGCTAATGAAGGCCAAAAATAAATCTTTAAAAAAAAAAACTATGTCTAGTTTTATACAACAACTGAAGGAAGAGTCAGCAGCATAGCAAGGCAGTTTCTGCGGAACAAAACTAACTCTAAAAGGTTGCTAGAGACACAATTATGTCAACTGGATATTAAAAATCCAAGGATTTTGTAGGGAAAACAAAGATGGGGAACTAGTTAAAAGGTATTTTAAAAGCTGGATTTAAAGTTTACATGTGTAACTGCTGCTGGTGTGTACCACTTCTGTTTTTCCAAAGATGAGGGAATTTTAGTGGTAGATATTAAACCAAGAGCATGAGCTGCATTTTAGGATAACTCAATGATGCAGTCGTTCACTGAGACAATGTGGTGGCCACTTGCTATGGTTGTGTCTTGGTGTCATATGATCTGTGTGAGTACTGAACAGGGTTTTGTTTGTCTCCTGTACTCTCTCGACTGCAGTGTGTTGTCTCGGTGTGGCCTTGCAGTGCTGGCTCTGCTGTACCCATTCACTTGGCAGCACACTTTTGTGCCTGTGTTACCCGCCAGCATGCTCGACATCAGCTGTTCCCCCACCCCGTTCCTCATTGGGGTGCTGGCACCGTACCTGCCACAGCTGCTGGAGCTGCCCATTGAGGAGGTCTGTCAGAACGCTGTAGAAATGGTTCAGAATCACCACCTCATAGCCGTTTCTGTGGCATGTTTTGGTTTTGGATCTATTGTACACATATAATAGCTCACACTGCCTGACTCACCTCACCCTTTAAGATCTGTTGTTGTGAAGTAGTGACTCTTTCAGTCAGTAACTGTCATTCCTTCTTCCCCCCAGGTGCTCATAGTGGATCTGTGTGCAGACAAGTTTGTCATTCAGGTGTGTACACACAGTGTATAGTGCAAGTGATGGGTGTGGTTTCATCAGGAAGGACAGCTTTGCCTGCACTTGTCCCTCGTTGCGTGTTTTGAGGGGGACAAAGAAAGTGATGCCACACACACACTACAGCTGCAGAGGTGAAACTATGCAGGGTGTAAGCTCAGAGAAGAATCCCGTCATGACGCAAACATTGAGTCAGAGCTGCAGGTTTGCCAGCTAACAGTAATCACTTAGTCTATTCAGGTAATGATCAGCTTTTGTGAGGCTGTGTATTCTGTGTCTTATTTGGATTTGGGGCCCAGCGACACGCAGCCTGTCCAGGTGAACCCTGCCTCAGTTGGCTGGGATTGGCTGCAGCCCCCTGAGACCCTACGGAGGATTAAGTTGTGTGCTGCAAAAAGACAGATTTTAATTTGATTCTTTCTTGATATTTCTTTTTCTGATCTTTGTCAAAGTACATTTTTCTTAGCTACACACTTATTCAGTGTCTGTTATACATAATTTTAGTAGTGCTGGTTGCCTGCTGTCCTCGGCATGTAACAACGCTATGTGATAGTTTTGACTCAAGAATCCTGTAAACACAGTGTCGTTTGGAGGTATGTATTTAGACAGAGGGTTTGCAGATACAGACAGCATTAACAGCATTATGCTTTTTTTTATTGTACACCAGATTTTAATCCCATCTTTGTACATCAAAGCACCAGAAATAAGCCTCGAACTTCAGCTTAGTCTATTCTTCAGAACAGAGAGGGGAAAAACATGATCAATACTTTCAGTCAGCCAGTAGCACATCCATGCAGGATTTATGTTCGACCCACTGGTACTGCAGACCAAAGAGGCTCGTCCAGCTGCGTGTGAGACAGTGTGTAAGACAGATAAGATGTGTGTTTGTAAATGGCTTCGTGTGGCTGCTGTTGACCTTTCCTTTCATGTTTGGCAGATGGGTGATGAAGACTGCATTCTGCCCAGTAAACTGCAGGCAGCTCTGCAGCAGATCCTGGAGGAGAGGGAGGAGATCCTGAGACAAGACAATGGAGACACATGTGGAGGTTGGTGTAGCACAAAAACAAGATAGTGTTTGTCAGTCAGGTGATCAGAGAGTTGCAGAAGACCTGTTTGTTTCAGTACTAAGTCATAATGTAAGCATAGACCTTGATTATGTCTCAGAGCTGAACTGTTGTAGAACTAATAGATCTATATACATTAAAGAGGCTGGTTACTGTGTTAAGTTTCCTCTGCTTTGGAGAATTTATGTTAACCTTTTTTCTTCATCCAAATGTGGCCCATCCAGGCCAGCAGGCCGACCTGAGCTCCCTGGTGTCAGAGGGCTTTGTGCGGTTTTTCGTGGAGCTGGTAGGCCACTATCCTCTCCACATGGTCGAGTCCTCCAACGGAAGCAAGGAGCTTCAGCGCGACAGCTTCCGCAAATCTCACCCCTCCCGTGGGGTCCGCCAGTTCCTGCAGCTCTTCATGGACACCCAGATGTTTGCTGGATTCATTCAGGACAAAGAGCTGCGCAAGGGAGGAGGAAGAGGTAACTATGAAACAGTGACTACTGTCAAAACGGACGAAAGTGTGCTTGTAAAAATCCAAAACTGTACCGGATTTAAATTTTGCTGCCATCCCTGCCAAAGTAATTTCCTTGTGCAGTAATGCTCCCTGGAAGTCCCGCTATGTAAAAATCAATGTAAACACATCAGGCACCATCTGCGATGAGCGCGGAATCTTCTTTGTCAAAATGGTGACTCTTCAATTTCAATTCCCCAAGTTGAAGGATAACCAAGTATAGCGAGTAGGGTGGCTGAGGAGTGACAATTGTATTGTTGTGGCCATAAAGCCACATGCCATCATAACACAGCTGAGGCCGTTTGCACTGAATATTCTCGTCTACACACTTCAGGATGTTTACAGTAGAACTCTGCCTTGACAGGCTGACCCTGATGGATTCATTCAATTCAATTCAATTCAATTCAATTCAATTCAATTCAATTCAATTCAATTCAATTCAATTCAATTTTATTTATATAGCGCATATTTACAACATAAGTCATCACATAGCGAGTATCCCTGATACAAAAGCATGGGATTGTTCAAGAACACTATGAGAAGGCTCCTGGTGCTCCTGACCTGATGCACATTAGACAGTTTTGAAAATTATCACTCTTGAAACTGCTGTTTCTCAGTGGTAGCTGCAGACTCACCTCTCATCACCGGTGATGATCCTCCATATGAAGGCTGCTGACAGACACATGATACGATGTGTGCTGCATGCACATGACCATGCTCCGTGCACACCGAGAGTAGTCTCTGAACGTTTTGATCAACCATCACAGATTGTGTACTTGGGACTTCTGAGGCAAAACTTGAGGCAGAGTGAGACACTGTTGCTAACTCAGTACACAGTCAGTTGGATTAGAATGAAATCACTTTTCATCATCCTAATAAGATGTGGCATAAAAATTGAAGGCAGATGTTTCTACACAATCTGTACAATGGATAAATGGTTGTATTTAATTGAATTATTTCAAACCAGACCTATGACCTAAGTTACATGAGTCATGGCAGGAAGTGATCTACTGCAAAAGACGTGTGAAAAACAGGCTTAAAAGCATTCTCTCTATTTGCAAACAGCAGGACATTAAATTGTGTAGCACATAATGAAAATCTAAGCCTTCGTCATGTTCAGTGTACTCCTGCTGCACTTATTTAGTGTCGATGACAGTTCCTTCTTCCCTTCAGGCCTCTTTGAAGTCAGAGTGGCCGAGTATCTGGATTCATGCCCTGATCCTGAGCCGAGTGGTGTAAACAAATTCCTCAAAGGACTGGGTAAGTGTCCCCTCATCAGTTGCTCACTGAAAAGTTTAATTTTCAGCAGCTAATTGTTGTCTTCTGCTTGTTGTAGGAAGCAAGATGAAGCTCCTACAGATGAAATGAAAAAAGACCAACACGTTTGCTTGTGAATGAAAGACTTTGTAATTAAGGACGGAACACTTGCTGCTGCTGGACTGGATGAGATAAAAGAGTGTGGAGAGTCTTGTGTCTGGATGTGAATGAGACAACGAAGAGGACCGGCCTTATCCTATAGCATGTGTGTGTGAGAACAGTGCAATTCTCATTGGATGAAAACTGGAACCACGTTTTCTTTGTGAAACTGCAACAACATTCCAGCTAGTTAAATTATCATCCGGAACATGTGGGGTTGTAATTAATCTGAATGGAAACTTGTTTACTTGTAACCTTACTTAAATGTTGCGTTTCCCTCTTGTAAGTACTTTACAATTTAATATTATGTGCATGCTTCCAACCATGTCCATGCTCATTCCTTTTAGCACACACTAAAGTAATTTTGATTACTGTGTTTCTGTTTGCATTTCAGATTTAGTTGCTCTGATCAGAACATTTCCAAGTGTTTCCAGGTTAAATCAAAACTGTCTTTTTATTGACTTAATCCTTGTTAACTGGAGTTGTACATATTTTCTTTTTTACATTTTGCACATGTCCAGAACCAGTGTACAGTATTTGAAATATTTTTGTATTAAAGCATGGCATGTCCTACTTACTTTTTTAAATAAATGAGATTCCAAGGACATTAATTCATGTGTATCTGTGTCATTCATCATGCAGATGCCTCAGAAACTGGCCAGTACAGGAACAGTCCATTACTCAACACTTATTTTGGAGTAAGATATGTTCTAAAATGTGCGTGTGATTTCCATTGTTTCTCAGCTCCATGTTGTTGTGATGGTCTGGACCAACTATAGCTTCAGTCGTTTCTTGTGTTCTGGAATTCTGGAAAAGCATCAAGGCATCAGATATTCCTAGATCGGAATCGAAGCCCCTCAGGGTGTGTTTTTTGGGCTATTTATAGAAACTGAGATTTGACTCCACATATCTGTGAAGCATTTGACATTTTTGTAATGAACTAACATTTAAAATTGAAGTCACATCTCTCTGTCACATTTGCTTGATCCTACATAGTTGGGACTTTGCTACGTTTGTCTGCTATAACTCTGGCAAAGGGCTGGAGAAAGCCAGATTTAGTGGGAGGTAGACATTCCATGATGAAACTGCTGATTATTATCATCCCTCTGTTTTCCTCCTAACACTCTGCTGCTATGCAGTTTAAGATATTCTGCTCAGAACTCTCTTTGCACAATGTTCACTCACTGCATGGAAATTGTGCTCTGATTTTGCAGCGCATTATGTAAAATACTTCAGTTTGTTCCTCTCACCTCACTTCTCTCTGACTCAACCCTATTAAGGCCCCGAAACTACAAAAGGTGTTTGAGATGAGCTCAGAGCAGTCAGTCCTCTGGAGGACTGGAGTATTAAACGTTTAAAGACACACCCTGAGAGGCAGGAAGGTGCGATTCTGACAGAACTGGTTCTTTAGAGGAGGGATTTTTCCCTACGCTAAGCCTCTCAGGGAGAACCTGCTCTGTGGCTGCCTACAAGTCCCACCTCCTCTACTGCTGCCTGCTGCCACAGGTGTCTCTCATATCATGTCCTGCCTCGCTGAGGCTGACTCTTGTAAAGTGATGTTCATAAAGAGTTGTCTTCTTACGCTGAGCTGACCAAGATCAGCTCATTCCTCTCTGCTGCAGACTTTTCAAAATTCACCCATGCTTTCATCTCCTCCACACTTGTCTATTGTAATGCAATTTATTCTGATATCAGCAAGTGAAACATGCAGACTGGTTTTATTGTGCACCTAGAGACGATATTACTCCGGTGTAGCTGTCCGTCATTGGTAACTGGTGAGAACTGATTTTAGGGTCTTGCTGCTTGAGTAAAGCCTCGACTAGCCAGGCCCTCATCTTACCTGTGATCATCTGACTCTCTGTGAACCTGATCGCTGGCTGAGATCCTCCAACAAGCCCTAGTAGCCCTTCCAAAGTCTGTACTCTAACTAAAGGTGACCTTTTGCTGTCTGGAGAGCTCAGCCAGACAAATTCAGTATCCTGCTTTAAATCTCTTCTTAAGACTCACTAGGTCACATGGCTCCTTCCTAGCTGTTCATATTTAATGTTTTTTATCTTGTGATATTTTATGTTGAGTCTCATTTACTTGCAATATCTGTTTTTATTGTAAAGCACTTTGTAACTTTGTTTTCTGAAGGGCGCTATATAAACAAAGTTATTGTTATCACTGAGATCTGATCCCCAAACGTGGACCCAGCACTCTCCGGCTTTTACAGAATCGCGACCATTTGATTAGTGGAGCTTGTTGGAATGGTACACAGGTGTAAGCTCAGCCTGAGAAGCAATTTGCAGGTCAATAAAACCCTCCTAGTATCCTCCTGAGGCTGTGTGTCATACAAGAGCGTGTGAGCAACCTCATTAAAGTCTGTCGGCAGCAGGGCCACATGGGGGCGCTGCCTCACCGTGCTGCTGCTGAGGCTCAGCATAGAGCGCTCCAGCAGAGCAATGACAGTCTGCTCAGCATCAGCATTAGATGGAATATGTTCAGTAATAACTGATGACATCAAGATTACAAATGTTTGCCTTATTTTGGTCAAATGTGGGGGCAGTGGTGACGCAACAGGTTATGTCCCTAGGCTACTGAACGGAAGGTCAGAGGCTTGAACCCCACTGCTGCCACTGTTGGGCCCTTGAGCAAGGCCGTTAACCCTTCCTGCTCCAGGGTCGCTGCACCGTGGCTGACCCTGCGCTCTGACCCCAACTGGGATATGCGAAACTTGAATTGCCCCTGGGGGCAAATAAAGTTTTTAAGAAAAGGTGAAAGTTAGTTGACAAGACAAAAAATCAAAAATGATGACTAATATTTGTTAAAGCTTGAATATCATAGATTCTCGTGTTTAACAGCAAAGCCACTAAAATCTAATTACAGTTTGAGCTGGTCACATATTAATGATATCAGTGATTGAAATGAAGTATTTGGACTTAAGTGCAAATTCAAGGTACTTGTTTCCTACTTTCCTTGACTTTTTCTATTCTGTGCAGCTTTCTACTCACACTTCACACCACACTAACATGACAGAGACAAATATCGGACCTTTTACTCCACTACAGTTGTCTGACAGCTGTAGCTACTTTTCTGTTTTTCAAACCAGTGTATCTCCAAATTAGGTGATCTTAAAGGTAAATGTAATAAACTGAAGGATGAAGTGTCTCTTCATGAGTTCAGAACATTCTCCTACTTGTTCAGATCTGTAAACCCTTTTTTAAAATTCTGCTTTGGATTAGCTGGAAAACACGTCGTCACGAAGCTGAACACGACTGATTTTCTCACCTCATGGAAAAAAAACACATTTTTAGAGCTACTGGGTTCACGCAGACCACCAATGACATAATCAGGTGATGATATTATAGAATATGATGTATTGTTGTGGATTAAACTACCCAACAGTGTATAAAGGATTTAAAATGAGCTCAGCTTTAAACATCTACAGCAGTAAAGTGCAACATTTTTAAAGTACAGCACTTATATTGATCCAAAAACACCATATATAATAATAAAACTCAGACAAGAATCAATTTACTGACCTTAATTTTTCATACTTTACCAACATTTAGCTGAAAATGCTTACAAACTTTACCTAAGTAAGATTTTGAATGCAGTGCTTTTACTTGTAGTGGAATATTTGTATTGGTGCTTTGACTAAAGTAAAAGATGTTTGATGATAATATGCTCTACACTTGTCTGGCTCAGGTTAAAGGATAAGTTCGGGGACTTGGGATAAATCCACTGCAGAAAGTAGAACCCAAATAACGCACTATTTACTCCTGTCTGACTAACATTTGCCTAAGAATATCAACCGCAGACAGTTTTTGGAAAAAAGATTTACACCTTCAGTTGAAACCAGTGATGCTGAAAATTACAGGCAGGTTGGAAAGAAGTACTGTGTGACACATTGTTGCTGGGTTTTTATTTTTCATGGAAATTGTGGCCAGCAAGAGAAATGTAGAATATCTCCAGATTGTGAATGTCTCATAGGTCCAATGCAGATTTACACCAATGATCTGTCTGCCAAGATGTACTCCTAAGAGAACTCCTCCATGAACGGCTACAGCCTACTTTTGAGGGAGCGTTCAGCCACAGAAGTGTTGATGATTTACTCCCAGCAACTCAAATCCAAAGAATTAGATTCAAAATTTCATGATCTGAAGTGCAGCAGTTGCATTATAATTACCTTTAATTTTCATATTCTCGTGCAGTATTGTGCCCCAGAGCCAGAGTTTTTAGTGCTCACAGAATGTGCAGTTCACATTTTTGTTGCAGAAATCGACAAACTTGCTGTGAACGTGCTACATTCACAGTTCCAACCAGGACTGACTGCAACAGTCTAACAAGTTATTTAACCTTGACAGGAACCAAAGCTGTAGCTGTTTTTTTCTCATATAAATTCAGATATGTTGTTGGTAGACACACAGAAAGGCAGTGTTACTTTATGAACACTAGTGGTGAGACTAACATTAAAGAGACCCACTGCAGCTGAGAATACTGATGCTCCCTCTACGTTTACTGCTTTCGTGGCCCTGCTGATAATATCGCTGCTACACCTTCTCACCCTGCACATCTCTGACATGTTGATGCACAGTGATGGAGAAGAAAGTACAATTACATAACACTGTGCTCAGGTGTAATTAATCATCTCAGTTCCCCCAGACTTGCCTTGTGACCTTTGAAAGGGACCCAGCCCAGAGTTTGAGAACAACTGTAGTACAGTACCTGCAAGCACAGTAGTTACAGCACTGACATGGCAATTACAAGTCAGAGGAGGAGTACTGAGCATGTTTACTTCTTATAATATACATGCTTTAGCTGATAATACTCGTGCAAAAGCACTTATACATTTTATTGGTACTTTTTCTGATCATTTATTATTCACATCCCTCCATTTTTATTATTATTTATTAGGACAAGTTCTAGTTTGATTTAAAATTGATATTCTTCAGTATTTTCACTGGTTACTTTTATTTTCGAGCCTCTTCTCATGCAATATCTGCCTCAGAGACTCCGAGGTTCCTTGCTGCTCATGGAATGAACAGTTGTTGAGGCAGAAGCAAGGAGAACTCCTCCTGAACTGCCCCTGGCATCTCTAATTTTGACAGTTTAACAAATTGTCCAACCTCGACAAGCTGGAACTCGTTCATTTTATAGAAATCCAGAGATCATTTTGTTCTTAGGCAGAAAATCAGATTTAAACTTCCTAAACGACAATGTAAGTCCTCGGTGTAGCGTTGAAGGAGTCTCCTAGTGCTGCTATTAGGTCTAACACTTCTGCTGTCCCTAATGCTGACATTACAGCTACATCTACGGAGCGCCATCCACACTACTCATTTCTGGTACAGAGATGATTACTGGTTTTCAAAGGTTGAGCTGCTCAGCTCAGAAAAGGAGAACTCGCATACCAAATGAAAAAGAAAAGGAGTTCAGACTTGAATCTGGATTTAAATATTTCTTTTTGATACACGACTGCACTGTATAGAAACATGTGCTAAAGTGCTCAGAGTGCAGACGTTTCAGTTCATGTTGGACTTTCCTCCGTGCATAAGGAGGAGAAGTCCTACATGGACTGAAACATTTGCACTCTACACAGTCTTCACCGTCTGTACAGACCTGTAATATATCAAACAGAAATATTTAAAGTCCACACTCTAGTCCTAACTCCTTTTTTTGTTCAGTGTGAGTCCTTCTTTGCTGCACACTGATGATTATTCACTGCGGTCATAACATTAATACTTTACTGAAATACATTTTTGAGGTAATTTGTTGAGCTATGCCCATTTTATGGTTCTGTATACTTCTACTGCATTACATCTCAGAGGGGAATGTTGTACTTTATGCTGCATTACATTTATCTCACAGATGGCTACTTTAGAGATTAAGGTTTTTCATAAAAACACATGATATCATAATAAAATAAGATGCTTTGATAAGCATCTTAGCCATCATTAGCATGAAAGCAACTGAACTTGACGCCTATATGTTTGCAACAGTTCCTACCTTTTAACTTTTTCTAGTTTTATTTTAAATTGTTTTAGGCCCAGAGAAGTTCAACTTTTCAGTGTTTTACAGAAAAGCTAATCTCATAAATTGTGTAGCAGGATTTTCTTCTTCTTTCCTAAACAATAATTATCGCCTCTCAGATTCATCTCATGACCACTGGAAGAGGCCCAACGTCCAGCGTTGACTCTGTAATAACTTCAAAGTCCATTTATTGTCTCAGGTCAGCTCAATATGGGACTTTATCAGGACACATAAAGAAACACTGGATTCATATTTGGAACAATAGGGGACGCCACACCTCAAATGTGATCACATGTAGATCAGCCAAAGCAGATTTGAATATTTAATAGCTAATCTGCAGTAAAGTAAGTTAACTCACACTGTCAGTGGTGCATGAAGAGGCTGAACACACCTGCAGTCACTTCCTGTGACGGTAAACTGTGCCTTGGCTTCCATTCAGCTGTGTTGGCTGGACAACACAGAGGAACAGACACACATTACAATGCAGTGTTTGCTCAGGAGGTCTTCCTGGGCGTCCTCTGATCCAGGCCTGCTGCTTGGACTCTATTGGAGGTCGAAATTCAGACAGAAGCAGCAGCAGTAGTAGAATTACAATATTCCCCATATTTGGAAAATCCATTTTTATTGTGTTTGTTGTGACGTTAGAGGTGTCAAATAAAAGCTGTCAAGTTATGAAGATGTTTACTTCTGCCTTTACAAACCACTAAGAGCTCTGACCCCTGTGCTTGGTAATTAGTTTAATGTCTCCTAGTTTTTTCACTGGGTCCATGGTTAATGTTTTACTGCCTTCTTAATCTATTGTTGTGATATCAGTTCTGAGCAAAAGTGCTATAAATAAAGCTGACTTACTGCAGCTACTAATTTAATTGCCGCTATGACTACTGCTCTACAAAGCTGCGAATTCAAGCTGCTGGCACCAGCTGATTCCAGTCCACAGTCCTCCTCCCTCTGTCTCCACACTGGCCACTGTGAGCACCCTGCTGCATTACCTGACAACTTCTTCAAGTTGCTGTTTTGAAATTTGGTTAAAATACAGATAGCACTGTCATGTTTGTCTATATTATATAGACACGACATGAAATTAATCAAATCCTCACAAACTAACCACCCAGTGGACCTGCAGCCTTCAGGATCCCTGAAGAGTCTTGGAGAAGCTTCCCACTTTGCACTGTTAATCCAGCTCTGAAACACCAGTCACATATTTTTCCATGAATTACATGTTCACCTGTGGCTCCTTGCTACATTGAAGAAGATATGTTTGCACTCTTTGTAAGAAAAAGTGAAACTTTAGCCAGAGTTGAGCCCAGGAGGCAGAATCTGACATGCTTCTCTGCAGTTTGATTACAGCTGTCATTCTTCTAAAACTCCACAAACCCCATAGACTGTCTGCTCCATGACCCCCTGCAATAGATACATCAAAAATCAATACAGAATGAAAGACATTATAAATATTAATACTACTACTAAATAAACAGGACCATTAAATGTGGACTACATGTCTTCTATCTAAATCTGTTTGCATTTCATTATCAAACTGATTACATTGTCTTATGAAGAATAGAATTTAAAATCCTTCTCACATGAAAAGCCCTTCATGAACAATCTCCATTGTGTGTTAAAGGCCTTAGAGAGTCTCCAAATAAACAGAGCCTTCAGTTATCAGCTCCTCTGCTGTGGAATCAACTCTCAGCTTGGGTTCAGGAGGCAGACATGCTTCGAACTTTCCTTTTTGATAAAGCTTATCATGAGGGCTGCTCAAATGGAATTGAACCATCACTTAGTTATGCTGCTTGATCACAGTAAGACTTCCCATGATGCACTGATCACCTCTCCTCTGATCACTCCTTTACCCTCAATACACTTATTACATGTCACTAACTTTCTCTCTGCGGTAGTCTGTGTTTTCTCTTCTCTGTCACTCTGTGCACGTATCTCTGGCTCCAAGCTGCATGTTTCTGATCTGCAGTTTCCGGCGTGTCCAGCCTCCCCAGCGTTTGTTGATTTTCTTTTCTCGTTGTGTCTCTCCTCTCACCCCAATCAGTCAAGGCACAAGGCCATGAGTGTGGATCTGTTGGAGGCTTTTTGTCCCGCCCCACTGTTGCCAAGCGCTCACTCAAGAGGGAATTGTTGGGTTTCCCTCTTTAACGCTCTCTATAAGCAACATGCTCTGGGATCACTTATGTCAGTGGTTTGGTGCCATATAAACACAGCTAAATTGAATTAAAGCACGTCTTAAACAATACTCACATGCCCACATGGAGCAGTATCTGGTCCCTGTGCTCGTTTCTTCCTTCCATAATGAATCCCTTACTGTGTGAGGAGTTTTATGACCAGCGCAGACATCAGAAATAATTAAAGGAGACAGTCATTTTGTCAAAATACACATATATCTTTAAAAAAAATACCTGAGCCTAGCTTTGAAAAATGTACAGTACTCTGTTTTTATAATCGCAGTGGTGTACATAATGCTTATAGCGTAACGTTTATGGGGGTGCTGTTGATTTTATTGCTTATGTTCTGTAGTGCACTTTGTGTTACACTCTGTTTGTATGAAAATGGTTATACAAGTAATGTGACTCATTGATTCTTATACGAAAACACTATTAAACACTATTAAATAAATGTGATTTTTAGTGGAAAATTTAAACCCTTTATCCGAACCATCCACCAAGTCTTCATATTCTTTATGAAAAAAAACAGTGTGTGTGTGTGTGTGTGTGTGTGTGTGAGAGAGAGAGAGAGAGAGAGAGATGTGTGTTTGACGACAGGTGTTTTTTACAATGTATCATCATTTTCCAAAAGTCATTTTGCCCACACGCGATAATGCATAAAATTGACTCAGCATAAATACAACAATAAAAGCCGCATGTTGACAGTGAAGGTCAGTGAGCTGGAAAATGATAATTTCACACTGAACAGAAATACTGCTTGAACACTTCAAAAGTGGGACGTTTGTTGTGAACGCTATTCTTAGAGCTCTGATAACCTTTAGGGGACCTGAGTGGCATGTGGTTGGTTTTTGCTTTACCTTGTGTGAGCTTCTGAGGAGCCAAACACAGCTCAGCCTGGGTGGGCTGTTCCTTAATAACTCATTCCTTAATAACTTTGATAATGTGATTATGATACGGAGAAATATGAAGAGGCTATACTTTCCCCTTCCTTGATAAATTACTGGTGACAAATCACAGTAGTAAGATTGTCTGATGAGGAACGTGACTGTTTTGATGCTGTGAGCTGTAAAGATAAGCAAAACCAGCTTACAGGAAACCCTCAGTAACAGCCTCATAAGCTCATAAACCAATATTCCTTGTGTTTGCCTGCTTTGCTTTGTGGTCCTTTTGACCCTCATCTGTCAGAGATGTGACTGTTTGAGAAGTTGACTAGACCAAAATGAAATTTACGTTAGTCTAATGTGTTAAAAGTCACATTTCTTACCGCTGTGATTTAGCAGAGTCTACCTCTATAGCCTTGAACGTGAACCATAGATGCAGAAAATTCATATCTATTTACATGCAGCTTTTGTAGCTCTTAGCTCATACTGCCTCATGTAAGTACCACATTTACCCCAAAGTTGTCCTCTTCCTGCTAGTTCTGCTAATCCCCACATCTCCCCAGTGATATTCAGTGAATGTAGACAGTCTAATTTCAAAAACATTTCTTGCCACTTTTTGCCATAGAGACTGGGATCCCTTTCTGGAACCACGCCTGATGGCCAAGCCTTGACCCATGGAGCTCAGTCGGACACAGCCCGATCCCTACATGGGGCTGACCCAGTGGGCCCACCACCTGCAGGGATAGGCATTGGAGTTGGGTGCATTGCAAGCTAGGCAGAAGGTAAATGGTAAATGGTCTGCACTTATATAGCGCTTTGTGGTATCCAAAGTGCTTTACAATGTGTTTAACATTCACCCAGTCACACACACATTCACACACCAATGGCGACAGAGCTTCCATGCAAGGTGCCTGTCTGCCATTGGGAGCTACTTGGGGTTCAGTGTCTTGCCCAAGGACACTTCAGCATGCAGAAGGGCCGAGGATTGAACCACCAACCTTGCGATCAGTGGACAACCCGCTCTACCACCTGAGCCACAGCTGCCCCAGGCAAGGGTGGGGACCTGGGCGCGCTGACCCTTGATGGCCCTGACTAGTGGTCATTCACAAAGAGGCAAGAAGGCATGGTAGTTAGTCTGTAATGGTTGTCTTCCCATGCACTGATACACAGGTTTTCTATCATTCTTGTCACTTCCTCCATGCTGTCCTCTCTCTCTGTACCTCTCTGGAGGTATTTCAGGTTCTGGAGCTGCACATCTGAACTGGTGTTACTGGTCCCTCCTGCTTGTCCAGTGTTAACGTTCTGTTGACTGTCGTCTGTTTGTCTCTGCTTTCCTTTTCTCTTTCTCCCTTAATCTCACTCCAACTGATCAAGGCAGATAATTATCCTTCACCAAAAAGCTGCTCATAGAGAATCTTGCAGATAATTTTGTAGTGGCTTAACTTTAATATTTAAATTAGTCACATAATTTGTTAAATCATTTAATATTGTAGGTCAATCTCAATATTTACTTGACTTGCCTGGTGGGGGTGGGAAAAGTCAAAAGGTCACAAAAATCACTCCATTTAGTGGACTGTCTACTGACACTGGAGGTGGTAATCATGAAACAAGACCTGGAATTTAGGAGGAATGATGCTGGCCTCATCTGAGTTCAGCATTTAGCATATTAGCATTTGCTACTTAGTGCTAAACAGAAGTTAATGCTGACAGGGCGGTCATCAGTTTTACAGGTATTTGGTCATAAACCAAAGTGTTACTTTGGAGCTGATTAAAAGGTGGCTAAAATCACAGATGCCATCCTCACTGCACCAGTTATATTAATACAAGATTGTTATTAGGGTCCAAGCTTTAAAGTGCGAGAACCCTATTGGAATGCAAGGAATTATTATTGTTGTTGTTGTTGTTGTTATATTTCAATGTGAAGCAAAGAAACAGCAACTACTAATATTAACAATTAACCTCACCATCATCTAAACCTCTTGACACACACAGTTCCTCTTTAGATTTTACTTTTGTTCCCATTTGTTGAAATCAACTATTGCTTAAACACTCAAACACAGGGGAGCTTCTTCTCTTCTGGTTTATATTTTTGCGCTTTTTTCACCGTCTTTTTGGATTCCAGCAGAAGACTCTGTGTCTTTTTTGATAAATGTGTCAAAAAATGGTAACACTGTATTGATGTAGTTTATCAACATTTGAACTGACAGTGTATTTCATATGATAAGAACCTCAAGATCTGCATTAGAATCAAAAACTCTCTATGTTTTATGCTTCTTTTGTGGATTTGAACAATTTTTGGACGCATAGCATAAACTTGTTTGGTCGGTCCATGATCATGGAAATCCATGCCACAGGTCAACAATACTGGTCGACCCCACGAGATGTTAAGTCATCTTAGAAACAAGGCCTATATCAACAAACCACCGTACACACAGTCCATTCCCACCTGCTTCAGCCTCAAACATTGCATGTTTTACTCTGCAAAATGCAAACGCACAGATTTTGCCCTTGGTGGCTTGACGACAGAGGCTGAAAATATCATCTTTGCACTTTAGTGTTTGAGTAAATGTCGCATCGAGTGGAGGGACAGTCAACATTGTGTCATTTTATGGCCTGCCTGCACACACAGCTTCCCGGCTCACGTGTATCCCTCCCCAACCTCAGCTGCAGCTTCACCCAGCCCTCCATACTGCAGAACAACTTACTGTAAACTACTGTTTTCATCCAGCCACCCAATAAATCTATGACATGTTTATTGTGAAGGAAACCAAGTTCATGGATATCAGGAAGGAAATAAAACATTTGACTGTATACCTCCTCCTCCTTCTTCAAAGCACCCACAACTCAAGTTCCAATAAATGACTTTGCTGATATGATGCGGCAGTATTTGTGTTTGGGTTACTAAATAACCGAGTCAGTTAGGCAGCTGTTAGTGCACAGACATGCTATTGCTAATGGCCCACAGCCATTAGTCATTACCATAAAATAAAATAAGTAATCAAATAAAACCTCCAACACACATCTTTCAAGTCATCTTAATGAGCAGCAGACTCTTCATGGAGGATGCACATTTGTTACTTTTATGTTTATTTCCTGAATTAAATACTGAATGAATCTTTATAAAAGCTTTGAAATGCAGATTTGAAGAAAATGTTCCTTTCTAATCTCTACAGGCTCTTTCCTGCTGAATGGTGAACTCACTCTCATGACGTCACTCTTGTCATTACGAGATACTTTTTCTGGTGAAACAGAGCTGGGAACATTTTCAAGATACGCATGAGTCACTGAAAGTTAGTACTCGGGATGAGGGCTCTAGGAACAGCATGGCTAGTGCTGGTGTGTTAACCAGCAACACTGTATAGAGAAAAATGGAAAAAGAGGCTATTCACAGAGAGCGGTGCTCCACTGGGAACACAGTCCTGTATCAGCACCTGTTACCTTATCACCGACTGGATGGAAATGAATCCTTGATATGTATTGTGCAACCTAAGCCTGCTGGCTGATGCAAATGCTACATAGCTTTGTGTTTAATGTCCAGTGCAGTGGTGTTACATCACAGCAGTTTGTGTTCCATTTGTTTTGGGAGAAAAAAAGCACGTTTTTAAAGAGAGCACACTTGGATTTTGTTGACATAGTTGAACATGTTTTACCCCAAAATGATTTTATGGTTTTATTTATACTAGCAATGTTCTAGGGTTTTATTGTTTACTAGTATTTGAATTTTATTTTATGATGTATAGTGTATCCTTGTTTGTGTTTTATCTTTTATGCTGTAAAGCACTTTGGTCAGACCCTGGTTGTTTTGAAAGTGCTATATAAATAAGGTTGACTTGACAAGAAATAGAATGCAGCTGACAGTTGAAGGATTCATTAGACTAAATGTGTTTGCTTGTGTGTGTTTTGTGAAGGTGGGGAGACAGGCAGGCAGAGGTAAGGAGGCTATCGACAAGGAAAGGAGACAGGGACGCGTATTAAGAGGCCAAGAATGTGTACCACTCCCCTTGAAGTCCTGAGACTTCTTCTCCCCTCCCTTCTCCTCCCCTCTCCTCTCCCGCCTCCAGACACCACCCCAAGGCCAAGACGGCGTCTGAGGCCATTTGCATAGAGTGCTGAAAACGGAGCTTACAAAGCGGGGCAGGTGAGACCGGCCAACAGACGCTGAAGAAGGAGGACCCAGAGCTGACACTGACACAGCAAGCTATTACTCAGGCTCTGAACACACACTCACACCCACACACACACCTGTAACTCCAGCAGAGCAGAGTAGAGCACGGGGAAGGACCTCAGCCGGAGCAGAGACACAGTTAAAACCCCAAACTCCCTGCTGGGATCTGAGAAATCAGTTGACTTCGGCTCCAGATACGTGCATTCTCAGGCACAGAGGGAGTGAGCTGACACCTGCCCACAGAGATCCACAGAGGATCATCTGACATCTTCATCATCTAACAGGTAAACTGAACCTTTGCTCTAAATATTGCCTTGAGGCTTTGTGCTTTAAATGCTAGTTATGTGGCTTACTATTGTTACACTACAAAGCTTGAAAATGTTTGACTTCGACATTTGCTTTCATTTGATCTTTCTCCACAAATATGCCATAACTTATTTTAAGCGCTGCACCATGGTGAGGGAAGAGATTCTGCTTAAACCAAACACCAAAACCCTCTCCAGACTGCTGAGTTAATCTGTAATAAATTAGGTTCCCTCACCTCATTTCCTAAACCGTGCTCAGTTGCAGAGAGCTGTTAATGTGACAGTGCAGGTGGATTTCATCCATCAGTGGAGCCCTGCAGCAGCTCCACCAGTCAGTAATCACGTTTCTCGAGTAGTTTTTCTGTATATTCAGTTAGTATTCTCAAGTGTCCGTATCCTGTTTCCTGCATTGTCTTTTCGTGTTTACACATGCTACTGCTCAGGTCTGTTTTTGCCTCAGACAAGCTCAGTTAAACTGTCTGCAGCGGTTTCCCCCCCTTTCCCCACCCCTTAGTTCAAACGCCAGGTAGATCGAGTTTCATTTACTTTTCAGACTGAGAACAGGTAGTGCAGCATTGGGGCTGACAGTAGAGCAGAACATACAGCAGTGGATACACACGGCTGAGTCTGACACAAAGGAGCTGAAAAATAAGCTCGCTACAGTGCTTTACATGGAGCAAGGAAAAAAATTCTCTAATTTGACTAACACACAAATGATTGGTACGCAAATGGGTCAGTGGGACGGGTGAGAAAAGCACGTGCTGCTGATAAGTGACAAAGAATCATATCGTGAAGGGCAAAGTAGAACACCGCACAAAGACAATAAAGAGACCTGCCCTGTTTGCGGTTAGTATTTTGGGTTCAGCAACGACTTACTCTGAGTTAATATTTGACCCTGGTGTGCAATATATGAGCCTCCACCGTGGCCCCCAAACGTTCTGGATGGCCTTTGCTTCATGTGGGCTCTGGACAATATATTTTGTTGATGAGAACAAGCCCTCGTTGTTGTTGAGTTTTTTAACATTCATACTTGCAGCCAGCAACTGCATATAAATTCATGCAGATAGATCACAGCTATCACACTCACACATATGCATGTACAAATACGACCATGCACGTTCATACAGCTATGATTATGTTTAAAAAGACTAAAACTTAACTATGCATTTTACTTTGAAACAGTCTGTTGTGTAAACAGGCAGTAAATGGACCTTAAAGTGGGGTATCTTATCCTGTCTTACTTTTCTCATGTTGTTGTTGGTGCCTGACTGATAACATGCACAGTACTTTGGTCAACTCAGGTCGTTGTAAATGTGCCCTATAAACCAACTGGATTTGATTTATTACTAATACTTTCACTAAACACTGATCACGGGAGCTACATGTGTTTGCCGTTGATACATGGGTCATACAAGAGCAAATAAGGCTTAAGGGGTTAAAAAAAACCCTTAGAGTAATGATTTGAGCAGGGATGCATTTAATTGGTCATTTATTCAACATTATTTATAAATGAAAGAAGGACTTATTGCTTGTTTTACATTCATGTGGTCTGACTTTGAGTAAGCGTAAACAACACATTTTCTCCAAGATACACAGTATACAGCATATGAAAGGCTCATATCGGGCAGGGAGCTGGGAGTCATTAGGAGGACAAGAGCCTGAGGCTGTACTTTGGTGTTCAACAATGTGAGACTGTTTGTTGGTGCTTGGTTACTTGCTGTTTACTTATACTCCAGGTAACATTGCCTGAGGCTTTGGAAAACTGTCTCTAATTTTTAAGACCTGGACTGGCTCTATGTGACCTGTGAAAAATATGAAACATATACTATTTACCTACATATGAACCTTTGTGTGTGTGAATGATGACTTTAAATGTTAGCTATGGCAGTGCCATTGTTGTACTGGCCATTGTGGACACCCTGTGAGCCACTGCATCAATGAGCCAGTAGTCTGTCTATTTACCAGCCTCTGTATGTTCCTGTCATTCAGGATGTGTGTTAGAATAAGCTACATGTTGCTAGTGACAACCTGACCTGAGCATCCCCCAACCCACCCTGGGCTGGTCCCAGCAAATAAGTCCAGGGCTGAATTCATGGCCAGTATGTCCATGGCCAATATTAAAGTTTAAACAAATTACATTTGTTTAAACTACCACTTTTATGGTTAATGCTCTTGATACTTAATAATTTTACTTCTATTTGTCTAATTAAGTCTTTAAAAGCTGCTTTACCAGCTGTGTAAATATTTGAACCTGAAAAACTTTATTGAATTTTACAGTTAGCTGCACATTCATTGGACACAGGTATTTTTTTCTTCATAGCTGGTAAAGTCCATAAAAACTGTCCGCCACAGTTAGTTAAACGTTAACGCAGCCACACCGAGGTTTTGTTCCATCACTTCCTGCAGGAGGGAGAGGCGTCCAGTAGAGGACCACACCTGACAACTAAATTTCAGTTTGAGCAACAAGGAAATTGAGTCACAATCAATGGTTAAGGGAGGCTTATACTGATGAGACAAGTGTAATTATACAGAAAAATCTGTCCTCATCCTGCTAAAGCATACTTGAGTAGAACATCCTCAGATGAGCAGAGAGAGTTGGCGGTGCAGGAATGTCAAGGGTAGATGGAGCGATTAGACGGAGAACAAGCAGGGACTTTGTGTAGATGGGAGAACTGGGGCAAGACCAGCCCTGAGGGCAAAGAGAGGAGAACACCTGTGCTCTGACATCCTTCATCCCTAATGCACAAGCACACACAGTCTCCTTCACATTACTGACTTTTAATACCAGGCCCACAACACCAGAAGGCAGATTATTCTTATCATTATCATTCTGAAAACGAGGAGAGCAGTCTCAGAAGACAGCAACAGTTCAGCCCTCAAGGACTGGTGCCCTGCAGACATTAGTCTATGCAACGCTGCTTCAGGTCACCCACAGTGGGGCAAAACTTGGTCTATTAGTTTCTGTGAAAGTGCCTTAAAGATGTTAACAAAAAGCCACATTAACAAAGCAGCCTGTGTTGATCCCTGATACTCACATAACTTGGCCACAACAATCCTTCATCAGCTGCTCAAAACAAGACAGACCTAAGGACTCCCTGTATCAGCTCACGTGTTTGCATTCTGTGATGGCTTACATGCAAACTGACCTTAGAACATTTAAATACAGTAAACAAAGTCCACGCAGTTACACAGATAAACTCGTGTCTGAGCTTGTTAGATTTAGGATATTCTGCTACTACCTGTGTTAAATACATAAGCATGGGATATCTGTATTGGTTTTCACAGTATGTGAATCAGTTTTACTTTGTATCAAGGGCAAACTTATTAGTTTTTAATGTTTGTAATGAAAAACGATGGAAAGATGCTGTAAAATAAATGTGAAGTGAATCTAATCTCGTCAACTGTTTTATTAATTTTCAAAAATAACTCGTTTTAGCAAAATAACAATGTGCAACAAAAGACTTGACCCAAAGCTTTTAATAGAACACCTATTGCAGTAGAGTACCCCACTGGAGTACTCTAAGGAGGAAGGCAGGGTCACACAGCCTCTCCAGCACAGAGCAGCTGAAAAACTATCACTGTTCAACTTAGAAGTAATAAAATGAAATGAAAACTTCATTGTACTACCTCAGTGGAAATTTGTCTTTGGTTCACCCTCACATTTACAAAGTCAGAGGTGAACAACAAAGTGACGGTTCACAAGAAATATCAATAAAATATATTCATGTGCCGCTTACTCCACGAGTGCTTATTCACAAGGCTGACAGCTTTAGGCACATATGAACACTTATTTATACACTATATACTTACCCACTTATATACTTATACACCTTGTTGTTGCTAAAGGCATTCTGTAATTCTGTCAGAGGTCATCACTCTGAACTCATCAAACAAGGGAAGCTCCACATCACTGCTGGTGGATTTGGCCATTCTGTGCACAGCAGTCTGGGAAAGAACATGTAGTGACTTTTGTTCTTGACCAATTACCTTCCGTGCCTTTCTTACAATCCTGTTCAGCTTGTTTTGTTTTCTTTGCTACTGTGGGATAATCGCTGTAAGGTAACATCATTTGGAATTATTTGACATTTATTGCTGAGGGGTGCAGCATCACTCACATCTTTGTATGCTTTAGTTGCAGTCAGTAGAGGTTCATAAGATCCATAACTAAGAGTGGAATGAAAGGCATTTATATGCTTTCCTCCTCTTGATTTAAATGTTATCATGACTGGACTTGTTCCCTTGAGAAGAACATGTCTTTCTAAATAGTAGTAACACTCAGACTGCACCTGCAGAATTGCCCACACAGCATATGGGGGTGGGCATGATCCCTTCCATTCCTCTTGGCACGTCACTCTACTGACTCATTTGTTTGTACTGATTGCTGTTGGTTCAGTACACACACAGTATTGACACATTTGACCCATTTTGCATCACTCCTGTGACTAAATCACTCACTGACAGAGGAAAATCCTGTCAGCTTCGCAATATTATGCGTGAGTGAGGGTAAAAATAGTTGAGAGTTCAATCATGCAGTTGGCCTGTATAAAATGAGACACTGTTAGGAGCAGAGCTGGGCATCATTAGAAACACGAAAACTAAATCTGTACTTTTCATTCTTATGTTTAGGATAGTCCAGAAGTTGAGAACAGACCAGGAAGTCCAAAGGAGACTGGACAAACAAGAGGGAGGTCTGAAGATGGAACACACCCAGCAGGTTTGGCATGTGCAGATCTCCCCCCAGGAAGCGGCACAGGAGCCACAAAAGAAGGTGTCGGTAGCGAGCCAGCCGGAGTGCTCCATCTGCTTCAACACCTACGACAATGTCTTCAAAACACCCAAACTACTGGAGTGCACCCACACCTTCTGCCTCGAGTGCCTTTCCCGCCTGATGGCTGTCTCAATGACAGGCAAGGATGATAGTGATGGCAGCGCACGCCTCTCCTGCCCCTTCTGCCGTCACCCCACCATACTGCCCGAGGAGGGACCCCCGGCCCTGACCACCAGCCGCGAGGTCCTCTGCAAGCTGCCCACCCACCAGCAGCACGAAGAGCCGGTGTGGCTGGACGGAGAGAAGTTGTGTTACAAAAGCTCCTTGCAGGACTCTGGCTCTGGCGCTCCTGACAGTCCCATGGCCTTCTGCGTCTGCATTGACATTGGGGCCAGCAAGCCGGTAGCTGCTCCGATCCAGACCCGACACCAGACTTCGGGCCTGCTGAACAGACTGTCAGACTGGAAGAGGATGGTGCTCTTCATCGTGCTCATGGTGCTGCTGGTGGTGGTTGTACTGTGGCCCCTGCAGTGTGTATTTAGCACTGGGAATATGCACTGTTTGAGGCAAGACGGCCGCCCCAGCCCGACTACCACTACTGTCAGGCCCTTCACCTGGGCACCTGAAGTGTCACACTAAACTTTAAGACGAACTGGACTTCATTAGAAATGTAGATACTATTGTATAATATTTTAAATATCTGACATTGTACATTTCCACCAAATAATTGCACTGTTGATAAGAGCACCTAGTAATTGCTGCACTCAACTACAGAGACTTCAGATTTTTAACTTTAAAAAGAACCACACATGTTAAAGCTACTATGTGGAGGCATGTTAGACAGCTGACTTTAGTGCTCCCCAGTGGTAGTTTAAAAAACACAAGGTTGCACACGACAGTACTGATTTTCTCCAAACATTTCTCTGCAGTTATATTTTGAGTTGTCATGTTGTATGCGATCAGATCAACTTTGATCATTTTGATTTTTTTCAGTTATAGTCAAATTAAAACTCTACATGTAGCAGCTCTACAAAGCTGGAAAGGATCCTTGTGAGCAGTACGCGTTAGCAGTACCACATTACTGAAGTGTTCATACAGACTGATACAGACGACCCTCATCAGTAAAGGAAGAGGAACTCTGACAGCAAACACATATGTTTAGAATGAAAAAATGTTCATAGTTGCCAGCTTTCAGCACTTTAATCCACACCTGTTTTCTGAAATTAGTTCAAAATGTCTTGTCCCTAAACAGGCTAATTTGTTGGAAGTGTGTACTCAGCATTCAGCGATGACGTAGTTACTCCCTGTTGTATCCAAGCGGAACATGAAGCTTAAAATGCTGGCATTCCTTCATGAAAGCTGAACTTTGCTTTGCAAATATCCAGCTGGCTGCTAAGATCCATTACGAAAGAGTATGAATGTAATCCCAGTGTGCCAATGAAAAACTTTACATACTGTACAGTTGATTGTGTGTTTTGATACGTTGTTGTTCACAGAACTTTAATAAAAAGTGAACCATTAACTCAGATCATGTTTCTGGGAAATAACCAAACATTTGTGCATTGCACTGACATCAGATTGTAGTTTACTGTAATCTAACATTTTCTTGACATTTAAAATCTACATTTATTGCATCAGTAAATGTATATGTGTTTCAGTCAACCTAAACAGCATACACATAGCAGTTCTCTCAAACACACAGCTCCTGACATTCACTGATGGAAATTAAAACAGTGCTAGTGTCAGGGCCGACTTATAAAACAAAGCACTCACTGGCCGCTTTTCATTTCCGCCTTGTATGAACCTTAAACCCATGACTGTAAAAGCAAACCTCTCCTTTGTCTCGACAGGAAGCTGTCTTTATTTATTCCTGGATTAGGTGCGTCAGGTGAAGGAAAAGTGAGGCTGTGGGGTTTTCCACATAGTTTAGATGTGTCATTGGGTTGATAAGAGAGTTATACATACTTAGGAGTGACCATAAAAGTATAACTTCCTGAAAGCACTATTTGAACTGCCAGGAAACATGGTTAAACAATAAATCTAGATAAAGATGAAGAAGCAGAGCCATTGCACCGTGACACAGCAATAAACACTTGTAGCAAATATTATTAGTAATAGTTTCTTGTGTTTGGTATAATTTTGCTCTTCAACATGTAAATTGGAGCATTGTAAGAGAAAAGCCTGTTATGATGTTTAAGACTTTCCTTGTCACCAGCAAAGCAGAGTAAACAGACCATTTTCTGCTGAGAGAAGAATAAAACTTATTCAAATTATGCTGCTCATGTGTAAAAACTCTGGAAATAGCCGCACAGAGAGGACTAATTTCAAACTTATTATTCTTTCTTTCCCCCTATCTGACTTGCTTCATAAGTTATAAAGCGCATTTTCTAAAGGCTACTTCACACATGAAAAAAGCAAGGACTGGATGTTTTTATGAAATGTATTTCCTGTCATGCTCTTCAGTAATAATACTAGTTAAGTGGAGGTCATTGAGCAGTATTTTCTATCATGATGCAGTTGAGGACTTTCCCAGTTGAAAACTAGAGTGGATGAGGTCGGAGAGCAACAGCAGGGTCCAACACAAACAGTCTATCATGACACACTGTGCTCTCTGTTCTTGCTTGTCCAAAACAGGGATTGCACCTGGAGGCAAAAGAAAAGCGTACAGTTGTTTCTTTCACGTAGGGGTCTCCAGAAATGTTTCCCGAAAATAGAACAGAGGAGATTCTCCATCACCTTCCCCAGATGAAAACCCACTCCATATTTACAGGTGAACACACGACAGAAACAAACAAAAGTCATGGGCAACTTCACATGGTGCAATCATAGATTTTTATTAAACTATATGATAATAAACCATTTCTGATGCCATTCCTGGCAGCTCATTGCATCAGCAGTTGCAGCCTATACAGCAGAAAGGCGTCTGGGTGGAGCCAGTGCAAGAAGAAGAAGAAGAGCAAAGGGGAAGAATCTCCACGGAACCACATGGGAGCTCTAAGTATACCACTACACACTTCAGCCTTACTGCAACCAACAGAGGAAGAAGGACAACAAAATCATGTTCAAGTAAATGTAAGAGGACAAGCAGAAAGAAATTACCATGTTACTACTGCATACCTCCACGTACACTGGTTCAACTCAGAGTCACAACTTAATTACCAATGCTAAAATCACACTGATAAAAAAAGAACAATACCTCAGATACAATACAAAATGCAAGAATGAATAAAACAATCAATTAGAAGTAAATAATTTGAAACAAATGAAACATAAAAACACTGATGGCAAAAATCTAGTGCACTACCCAAAACATTTCCACAGCCAACGGACATCCACACCGCCTGAGGCCAAAGGTTCAGCAGTTTCACACTTTCAAGTACTGATGCTTCACCAAATCATTGACAATTTGACGCGTAGAGGCAAAGTGAAAACGATGAAAAATTAAAAAATGTTTCGCATTTCTCATTCATCGGGCAAAGATCACAGTTCAGAGAGGAGAATGACAAAAGGGACAACAGGTAGAAACGCCCTCGATGCTCTGATTCAACTGCAGAACATCAAAGCGGCGCAGCGCATGAACAACAGACATACTGGAGGCCTTCACTGACACATGGCAGCAGTGCCATTCATTTCACAAAACAGAGCCTTTATTTACACAAACAATCAACCACTTAAATACATGGCAGCGAATTATACCAGGAAAAGTCTTAAAACTGAAGACAAGTGACTGAAATCAGGAGACAGAATGAAACTCCTATAAGCCTTCAGAAAACAAGGTTGCCTGACTGGCTGCTGCAAGTTACATTCAAAGTTATGAGACGACAGCTTTATTTCATTATGGTTATTTCAGTGCAGTGACTGAGTACTGCTACTTCTGTACAGTTTGACTGGGCTTGGCTATATTATAAATGGTGTCTAAGAACCATGCAGCTGCAGGAACTGGCTAATTTATGACTGAAGTTTCTGTTGCTGGATAAAGATGTGGCACAAGCACAGACAAGTGCCACTTATTTGTTGTTCATATTGATGTTTTAAAAGTCCCATATGGTGAAAATCCATTTTTATTGTGTTTTGCATGTCTTCTAAATTTGGAGGTGTAAAATGTGAGAATATGAAGACACTCGCCGCTGCTTTTCCTCCAGACCCCCTAAACTAGATGGCCTCCCAACTGTACAAGACAGTCAGAGTTTTATTCAGTAGTCCTCTAGTGCTAAAAAGCTGCATAATCCTTCCTCCTCACTACCTGCTGCTACCAGGTGAGCTATTGAGAATGAGCAGCTGCCTCACAGTCCACGAGGCTTATATTTATTGCTAACTCTAAAACGTCTCAGCCACAAGCAAAGCTCAGCAAATGTTCTGCTGCTGGCTGCAAGAGTGAACACAAGACTCTTCATGTACTCCCAGTATTTGAGAAACTGAATTTCCAGTTAATTACTTTTATCTTACTTTATTTTTGGAGGGAGTTTCTCCATTTTAATGATAGGGGGAGAGAGGGGGTAGAGAGACATGCAGCAAAGGGTTGTGAGCCGAACTCGAACTCACAACCACTGCTGGCGACCTGCGCCTACATGGTAACGCCCTAACTCAGTGAGCCATACGGCAGCCCAATTACTTATATTTTTAATGGTAATGTGCCCACAACAGTCCTTAGTGTTAGCATGGTGCGTGGTGAATAAGTTACTGTGTTGTCATGTCACCTGTTTTGCTTCAGGGCATCCTAAACTTAGACGGTGTTTAAAATCAGATTGTTCTGTTGTCAGACAACAGTATAAAACAAGTAGAAAATGCAGGAATGCAGCCCGTTAACACCACATGTGAGCCATTTCCAAGCTACTGTTGTGGACCACTAGAATACTGATTTTATTACTGCTTTGTAGTCTGACAAACTCACCACAGAAGCTAAAAACAATGGCTGTGCTGTAAATTCTGTGATATTTCCATGTAAAATGAAAAAGTTAGAAGTAAGAGCCCTTTTGGAACAGGGCTAAAACCAGGAGTTATACAGTCATAGTGAAATAAATCTCCTTTGCAGTATTTTGAACAGGCAAATTGAAAGACATGCTGCTTTCATTTCTGATGAACACAATATGGGACCTTTAAAATTACAAATAGGCTGACAAGACACATCACCATGACATCTTCTTGTTGAATTTCAGGACCATTAAGTCATTACATTTCAAAATGCTAGGCCAGATTGCGCCAACCCTTCTACACTTGTATTTGAGCAGGATATTTTGGTACTTGTTCTGAAGGCTAAAAATAGCCAACAATCTGCCAGACAGCACAGAGGGCTCAGTGTGCCACAACCCCACCATCTTCCTTATCACATCAATGACGCTGGCTTACTCGTCCCACTATCATCAAGCCTGGATTATGGCCATCTTCTAAATTACTTTTTGGAGACAAATCTATTCTTCAATCTCAGGCAGATGGCCATCTGGCCCACTGTAATCGCCCCCTTTCCTTTGTCTCCTTGTGACGATCTCCTCTGACAGATGTTGAGCCACATCAGACCTGCTGATTAACGAGGACAGCCAGTCAAACCAAACTGAGAGTCGGCAGTCAGCCAAGCTCAACTCCAACCATCCACTCAGGAATCCTCTCAACCCTGTTTCCTCTAAAATATGGACTTCAAATTACTACTACAGTCTAAATCCAAGCTACTGCTGGGGATGCTGCTTTGACATACTGGTATATGTTAAAACATTATCTCCTCACCAAAACACTCCTTTATAAATATATATATATTTAAATAAACATCATCACATATGTTACACAACCATGATACCATCAGCATGAACAAAAACACCATAGAATAATGGAAAGATGCTAATTAAAAGGACAAAAAAACAACAAAAATCCCCCTACTGCAACCCAATTTTCATGAATGAATTTGTTCTTACAGTGGGACCACTGGAGGCCGTGTTCAGATGACAGACAGGACAGATGGTTGTATCCCTGCACTCATAAATAGCACTATAAGTAAAAATGCTCTCCAATTTTGAAGAACAAAAACATTTCAGCAGATTTGCAACAGCATATGACAACACTCCGACAATCAGCCACATCTCTGACAAAAAAATAAAATAAAAATAGTCCACTTTTACACCCAAAATTAAAATTACAATTTTTTGAAGCTTTGAAGAACAGAGGGCTTCCTTGCCCTTCTTGTGCCTCAGGACCCCGGAGCAGGTTATGTAACTGCCCTTGCTATCACTCAGCGGCCACACTAATAACCACCACAGCTGGAGAGACAGGATGCACCAAAAACAGTCCCAGGTTCCAGTTCAAATCACAGCCAGCAAAGACAGAGAAAAAGGGACGACCGACTGAGTTATTTCTGCCGATGAGCGGACAAACAGCTTAGCTTTGACCTCTTCTTGGGTCCTGCACAGCTCCGTTCAGTTCAGGCTGGGGCAGACTTCACGTTTAATATCTGACATCCAAAGGAAAAACTGGTTGTCAACTCGGGTCTCCAGGGTTTGGAAAGTAGCAACAGCAGAGATGTAACAGCAGGTTTATGGAGGCGAAATTGCAGACGCATCCTGTGACAAGGCACTTGTGCTGGTTAAGGGAGGAAGAGGCTGGAGCAGAGGCTGGAGGGAAAAGTGGGAGTGGAGGGGGGACAAGGGCCCTGAGAGAAGGCACAATGCTGTGGAGTCCTCCCCTCTAAGGAGGGGAAGGCTTGACTCCAGACTGAGGTCCAGCAGGACGGCGGCAGCAGAGGGTCGGGTCAGCTCAGCACTTTCAGCCCAGGACAAGGTCCACAGATGTGGAGTGCAGTGTGGAGCACCACACTCCCTCCGCCCCAAACACATTTTCAGGTGCTGACTAAGCGACGCCGCCACTGAAACTGAAGCAAACACAAACAGACAGGTCGACAAGCGAGTTAATGGCTGGTGTCACTTTGCATCCTGAGCACTAGGATCTGATGTAATTCAGGATATGGAGCTAAAAACAGGGTTGACTCAGCTTCCACACACCTGCCAGTTTATCCAGACAGGCAGAAATAGAGCCCACACAGCAAAAGTGTGTGTGTGTTTTTAGTTTGATGATGGGAGTGCCTTCATCAGACACAAATAGTGCAAAAGTAGAACACTAGTCTGGCCTCTTTATTGGGCAGTTGTCAAAATGAAATATGAATAAAGGGGATGTCAGTAAAGGTATTATTTCACTGAACAGCATCAACAGGAATCTAAGCCTGATGCTTTGTTTAAATCCACTGTCACACAGGTGTTTGACATTATTAGTGATTTTACATTTGACCAAGAGGGTTTTTTTTTTATTTATTTCTGGCGTGAAATGACTTCAACAGGTGACAAAAAATGTAAAGACATCGTGTTCGGGATGCTGATGATGAATTTGAACTGTATCAGTTTTTATCATGAACATTTTTAATGAAAATGCCATTTCCAGAATTATTCACACGGCCATTTTTGCCAGAACAGGAGGTACTTTTGGCTTTTAACCAGCCCTTTGACATTTTTACCATTGTGGAACTGCTCGCACTTTCTGATATATTTTTAACCACTGGCACGTAACAACACTTGGATATGGCTTTATAGCTTTTCTCCGTCTTGTGAGAAAAACTCTCTCATTAATGGACTCTAACAAATAGTAAATGATCTGCACTTACATAGCACCTTTCTACCTTAGTGCTGCTCAAAGCTCTTCACAATGTTTCCCATTCACACAACAATGGTGACAGAGCTTCCATGCAAGGTGCCTGCCTGCCGCTGTGAGCAACTTAAAGTTCAGGAGGGGTGAAGGACACTTTGACATACAGAGGGGTCAGGGACTGAACTGACAACCTTGCGATCAGTGGACAACCCTCTCTAGCACCTGAGCCACAACAGTCTATGGTTTTAGTCATGACCTGCAGTTGACCAGTAACCGACTAGAGAATTACTACATCAGCTGTTCTCAGTTTACAGTGCATTAGAACCCTCTAGAGCAGCATGGTTTAGATGTTTCCCTCTTCAAACACACCTGATTCAAACAATCAGGATCGTTATCAGGCTTCTGCAGAGCTTCATGATGAGCTGATCATTTGAATCAGGTGGGCTGGAAGTGGAATGTGGCTCTCGAGGACCAGGATTGTCCACCCTTGAAAATATTTGAACATGGCTTTTTTTGTTTGAAAAAATCTTGTCACATACAGCCAGAAGAAAACTATTGACCAAATATAAATCTACTCCAGATTAAATTTTAGCATGGGTGTTTAACCGTAGGCCTGGGTGTAAATAGAACCAAAAGTCCAGAGGTTTTGGTCGAACACCTCAAAGACCCTCATTCCAACACCACATGCAGGACATAAAGTCTCCTGTTGCCTGCAGGTTTACAAAGTCAATTTACCCATGAAGCAACGGAAATGACAGCTTGGCATCTGAACACACTTGGAACAAAATTAAAATGGTATATAAAAAAATTTAATTCAAACTTAGAACGAATATAAGTGCCCATTAACACTAGGTCCTTCTAATTAAATAAGAAATTAAGGGTTGGCAAGTTTTAACATTAAAAGCACACAGAGGATCTGGGAAATATTAAGTCGCTCTATTTTGAGTATTTCAAAACACAAAGAACTGTTTAAAATGGCATGCTAATTTTATAACAGCTACAAAAGTAAAATATGCTAAATTAATATAACACTCACTTTGAATACATCCACTGCTAATTAAAACAGCATTCGGTATATGCCTTGTACTGATGACCCCAAAATCAAAGCTATGATTCTTTCGCTTTAACACTGGTGAGCTTCCTCTCTGTTGTCCTGTATTAGTCACTATGAGACTGTGAGAACTGAGGTTGATTATAATTCGACCCTGCATTGAATCTTTTGTTGCTTTAAAATGGAGCTCTGGTTTTCTGTAACAGAGGCTCAGCTACTCCTGCCCACCTTATAATTTGGAACTTGAAAATGAAAGAACATTACTCATCTACTTAGATGAAGAAGACTAATTTGATTCACTGGGAAAAAAAAAACTGTCTCCCTGCTACTAATGGAAAAGCACACTGAGTCTGGCTGCTTTCACTGACACATCGACCTGGGCCTTAAGTTCAGTTCTGGATTTTACCACCAAAGGCTACATTTAAACTTTAATCTAGACATTTTACAAAGTGCTACAATAATATAAAAAAGCAGCAAGTGAAACACAAAAACAATTTGTACTCCCAAACAAAAGTGAACAGACACTTACAGAGAGGCAGACAGAGAGTAGTGGAGGTCCACAGCGACGATTTTACCTCCTGGTGTTACTGCTAAAAGACGTTTGAGGGGTTTTGAAGTTTATGTTCTCGTACACGCTCGATGAATCATCATTTGTCATCCTACAACGACACAGAAAGCAATCACTGACAGAACAAGCCTTTTAAAACCTGCTTTCCGCTATGGTTCTGTGACTGCGTGTCAGACAGCTTCCCATCACAGTACTTACACAGAAGAAGAGCGGGAGGAAGTCATGTTGGGTTTGGACCTTGAGTTTGTCATCTGGGGATATTTGATATTGGAATATTCTCTCTCCTTCATCTTATTCCTCTGAAAAGTGACAAAGTCAATCAGGACGATGTAGAAGCCAAGACCCTATCAGGTTTAAGAACTTGATTTCACTTTAAGCCTCTGAACCCCAAAACCTGCCGCTGTGTTTGAAAAGCAAGTCGAACAGAAATTCCAACCTTAAAATTGCGATATTTTTCATCAATATTACTTTATTCCACATATAGATTTCGTGAATGAAAGACTAAACATTGTACACTCCTCTGTGCAGCTTGACAGCCACTAGAAGCTCAGATGCAACCAACAGTCACATGATGAGTTTTTCATTGAACCAGGCTGAACTGCACGCTGTATTTACAAAGAACACATAGAAGACAACTATAGAAGTTTGCCTTTTAATTTTTGTAAAATAAACAATCAATGATACTTAACTTTCTTTATTATATATATATAATTTATGGCATTATACTTTTATTATGCTGCTCAAACACATTTCTAAATTCTCTGTACTTCTAGTGATGGTTCAGCTGTTTCCACACAGGTGCAGGACTTTAGATTGTAATCCAAAATACGCCCACGGTGAGTTAAAGTGTGACAGGAGCAGAAAATGCTGGGGGGCTCAGAGGGTCAAACAGTTCCAGTTGGGATCCACATTCAGTAGTAAAACAGCAGTTGCCAAATAAACTAACCTAGTTGGCATGCTGATGTTTGCCTCACTGCTTTAGTTGGCAAAACATAGTGCCTCCAGAATCTAAGTTTACAAATCTTCATTACTATCTTCAACATTGTAAAGACCAGCTGTCTGTGATACAATTCAATTTGTATTTTTGCCTGCTCGACCTTGGCGTAGCTGAGTACCTGCTCCTCCTCCAGTCTCTTCTGAGCTGTGTCAATGTACTGCTGCACAGCCATGTAGATGAACTTATACTGGGCCTCAGTCTGCACCATGCCTGACCTCTGCTGCCGCACCCTCTGGATGGTCTTAGGGATGTCAATGTCACAGTCAAGACCTTGAACGCAACAATGCAGAAGTTAGTGAAGGTGCGGTAAAATGACTGAGAGTGTGATGAATAAAATCCCATGTGTTAGTTTCATATCTCACCTTGGCGGTTAATGATGTCAATGAGGATGTCAATGACGATAATGGTGCCGGTTCTGCCGATGCCTGCACTGCAGTGACAGAGAGACAAGTCAAAATTATATGCAGTGATAACACAGCATCAACGTCCAGGTGAAAAATAGACATTTATGTTTAAGACAATCTTTAAATTATTCAATCAGTCAGGAAAATTGAGTTCTCTACATGTAATGACACATTAAAGTCTAAGGTCAGGAGTTTTTGGTTTTCATTGGCCAACAGCAAATAAAAGCATTTTTTTGGTCAAATTTCTTGTTGTGTCACAAACAAAAACAGCATCAGATCTCTGTGAGAGCTATCCTCAACTCAACGTTATTTCCCCCACAATGACAATAATTTATCAGCAACCAGCTGATGAATGATCAGTGAACAGTCACATCTGTTCCGTCAGTTTGTTTGTAGTACAGGTCCGTGTGGGTGTGTATGGTGAAAGGCATGGAAGAACACCAAACAGACAAATGTATGACAACATTTACTGTCAACATGTTTGAGAGTCACCTCATCCACACATCCAGAAGTCAAGCAGGAATGACTTTAGAATTCACAACATCTGCAACACTAAGTGAAATGTAAAGTATCTAAAAGCTTTAGGTGTGGCCTAATGTTAGTTATCACAGGCCTAATTGTAATTTTGGGTTTTATTAAGGTAAGGTAGTCAATGTGACATTCTTTGTAAGTAAGCAAAGCTTCATCTCAAGTTTTCATTGGCATGAAATTCATTTCTTGAACAGCTGGAAAAGTTGGTTGGTTCTAGTGGAAATTAAATATTACTTCCACTGGTACTACTTATTAAAGAGCTATTGTCAATAATGGGGTCAAATTTTGAACCTTATTAACAGCGCACCCAAGTGGCCAGTGGTAAAACATAAAGGTATGTTTAGTGAGAAAAAATGGAATGTGTCCACCACTGACTGTTCATTGGAAACTGAGTGAACAAGAAGTAGAAGAACAAAGCAAGCAGTGAGCTGCAGACGGGTTTAGCCACTCAGGAATATTTAAGACCGAGCCTCCCAAATTAAGATGCAATGTCTTTGTGGTGGTTGAGAGCATTTCTCCAAACGCATGTATTATTTAACACTGCTCCAAATACTCTCATATGGCACCCTGGTTCACCTCTCAGAAGAGACTGATGAACACTGAAGCTAAGAGGTGAGATGAAATCACCATTCTGGACTATAAAATCTCAAATCAAAGTCTCAAGCAAACCCAACCCAGGTCTAAGCTCTATGTACAGCAATGTTAAATTGAAAACACACACAAAAACTTACACAAAGGAAGAGCGGGAGGAAGTCACGTTGGGTTTGGACCCAACAAACCCAACATGATTATTATTTGTTTGCATGAACATTAGCATGTCTCCTCCCTGGCTTCTAACAACCACTCTGTAGCTAATGTACAGGGCTCCAGAGGGGCACCAGTCCACAGCCTCCACACCCACAAACCTCCCCTGGTTAGAGGCTACAATCAGCAGGGACCAGCGGGTGCTTTTGTGAGATGGACTCTGTGGACTCCCATGATCCTCCCCACCACCTCCACCTAAGCAGCACACTTCCAGAGGACCGATGGACTTGATGTTGGGTTTTACTTGATCGTATCTTTATCTTGATTTATTTTCATTTATTGTTTTATCTGTGTAAAAATATTTGTGTATGGTTTTATTGTTGTGTTGAGGTTAAATTATTACCTGTGTACCTTGACAGTCAGGCCTTAATGTGATTATATTGAGAATAAACCTTTTACCTCCTGCTCTTCATTTTAAAAATAGTTAAATTATCAACAATCATCATTATTATTTACAAAATGAAACATTTTATCATGACATTTTTTAGCTATATCACCCAGTCCTATGTTGTTGTCCATCTACCTCGAGGTTGGACGTTTGTCTTTTTATTCTGAGCAACTTTTCTGCTCAGCACAGTTGTAGAGAGCTTAACTGAGTTACCATAGCTTCTCTGCCGGCTCCAGCCATTTTCCTCAGACCAACAAAAGTGCAATCACTGGATATTGTTTGCTTGTCATTATTCTGAGTAAACTATAGAAGCTGCTGTGCGAGAAAATACCTGAAGATCAGCAGTTTCAAATAAACAAGCCCTTCTGGCATCATTAGTCCTGCCACTGATCCCAGGTTTTCCATGTTGATGTTTTGATGTGAACATAACTGAAGCTGTATCTGTATGATTTTAGACAGTGCAATGCTGCCACATGATTGGTTAATTGGATAACTACATGAATATGCAAGTTTACATGATGCCTATTGAAGCGCTCAGCTAGTAGATGTGTGTAAACAGAGGAGTGTACTGCAGGAGGGTTGGGACTTTCAGTTATTCTGTTGTTATCTGCTGAGAGCTGGAACTGTAGAGCAAATCACACCTCAGACTTTTTCTCTTTTAGTTAAGTTGTAGTCCAACCGCTCTTAGTTACTTTTGCCCAAACCCAAACATTCTCCCTTCTTCCTAGTTGTACCTGCAGTGGACCACGATGGGTCCAGTGTCTGGAATGGTGCTCTGGGTGCGGTTGACCTCTTCCAGGAACCAGAGGACACCGCCGGGTTCGTTGGGCACCCCGTGGTCCGGCCAACTCAGGTACTGATAGTGCCATATGTACCTAGGCTCCTTCTACAGCAAAAGAAAAAAAAGATACCAACCGTGTACATTTAGATCATTATTTCTTACATTTATTTGTATGATATCTAGTAGGCTTCAAGCTTCTTGTCTCCATACTAACTGTACAGTGTTTTCAAAGTTCTGCAAAACCTAGTGTGTCACTTGAACAGTTTCATTTAGCAAATATAAGTAGATACTTTCCAAAGCCATAATAAGTCCTAAATTCCATCCTTGTGCTGGCTGACACCATGTTCATTACTGTCCTGTGACGTAGTGATACCCTCTGGAACCAGCACTGTAGTAACACGGTGATTACACAACTTCTAATGAGCATCCCTGAAGGCTGGGATATGCTTTCATACTAAGTAGAGATAGTGGATTCTTGCAGAGGCATGCAGAGGAACTAATGCTTGGGACCAGTATGGAATATTTAAGCGAGCAGAAACTCATCCTGTGCACAGGATAAAATGTAAACAGACATAAAATAATTATGTTTTACACTTGTCATTGTTATTTCAGTGAAACCAATTCATTGTTTGGAATGAATTTGCAGGTATGTGGACCAGGTGCTCTTTCCACTTCAGTGCCCTAGTAAGAATGATTTGGCTGCACATATATCTAGATCTCTATGTCTCTATATACACCTACACCAAAACTGGATATCCAGGTAAAGAAATAAATAAACAGGACAGTGTTCACAGTGCATGCTTAAACAACAAAAAGTGGCCCGTTCTTTTTACCTTTGCTACTTATTGTATGAATGTATGAACAAAGAAAACCACATCAAGCTTTTTATTTCAGGCCTCATTGCAAGAAAACTCTGCTTTCTAAGCCTCTTTTTCTGTATCTGCTTCTTGTGAGATCTATGCAGTCGATCTTAACATAAGCACCAGCATGTGCTGCAGGGTTGTTAGTGTGTATGTGTTTGAGGGGTTGGATAATCTGACCCCAGGTCAGTGGGTCAGCTCATCCCGAGCACAGAGCCTTCCCTACCCGGTCAAGACGTGTCACCTCCAGCTTCCTCAGGATGTAGTCTTGAGCTGGCCGCTCGTCCACATTCTTCACCAGCACCTTTCCAAACTCCTTCGTGCCGTGGAGGTCCGGCCAGTAACGGACACATTTATTCTAAATCAGAGCAAAAACACAGAGAGAGAGACAGAGGGAGAGAGAGAGAGAGAGGGAGAGAGACAGAGACAGACAGAGAGAGGGAGGGTGCTGGGTATTAGGCGATCTAAAGAACCGGCTCATCTCAAGCAGCTTTTCAATCAGCTTAACTGTCATACTATCCTTGTCAGCCATCTCCCTACCCACCCCCACACCTTACTCTCTCTCTTTCTCTCTCCCTGTCTCTCTCTGTCTCTCTCTCTCTCTCTCTCTTAGAATTAGGTACTGCCTTCAAATGATGTGTGTCAAACAAAATGGCTGGCTGCAATGTACATTTGAGGGTCAACACCTGTACTTCATGATGCAAGTACACAAGAAAACTAAATATACAACACTGGTCTAGTTGTTTCAGACATTTTAATGCAGAAATGTTATATATACCTTTAGGTTGGAGTATTTTTGGTCAAATATTTCCAGTGAATCAATTACCTCTCTAGTTAGAGATACAACATACATAGAAGCAATCACAAAGCTTCGTAGGCCCTCAGCTAAACTACACAACCGAACATCTGCATAATGCAAACTACTCACCCTTCCCCGCTCCATTTCCTTTGTGGTCATGACAATGACGTGTGTATTCTCCTGATACACCATCTTCCAGAAGTCAATGACTGTATTCTGTAGGCACCCTTGGGTGGCAATGAAGATTTTGCCCTCCTCCACATGGCGCCCCTCCTCATGCATACTCTGTTTGAATACAGTGTTTGGACGATGAGAAGACGAGAGGAGACAAGCACTTCACATGATACTACGGTGTGTAATGATGCAATAGCTAATGCCGACTTAAATATCTAGCAATAAATTAACGCTCTGAACTCCAGGCAGTTTCTGGGTGTTTTTTGTTTTTGCCACATTGTTACTTTTTTTGACTGCAACGTAAAATCCTGCTCCTCTGTTGAACCATGATCACACCATAATGTCAAAAATCATTTAAAAGTTTAATTTGTGTTTTTAAAAAAAATGAAAAAAAAAATGCAATCCACATGTACAACATTTTCCAAGTGTAAACAGGTGCTACCAGTGCCGGAAGGAAAAAAAACACAGCTCTCCAGCCTATAGATATTTTACTACAGTAGTCCCTCGCCATATCGCGGTTCACTTTTCGTGGTCTCACTGTATCGCAGATTTTGACATTGTATACAAAATACGTAGCGTACAGCAGATGAGTAGATGCACGTTTGGCAAACGCAGCCATGGCTGCTTCCGCTTGAGCTAGTCGGTCGTTGATTGATTGGTGGTGATCGAAGCCAGTGTTTATAAGAGTGTGGGAAAGGTTAATAACAATGTGGAGAGGGTTTATAAAGCCCTAAGATATATGTAAATAATAAAATAAATATAAGGTCGCAGAATTCATCTATTGTGAGGGGGATCTGGAACCGAACCCCCGTGATAGATGAGGGATCACTGTACCTACATGTAGAATTTGTTTCCATCCTGTTGAGCTGAAAAGTCCCTGAACTTTTAACCACATGACCGTTCATGGCAGGTAATGGCTTCATGGTTGCAACGAGGAGTGCAGATTTTTATGTTGTACAGAATCTGGTTAATCACATTTCTCAGCTTAGATTTGGTTAAGGACTCTAAAGGAATGGCACGTCACAGATGAGCATCATCCAAGGATCATTGGAAAGTTGAAAATCCAATGATTCTTTCTGTGTTTACAGTTTCTTGCTCTGATAAATGTAATTTTAAAAAGGCCGATGGCTCAGTATCATGCATTGCTGCTATCTTTTACATAATCGCTGTTATTGATACATTGTCCTGTCTAATGCTGAGCAGACTCACTCTGATATAGTTGGCATTGATGTAGTCTGAGCCAGGAACATCTGGATCCATTTCCCTGATTTCAACACGTGTTGTGTCGACTGAAAGCACAAAGTTAAACTCATTAACACACAACGAAAAGTCTGCAGTTTCCTGAGATCACACAACTTCATGAAAGTGATGGACTGTTAGCTGTCAGAGCACAATCTTCCTGCTCTGTTAGGCCTCTACGTCGCCTCTCGTCTGTTTGTGTCATACTTTCCACAGGAAGGTGGAGAGACAGGAAATGGCAGGTCGCTGTGTGACTCACAGGGGAGGATATTCTTGTATCTGTTTTTACTCTTGTTTTCTGGCTTTTGGCCTTCTTTCCGGGGATACAGCAGCTTGCACTCCTGCTGCTGAAGTACCTGAGAGTCGACAGCAAACGAAAAATGAGAATGGAAAACAAAATATTACGATTGTTTTTTATTAGAAATGGTTCAAAATAAAAGAAAATCCACTATAATACATGGCCGGTTCTGAAGATGAAGCAACGTTTGACTGTTGCTCTGAACCATGTAATGGACCTTTAATGCAGCAGGGGTCACCCTGGAGTGCAACAGGAAAACTGCATGTTTCAGTATTCAGGTTGTACAATGAAGAAGAAGCGTTTCACCATGAAGTTTCCTCCTTCATTTATAATTGCTACCTAAATTTATTATAGCTGCTCTTGAAGGGCAGAATTTATCAAGCAATTGCAGCCTGAATCTACAGTTCCTTGGCTGCAGGGATTAAAACCTAGTATATGCCATATATACAAAGCCAGTCAAGACTATGTAAAATATCCTTGCACTGTTTTCCTGATGCTATTTCTAAATAACACCCTATGTGTCTCATCTATGAGATGCATGGATATATACAAGTTTTTATGTCTATATGTTATACAGTTCACACACACCCTAACACAGAAGATGTAATAAGCAAATTAAATTCAGTGGAACAAGGATTATCATGTCAATAAGGATTTTAAACTTGGAGCAGATAATCCAATAACAAGATAAACCTACGCTGTAAAAACCTGATATTGGGCCTGTAAATACCACATAGCAATTTACTGTCTAATGTGCCTTGGTACAATACAAACGGTTCGCACTGTTAACCTGTCATTGCATGAACATCACATTAAAGGAATATGCATGAGATAAGCTTCAGCCAGCAGAGACACATTTAGATGACCCAGTGTATAAAAAACATACATGTAAGACTACTGAAATGGATATGAAACAGACAAACAACTATTCTACAATCTTATTACAAAGCAACATACACAGGTAGGTAGGCAGGTTAGCATTCAGGACCTTGCCTAAGGGAGCTCACTGCACACCTGTGCATGTAACTGGGATTTGAACCACTGATCTCCCATGCCAAGGTCAAGAGTGTTAGTCACTGAGCTATCCAGCTGCTCAACTGAAGTTCTTAGGGAACAACCGACCTACCGCATGACATTTTAAATGATAATTATCAGACAAATTTATGTCAAGTTAGAATAACAACAACAAAACATAAATCTGTGTGTTGTACAAGGGCTCCTAAAAAGGTCACCCTTCAAACATTTTCCAGTCGCTAAAATTTAACACGAAGGAAGATGGCCCTCAAAGAAGTTCCCCAAGTGTCTTGATACATCCGGCTCTTAACTGGAGCCTCATTTAATAACATGAACACGGTGCCTTTTAAACAACTTCAGCAATATTACCTGGGATATAAATTTCACATCATGATCGATGCTGATTCTGGCAGTAAAAACTGTGAAGCCACACACCTCAAATTCTTCCCAGAATCCTTGTTTGGGTTTCTCTGAGTTGTCTGCTACTTTGTTGAGCTCTCGTACCCGGTTCTCAATGTTGGCAGCATTTATCCTTGTGGCATTAAAGGGCTATTGTTGCCACATTGGGACAAGAAGATTAAATTAGTCAACAGAACAAAACAAGTTAATCTAAACTGAAAGTAACATTTCTACATGGTTTATTATTAATCCTAATATTTCAGCGAGTTCAGTAACCTTCAAAGTACAACAAGATGTACCAGACTGGAAGCTTTTCTTTGTTAAATTTCTCTTCCATACCTGTTTGAGGTGAACTACGATGCCACTTTTCTCCACCATGGGGTTCTTCTTGTAGTGATCCACCAGGTCAGCCAGGGTGTCGAACCTCTCCCCTCCACCCACGTCGTACTTGCCGTCCTGCTGAAGACAAACATCGATAATTCAGCTACAGCAAGTGTAGGTCTGACGAGTTGATCGAGTGGAACATAAATCATGACCTGCTTAAAAATACATGACTCAAAGCACCAACAGCAGTGGTGAACTGGTGAACCTCCAGGATCAATCCACCTCAACAATACTCAGAATCCACATATGGCCTGACATGAGTTATCTCACCTGGTAGCGGATCATAACATGGGTGACCTTGGTCTTGCGGTCCACGTTCTCATGTTTCTCCTCATTGGTGAGAACTGAGAGGACGAAGTCTCCCGGTTTGCTCTGGCTCTCCCGTACCAGGAAGCTGCCAGCTTTGCCTTTGTCTGTGAGCAGTTTCTCTGCATCTCGCCCAGAGAGGTGTCCATGGTACCACCTGGAGAGGAGAGAGAAATTTTATATATAATAAGACATGAATAAAGCAGTGGCAAAAATAAAATCAGCTGAATCGTGGCATTTTCTCAAAAATAAAAATAAAAAACTAATTAATGATGTTATGGACCAAATCCTGACCATACATTTGAAAGAAAAAGTTCTAAACTAGATAATCATTATTACTGAGAATCATTTAGTAATATATTATTATATTACACTGTTGTTTTTCATTTTATTTATGCCACAATACAAGGGTTGATCAACAAATGTGAGACTGTTCATAGTGTGCATGAGCCATGACATCATGTGACACCATGCTATCTCCAGCAGGACCTGTGGTACACACATTGTTGTGACCACTGGGAGGTGTGCATATGTGATTTCTCCATAGATTGCAACATGGAGCAGAGAAGAAAATATCACATTCTGTCAGTAATGAGAAGTGGGTCTGCGGCTACCACCAAGAGAAGAAACAGCACTTTCAAAGTCGAAAAGTCTCCAAAACATTGAGCGCCAACAATCTCAACTGTGGCACAGTGGTATGTGAGGTGTCCTATGTGCTGTGTGATTACACACAAGTATTACTCCCCACACACCCTACCCACCAGATTTGGCTCCTTGTGACTGCTTTCGTTTTTAAAACATGAAATTCAAGCGGAAGGCTCGCTGTTTAGACAACTGCTCAAAGACACTCCTTCGACAGGGATGGAGGCCAGATTTTAATCAGGTGCAGTGTTTTGAATCTTACAGTCACAGTCTGTTAACTTTTTGACCAACCCTCACATTTCATTTTGCACATCTCAAGTCAAAACAATAATTTTTCACATATCAAAACCTAAACATAAATACTGTATCCGTTTTTAAACCGATGTATTAAATTCTCTTTAATATTAATTCTAAGTAATGTTTAGAGGATTATTCAGGGCATAAACTTTTCACTGCAGACATGATGCCAGCTGGTTGTGTCTGCAGTACCAAGTTAAGCTTGCAGCTACCGACACACAACGACGACAAATAAATATACAAGGCAGGAATGACCGATTTAAACTAATGCATATTACTATTTTTTAAATTCAGACTAGCTCACCGCCTGCTTCTCCTACTACCATGGAGACTAGCATCTCAGCCTCAGGCTAGATGTTGCTGCAAGGCAGAAAAAACTAACAATACGAGTGAGAAGAAATTTGACCAACTGAGGGGGAGGACTAGTGAAATGTTTCCTGTGTCAAGGGAAAAAAGTTCTATAGTTTATCGCTGGGGTTTGACATAATGCCTATCCATACGTACAATGTGAGCGTCGACTCCTACTCAGCAATGATAGTGTCTCTTATATTGCTGCAGCCTCACTCGGTTACTGATGTTCAGATGAAAAACTTGCATGTCTGCATTTTTTTCCTGTGTGGTGAGCGAGAACGTGTAGGAAGCTCTGACAAGAGACGCATGTAGAATGGAAAAACCACACAAACCAAAACCATAGATCACAAGTCGTTCTTAGACCTAAATAGAAACTAAGATACACACTGCAATGTGCAGATGTGTGGAAAAGGAGAGGGGACATAGCCTGCACAGTACGAAATTATACTAGATCTTATTGTTTTTTTTGCAATTTCTGATAGACATTTTATGATTTAGCTTTCCAAAAAGCTTCCAGGAACTGGTCTAGTATTAATACACCAGCTGCACTAGTCTCCCATTTCAAAGAAGGTGTGTAGGTGTAATGAAGTGTGTAGCTGCTTTCCACCTGTGTATACTCTCTGAAGGATGTTATTGTGTGGATACTTGGTGAGAATAGACAAAAACAGCAGCATCGCCAACTTAGTCTGTTCAAACACGCATTTGGGAATTCGCTACTATTTATGCATTTGAGATGTGAGCTACATCTGAATTTAACGTGTGGGAGAGTGTGTGTACAAAATACTGCATCTCCTCTACATAGTTGGTGTAATCATGCATATGTACTGGTACATAATTAATGAGTTAATGGCTCATTCTTTCCTATTGCCATTCTATTGAACAGTTTACTAAGTGGTGCTGTAGGCCCAGACAGTAATTCAATGCTATGGTCTACAGGCTTTTAGTGGAACTGCATTGAGACAAACTGTGTTCACTTTGTTTTAGTTTTCAGGACAACAACCTTGCTGTTTTGGTTCATTCTCAGTACACTCGTCAACCTCCTTTCCAGTCACAGCAGGCAGCTGCTTTCAACAGCAAAGTAAGCAACTAGCACTTGAACATAGTGGTGCACTTAGCAGCTAAAGGACCACATATTTATCTGGGGCTGGCGGAGACAAAAACGGAGCTAAATTGACTTTTGCTTTTTGCTTTTCAAGTGTTTCCTTTTTCCAATGCAATCCATACCAGTGGTTATCATCAACCTATAATTACATATGATTTGCCATACAGTGATTTTTATTAAGGCGAAAATATATTTGTACCCTATAGCCCTGTGGTGATGGCTTAAAACATGAAAGAGATCTAGATTCAGTTGTTCCACTGTAATGATAACTTAATCTCTGAATATTTCACTCGTTAAGATGTCACAATAAGTTATGTAACTTTATTTTTCTAACTGCACCTTCATAGTTACTGTACCAGCAGCCTTTTCCCTGCTGGGTTGAAGTGAAGTTCTTCACTGATGTCTTCACAGGTTAGACCTTTATAGGTTAAAAATACTGAAATTGCACCATAACAATGCAAAGGTTTGAGTAATAACAGTAAATATAAGAAATGTACTGCCTTAATTTAAAGAAAAATCCCATATTTTGTCCAGATCTTTGTTCACACACAGAAACTAATGGAATTTAGACCACAGCTGCTGTAATGAAACTAGTGGTTCTCAGGTGGTTTAACTGCTTCTCACTGCAGAATGAAACTTACAGTCTGACACCCTGAAGCTACTAGAATAATAATAACTGTCTGTGGTCAGGAATAAACTTTCCGATAGTTATAATGATTTTGAATAAATCATATCAAGCTGACCTCAGATAAGTTCATGTGTATATTTGTGTGCTTAGCTGTATGTAAATGTGAGCCTATTAGCATGTGTGGGTGTTGGTGTGTAAGTTTATCTGCACCTCTCAGAGGTGGGGTCCTTGCAGTTGAGTGGATACTTGAGCTCGATGACGTGGCCATTCCTCTCTCGGAGGAGATCCTGTTGTTCGGTGTAATACTGCACCAGCTCGGCCAGCGTGGCGAACTTCTCGCCTCCGTACAGGTCATAGTAGTCGCCTGAGTTCTGAATCTTAATGTGGGTCACCTCATCGCTACGCCTAAGCAGGAGAAGAAAGACACACACAGGGAATTCAGTCACCAAATTATTCATCATGCATGTAAACAGTGGTGGACTCACTCCTAAGAAGCATTTTCTGTGATATTTTTTTCTTTCCACTGGTACCCTGCAGAAATTCAGCCGCTGAACACACAAACAGCCACCCACACACATGCCCATACAGTACATGTTCACACAAAGAAAATCAAGACTTTTTCGCCCACACTCACAAAGCATGAATGTATAGACACTACAAACACGTCCAGCTTATCAAGCCATCTGCTCCCATATTAAGACTTTGAACCTCATCTTCTTCCAACCACGTTAAAGCATATACAGATCAGATGACATCATTTCAACTGTCTCCTGTTACTTACTAGCACTAATCTTTCTTACTGCATTTGTGACACTTTTGTATCTGCAATACCTGACAAGTTTTTAAATATAATAAAGAAAAATAATTTGCCAATGCTGAATATAATAAAATAATTGACTTTGTTTCCATCTGGGGAATCATAAATGACCCAGAAGCTATTAGAGGAAAGAAAATTGCAAGAAAAAAGCCACAAGTTTAAAAGTGCAGATGCATTTCATCACAAATAGATTATTTTTCACATCGACTTCTATAAACAAAACAACACAGATCTTCACAACAAGGGATCATCCCTTTTTTTAATACTCTGTAGTTTTCATATCTAATGTATTTGGAGGACGGCTGTAGCGTGATTGCAGCAGTAGAAGAAAAAAGCATGCAGATGGCGAGTTCAAAGACAGATAAGCCAGAACACATTTGGTACCACTTTGCATATTCAAAGTCCTCTGGCTGGTTTGAATAGATGTACATGAATGTGAACATACAGTGACACACGCACACAAACATACACAGTTCTAATCCAGAAGATGTCTGCCTGGAAGCAGGGAGGAAGGAGAAGCAGCTAAACAGCTCTATTTTATGTATGTTTTTCACAATGCAAATCTGCTTTTCCATTTTCTATCTCCTGTGACTTTGTTCAACATTCTTCTTCAGCCGAGATAAACAAAACATTCTGTAAATATGTAATGACAACACACAAACACACACGCCCAACAGATTTAGGGAGTTATCCAGGTCGTCAATACTATCAGATCTGCAGGGTGAGACGCAACAGCTTCCTTTGTCTCTCAAACTGATTATCAGCTAATGGTCATATCAAATGACACAAATCCTGTTTTCCTCCATCACTTTTCTTGTTGTCCTAATGAATTTCACATTCCTTTTTTCTTCCTTTCCATCCTCCCACTCAGCATACTATCAATCCTCTCCTCCATTCTTGTATTTATCTGTCCCATAATCCATCTCTCTCTCTCCCTCCATCCCCTCCTCTCTCAGTGTTTCCTGGTAATTGCTTTATGGCTCTATTAGTGGCTGTTGGCCGGCTGCCACAGGTCTATGGCCCCGTTACAGGCCCCTCCTCAACTCTCAAGCCAAAGCCCCTCTTTCTCCCTGAGTTTAACACCATTAACTCTGGAATGAGCCAAACACATCCTATTAGATTTTCATTCACTTCCCTTCTCTCCCACTTTGACATATTGATAACCTTTATGGATGTACTACAGTATGGCAGTCTTCCTTACAGTTCAAATGCAGGGAGAGAGGACAGCATCACTGCTGTCAATTCCAAGACAGGATAGATTACTTAATATGATATATTCTGTGTTTTGTGAAGAGTAAATAGAGAACTATGTCTAGATGCCGTCAATCGTAACACGATTAAGGCTCTTGAGTGATAACTGAAACAGTCATCTTTTGATATAAAGCACACATTATCATGGGTACCATGGAAAGCCACAGCGTCACGTCAAAATATATTTTAAAAAATGGAAATTCAGAAACACAGTGGCTGCTCGCTGAACCAGCCACAGTCAGCACAACAGCTGTGTGTTCAGCTGGCGAGTGGGTGCCCAGGTTTTTGTCCATTCTGTACCCTCCATGTGCCACGACGCTCACTTACAGGTGTACTCACAGTTAAAATCCTGGTCCAACAAATTTCAACATCACTCATGCTGAATATCAACCAGTGTTGCTGCTGTTGCTGATGAACACATCAAATACTTATTTTACTAAGTCATTCTCTGGAAAACTGTCTTTACTCTGTCGTTTAACTGTGTCATTGTGAAGCAACCAGGTTACTGTGTCAGTGGTTAAAATGCACACACACCTGGCTGTGACAGTTCTGTGCACTGAAGCTCACACTGTCTGTGACACACGATCATTATTAGAATTAGAATTAGAAGCCTTTATTGTCACTGCACATGTTTCAGAGCAATGATAAATGTTTCAGTTATCAGTCTTCATCCCATGTTGTATGCCTTAAGGAACATCCAACATGTTGGCCCATCATGGTGGCAGCAGCTTTAGCAGAGCATTCAAGACATCCCTTTCCCCAGCAACTTTATCCAGCTCCTTCTATGGGTTTCGAGGTTGTTCCCAGGCCAGGTCTACCCCAGGGTCTCCTTTCAGTTGGGTGTTCCTTGAAACCTCTAAAGGAAAGTGCCCAGAAGGCATCCTAATCAGATACCTGAACCACCTCCGCTGGGTTCTTTTGACGAGGAGAAGCGGTGCCTCTACCCTGGGAGCTCCTCACCCTGTCTCTAAGGTCCAGTCACCGTACAGAGGAAACCCATTTCAGATGGTTGTATCTGTGATCTCATGACCATGACCATCTTCCCATCTGTTGTGAACAAGATTCTCAGACGCCCCCAGCCCAGAGGGAACTATCCAGCAGTTTCCATCCTCAGACTTAGAGGTGCTCACTCTCATCCCGGCTGCTTCACACTCAGCAGCAAAGTGAACACTGAAGGTCAAAAAGTGCAAAAAGCAGAAACGCCTCTCTGAGGTTCCCAAATCAGAGACTATCGTCAACCCAGCAGTGACTTGGGATCCCGTCCATGAATATGACAAACATATTGATGCTGATGCATGGGTTTGACCTTCAGAGTACGTGCTGTCAGTTAGCTCCTCTGTCACGTCATGCCATTTAGAGGGACTATGTTTTTCAGTACTTTTCTGAATGACACCTAGGAGCAGCAACTCGGATCTGTCCTCTGTGTTTAAATCTATTTAGCCTGTTCTGCTCTGTCTGTGTGATGAGTAATGTTGCATTTGTGTCGATAGAGTCATCCACACGCAATTTGCACCACAGCAGTAGGGATGAACTGCTATTTCCATTTGTACCTTTTTACCGTGTTCTGTCTGTTTCAGGGAGTTAAGCTTTAGTAAATGTGTTTTGTTCTCTTTGGTATAATCTGAGTCAGCCAGCACCTTTTAGAAGAGAAAGTTTTTGTCTATACTTTTGTTTATTGTTTTGGTCTCGGTTCACCCTGAAGTAATACTGCTTCTAGCGATGGTCACTATTTCCATCTATAGTAGATAATAAATGATCACACTTCACTGAGAAATTAGTGTTCTGACTTTGATTCGGAGATTGTGGCATTAAGATCCATCGTACTAATACTGCACTCTCACATCCCTAGAGAGGGGCGTAAAACTATGCATAATTTCGGGTTTAAAACTGCAATCTGTCTCACTTAAATGTAGATGCCATTAAATTCTCTACATGAAGCAGTACGCAGTCTTCAAAAGCAGGCAGTAATGTAATTCATGTAGCAAGGTAATTGCTTGAGAATGCAAACACAACACTTGTGAAATGTTGAAATTGCACATGGCAAAGTCTCACTGACAGGTGAGGAGGACTAGGAACAAATCCCATGTAGGCTCTACCATATTAAAAATGTTTGAAAAAGTTGAGGGGCATAAATTATTCAATACATCTTTGAGAAGTTTAAAGTTGTTCTTCCTCAGTGAATAGAGCTCTGCCTTTTCAAATCAGTGTGCATGTTCCAAACAACATCAAGCATTATATTACAGCAGAATATTAATGCACCTGAAGTAGCCTGTCTGGGAAAGACTACTTTCTCTTACAACTATTTGGTTTTACTGATAACATGACAGATTACTCTCAGCTTTACCACAGTGGTTCCAGGTGATAATCGCAGAAGACCAGGACGTTTAAAATATTTATCAAATGACAAAAAGTACAAACTTAAGATCATCCCTGCAAATCAAACTAAATAACTGTAAATTTTCATTATGACAGGAGGAAAACTACAATATAAATATAGTACATTCTTGGGATGAGCAGTGGAATTCAGGCCTGTCTGTACTGATGTATTTAATCTGACAGTGCTATTGCATCCTACTTTCTTGGGAAAACAAACGCAGCAGATACAAGCCATTTTGTCCTCGTTCACGCCATGAACTGGTTTGCATCGACAGGACCAACTGAGCTCAAGCGCAAAAGTCACACAGTCCTTCACAGCGCCCGTCTATCTGATCTCCGCATTGTTATTTTACTGCAGCTTAACAGCCAGAGCAGCAAACAGATCCCATCTATGTGCAGTATTAAGTGTCAAAAATGATCAACATTCTGGCCAAAGCACAACAAAATAGGGAGTTTTGGGAGTAAACAGTATTCAGATCGATGTGGCTAAACTTACTAATACACTGACAAGGAGTACACAAACCTGGACAACTGGGAAATAGATTGCTCAAAAATGCACATATTTATGCATATACAAACCTTAGAATCTATAAAGTATTGCTTGCTTTGCCCTGAAGTTCTTCCAAGCAACATTTTTTTCACCTCATACAGCCTGAGAAATCCTTCATACTGTCCTATAAGGGATGGCTGAGTGGTGGGGGAAGCACACATGGAGGCAAGAATGATCTGGTTCATTTACACTGTTCACCACACAGAACAAGACAAGCCTGGGCTGGCTTTATATGACCTTTAAAAAACTAGACAAAAAAACTGAGCAAAATAACTTAAAGGAAACACAGTCAACAAAACCAAAATCTAGGTGTTTTGCTGTGGGCAGCAAGAAACTTCCGCCTCTGTCTCTCTGCCAGGCCTCATTCATCTAAAGGCACTCCTACAAGAGCAAACCATGTATGCACATCATCAATTTAGCCATGCATGTTAATATTTGTATGAATCTGAACTAATTCTAGTTATTTTTTCCGTTGTTCCCACACAGAAACTTAAACAATACAGTTTATTCAGGGGGCTTAAAGATTATCCTTTGAAAACAGAGCAAATCTCCCCTCTGCTCTCTGTCCAACATGGTACAATCAGGCACCTCATACTACGAAGACTTCCTGTTTGACAGTCTGCATCTTTAAGCTGCTGGTGAGACAGAGTGGTGAACGTTTATACAGCAAAAAATGAAAAATAAATGGAATTTAACTGAATACATTAATCTGAATGTGTAGGTCCTATTTGTAGTTATAACTGTACAAATGACGACAGTATGGATACTGAAGAAAATACCCAGAAATGATGCTTGTATGCCAAAACCATAAGTTCCACTGTGCAAAAACTCTAATTTAGCCATACACCAATCAGCCACAACTTTAAAACGCTGACAGGTAAAGTGTGTAACATTGATCATCTCATTACAGTTCTGCTGGGAAAACTTTGGTCCTGACATTCATGTAGATGTTGCTTTGACACGTACCACCCTCTTAACATTGTTCCAGCGCAGCCCCAATGGCAGTGGCTTCTCCCAGGACGACAATGCACCCCAACACACCACGAAAACTGCTCAGGGACAGCTCGAGGAACATGACAAAGTCCATGACAACCACCAAGATCCCCCTAGTCCTAATCCCAAACATCCACCCCTCCATTTTCTTCCCCTTATCAAGGGTTAAGTCGCGGAGGCAGCAGATGAAGCAAGTCATTCCAGACGTCCCTTCCCTCGGCAACGCTTTCCAGCTCATCCTGGGGGATTCTGAGGCGTTCCCAGGCCAGACAAGATACATAATCCCTCCAGCGGGTTCTGGGTCTGCCCCAGAGTCTTCTCCCAGGCGGACGTGCTCGGAAAACCTTCAAAGGAAGTCTCTCCGGAGGCATCCGGATCAGATGTCCAAACCACCTCAACTGGCTCTTTTTGACACGAAGGAGCAGCGGCTCTACTCCGAGCTCCCTCCAGATGTCCAAACTTCTCACCCTATCTCTAAGGCTGAGCCCAGTCACACTGTGGAGGAAGCTCATTTCGGCCACTTGTACCCGCGATCTCGTTCTTTCAGTCACTACCCAGAGCTCATGACCATGGGTGAGGGTTGGAACGCAGATGGACTGGTAAATCAAGAGCTTTGCCTTGCGGCTCAGCTCCTTCTTCATCACGACGGTCCAGTACAACGCTCTATTTTCCCGTCACTTGTGAACAAGACCCCAAGATACTTAAACGCCTTCGCTTGGGGAAGCAATTCCGCCCAAAACAATCTTCTTTTAATGTTCCAGTGCCAGACACCACAGGACACCCCCAAGGTCCTGTGTTTGGTCAGAGCTGCTCTGGCAGCACTAGTGAGACCTGCACAATATCTGGCAGGTGACTTCAATATAGTGACCGATCGGTACATAGTTTAGGCCACACCGTGCTACAGAGAATGGTGCAGAATAACATGGACCTCACTTTCACAACTGGAATACAAACTTTGCCAGTTTGCTGAAATAAAAAATAGATTTCGAGGTACTAGAGTGTTGTGTCCAAGATGAAACCTACTCTCTAGAGGGCACAGTTGTCACTGTTGATAAAGTTTCGACTTCTATTCTAATTTCCTTTTTCAGACAGTTACTGTTGGATTTTAACCTAAATCCAGAGGAAAGCATCTTTAAAACTGATGTAAAATTTTAGATGATAGATCAGTTTGGTCTGCATCTCAAGAGGCTGTCTAGATAGGCTGTGGAAAAACCAGGCATCATTTGGCCATAAGTACACGTCTTCTCCTTTTCATTTTCTCAGCTGCAGCAGGCTGACATTTGAAAGTTAGGAAGTTGGAGACAAAAGGTCTCAGCGAAACAAGAAATCTTTTTGTACTTATTTGTTCATAAACTGCACAACAGGATAAGGATAAAGGCAAAAATCAACAACTAAATAATAAATAATAATATATAATAGATAGATTTTGTGCCATTGAGAATACTGAGTCTAAACAATATCATCTCAGAAAACATCCTATTTTACTACACTGTATAACAATGACTGTTGATATACAAGCATTAATGTGACAAACCTTTTTTTAATGTGTAGAAAAACATATTTTATACATAACAATAATTTAAAAAAATTGATAGGCAGCCTGTAATATGACACTGAGATGAATGTGGTTTAAGTAAACAGTCTGCATAGTTTCAATACAGACAAACAAACTTTCTTTAGAGTGATGCCAAATATTCCTGAGAGAGGATACTGCATGCTAGTGCCATGTTTTGATATGGAAAAACAAAGACAAAAACTGTTATTTGTGAGTATTAGAATAGCATAGTAGTCAGCATTGTTATGTCTTTGTCCATGTTGACCAGCAGATCTTGGTACCAAATGCCACTATTAGCTGAGGGCTTTAACTGGGGCCTGTCAGGATGAGGGAGATAAAAATCAGAATGCATTCACAATCAACACAGACAATTAGCTGTTGAAATATATTTATAACTGTATGTAGTTTAAAGATTTAGGTACTACACACCCAGTAAAGATTCACAGTCTGTCATGCACCATGATAACGTAAAACACTCTTTTACTTGACTGTGTAAACTTATAAACAGTCTGGCTTCAGTGGAAACATAACTGAGCAAACGCAGGCTACCATTATATAATACAGAGGGTGGGAGAAAATCCATTTGCTCTCTATGGTACTTTGCCCTGCAAAATTCTCTCTTAAGATTGCCCTTAAAATTCCTCTTGGGGTCTTCAGAGTGTATAAAGAGCATGAAAAATGACGGAGAAAACTTGACCAGACTGCTCTGCTTCCACAGTTAGACTTGTATATAAATGATGGCCAGACTTTTTCTGGGTCAAACTTTCTTCTTCTCCCACTTTGAGTTTGTGAAACTCTGAATTGATTACATTTTCAAAACCCTCAAAAAGCTCTCATTAGCGTTTCAGACTTCAGAGCAGCAGCGCTGTCCAACCCCTCCTTCTTCTGTTCTCCTCGTGGACCAGAGATGAAGGGCCGTGGTGGAGATAAGAGGAGGAGATGCGCAGAGAAGAAGATAAGACACAGAAAAAGGGGCAATGGACTCCCTTAGCATCCATTACAATCTGAACATTTACAGTAGCTGTCGAGAGTTTCGGTCATTAGCCATAATGGCTGTTCCAGGCAGCTATATTCTGTTTACTGTGGGTCAGAGCAGAAATGGGGCTCGGCAATGTAGCTGAAAAATCAGCATGAGAAAATGTTTGATATCAGCTGACATTAATAATTATTGATTCTTTTTAATAAGCTATTTTCTTTTATAAAGACCAGCAGGAAAAGGGAAAAGTGGATAGAAGCCCCACATATGTTTCTGTTATCTGGTTTCATGGTGGCTTAAGTGAAACTCTGGAACATTCAATCAAACTGAATTAAAGAAGGTTCTATTGTTGATACACATCACTATCATTTTTTCAGAAACATGTAAAAGTCACACCTACAATCCACAGAGCCATAAGAGCCACATTCATTAAAGCAGAGTTCTCCTTTAATTTCTCTTACCTCTTGAATTACCTACATAAGGGCATTTACTTCATGATTTTTGTACAATATAACCAAAACAATGGCTATAAAAGGTACAATGTAAATGTATGTATTTATGTGACCTTGGATGAAGCAAACTTTTACCAACACAAAGGTACGATTTACCAGTGAGCAGTGAAAGAAAGAGCTGAAAGCCATGTTTAAGCAAACAGCAGCCAGAGAAAGCAAACCTTAGGACATTGGTAAATACTAAAACAGCATTCAACAGAAGCACAAGTAGAGATGGCTCCTGAAGTTGGGAAGTTTGTAGTTTGGCAAGAGGAAGGTTGTGTTTTTTTTGTTGTTTAAAAGTTTTCTGGACTATAGGCTTTAATGTGAATTCAGTTTGATCCTCCTTGCCCTAGGTTCAAAGTGACCTAGCTTCTGTAGCAGGTGGTGAGGATCTGCACATTGGCTACTTGACCTCAGCGCGCGTGTGTCTGTGTGTGTGTGTGTGTGTGTGTGTGTGTGTGTGTGTGTGTGTGTGTGTGTGTGTTTGAGTCTGTCAAGACCACAAGCTGTGGCTACAACTAACCTTCCGATGGTGTGTGTGATTAATGACACTCTACACCACAGACGCAAACCACAGGCAGCGGAGGTCAAACCCTTAACAGGTCCCTCACTCTTTAACATCACTTAAAAGCCACCGCCGCTTTAACTAGCCTGTTTCCTTTCATCTTTCTTGCTTCTTTTGTCTCTCTCACATACTCAGGCCTCTCCATGCCCGTGTCACCATGCCAGCTACAGCTACAGTCACAGAGTAACAAATGCGTCTGGGCTTTCTTCCAGCAGCCCGGCCAACTGATGTATCTCTTAAAAGCTTCCGTTGCCAAGGAAGAGCCACTCTTTAAACTCTCTCTTCCTCTGTCTCAGTTTGTTTCCTGCTCTCTGTAATCACCACAGCATGTAGCGCTGAGTGTACTTACCAGAAATTTCACACCTCACACCACGGCCCTTGATTAAAGACATTAAGAGAAATATGAGCGTGGCTGGATGTGATGCTCAGCTCACTGCAGCTCCACCCTACTGACCAAAATTCAGATTTTATGGCTATTTTTTGCCCGAGTGTTTCCAAATCCCACATTCCAAATGTGTTATCTAATATGTCCATAGAAACACTCACAAAACAACTTCTGTTTAAATGCCATCTATTCCCCCAGCAGACAAAATGTTACGTCACTTGCTGACCCATAGGGAGGAATGTCAGAGCGGTAAACTTTTTGCTTTTGTGAAACCAGCACAGTCACTCCTTATTCTAAGACTGAATGGGCTACACCCAAGGGTGAAGAGCTTTTTTAAGGGTATTCGGCACTCAACGTTTGCACTCCTGAGTTTTGTTCCAGTGTAATTTTGGCTTAGTTATGCCTAGGCATGGCTGCAGTACCTTTAAATCAGCACCAATTTGATCACTAGCAAAGCTTCTAAAATCAAAATGCCACAATGATTATTTCCCAAAAAGAACTGCTTGCCTCTCTCCTCACCCAACCAGCCTCTTAAAATGGCAGCGGGGGACTTCAGTGTGTTCTCAGGTTTGAAGCAGTGAGCAAAGTGAGGTTAAAAAGCCAAGCTGCTGGTGAGCAACGGGTTTAAATAAAAAGGAAGTAGTAAGGTTACCTGACAGAGAGGGTGAAGTCCCCCGGGTTGCTCTTGCTCGGCCGGGCCAGGAAACTGCCGTGGACGCCCCGGGTCAACAGAAGCTGCTCTGCGTCGAATCCGGTAATGTTGGGGTGGAACCACCTAAACATTTGTGAACAACATAAACGGAATAAAAGAGAGGTCAGTTACACACCCAAATTCGTGTATATACAACCACCATAGATAATCTTGCCTTAAGAATGTGTCAGGGTCTGTTTCGGTCAGAACTGTCAGTTTGACTGTCTACTCTAGCTAATCATGACGGGCCTGCAGTGTTCCATCTCTCTGTGGATGTGCAGACTAGTAGGAGTGTTTTTACATATTTCAAACAGAAAAAAACAATCATGCTGCATGAAATGTGGGATTCTAAATTCTCACAACAAAAAGTACTGTTCAGTCAGCATTTGGACCGTGGCCCTTGCTCTGTACTCCAGAGAACAACCGACCGGTTGAAGGAAATGTTTGACAGTATGTTTAACGCTATGCGACGACTTGTGTTGTAAATATGCGCTATATAAATAAAATTGAATTGAATTGAATCTCAGCCGTGGTTGTCCGGGCTTTGCTGATCACTCAGTATTTGTCAGCCATGAAAAGTTTCAGTTTGTAACTTGGGCACAGCTGAATTAGTCAGAATTCATGTTTCACAGAGAAGGCTGACCTTTAATGCTAATCTACATTTGGTGACTGATGGTCATAAAGGGCATGTAGATTGTACCACACTGACAGTCTGTGTCATAGCAGTAGTCTAACTAATACATTACTTCAAAAGGGATTCGTATGAAAAAGGTGGTTTGCAGTAAAGGGCTTCAATGGGAGTAATTGGGAGTAGCTGCTGAAAGTTCTATGCCATCACATTTACACTTTCATTTACTCACATGTTAAAGTGCAATCATGACCTTAGTGGTCCGTTAGTGCGCTTTTTTTCCAATAAAAAAAGGAGCACACATTTTTTTTGTTGATGAATCACTAAATACATACAAACTGTATGTCCTGTTCTGGTTGAAAAGGGAAGGACACCAACGTTTACAGTACTGCAAAGCCAAAGCTAATAATTACATGTTACTTCCCCTGTTGCTAAACACTGCAGGCAAATATTTATCCCATCCACTTCTAAGGTATGTTGACCAGTTATCCAGCTCTGCACCCTGACTGCATTGTTTGACACTGTGACCTGTCCGGTCCACTCCACAACTTATCAATTATTCATTATTCACAAAGGCAGCACATGCACCAGGTGCATGCACACAGTGGCAGTTGCAGTGTTGAGCAGTAACTATGGGACTATATTAGTCTGCATGTCTGCTGTGTGGATTTAGTGCTCATGTTTAAGCAGGGATCATTAGGTTAAACCTCCCTTACTACTATGTGCCACTGCTGGTTAATCCAACACACCATTAGCCAACCAGGGCCCTATTTTTGTGTCAAAACAGAAGGGAGTCTACAGAACTGACATGAAATAACACCAGTACACAGTGGTGTGTAGTCTATTAGTGATGACACAAAACACTGACCACAGTTCAGTGCTTTCCTGAAACAGGTTCCAAAAATGTGCCATTTTACTAGAAAACTTCAGCTCACAGTTGGTAAGTGGTGTAAAAGCTACACAAACCGCACTGACAACAATGTCTCAGCTTTACAAGTCAGTTTTGTAAGCACCGGCAGTATGTACAGCAGGGAGATGTCCTCACTGCAGCATACAAACACATTTGGATTTTACCTTCTATAATACATTTAAGGACTAATCTGGCAATGACTTAAGGCTGCTGACAGCAGAAAACAAATCAAACTAATCGTGCATATTTAGAAACTTTGAAAAGTTTGGGAGGTAAAACAAGAGCTAATGAATTGCAGTTCTTTGTTCAATTAGCACTATTAAAATGAACCAGATGAAAAATTAATTTGAAACTTTCCTCATTCATTTTCTTCAGTTCACAAATGGAAAATTGTCTCTTAGTTAAATGCTTGCTTCACTTGAATGTTGACCAAAAGTACAGAAGCGGTTTCATTATTCTCATTGTTGTTTTCTGTGTTTTGTGCTTGTGGTTGGACTGAACCTTTAACACCCAGAGGGCATCTACAACCAGCCATGAACCCAGTTGTACAACCACATGAGGGATTATAGCTCATCTGACCATGGAATCATTTATCGGCTACACAAATGTTAGGCATTAATAAAATGTAATAGATGATATACTGTCTGTAGCATTATTACAAAAGTTGTTATTTCATTTTTCATTCATTGATTCACAGTCATTTAATAATTTATATAAATATTCATTTATGATTTTTATTTTATTAGGGCCCGAAGCACTACAGTGCGTAGGACCCTATTGTTCTTCTCGTGTTTCTTTGGCGGTTTGGCGGTTGGTTTATTTTTCTTACGCCACTTTGAACCTCAATTTGACCCCCTAAACATGCTCAAAAACTCACCAAATTTGGCACACACATCAGGACTGGCGAAAAATTTGATATTTTGGGGGAATTACACATATGAATGGCAAAATGACTCAATAGCGCCACCTAGAAAATTGGGCTTTAGTGGAGTTAATACGGCTAGTTTCACGTAAACTCATGAAATTTGGTACACATGTACAGTAGCCCAAGACAAAAAATTTCCTGCTGTTAAAATTTAAAAAAAAGCTCAACAGCGCCCCCTACAGCATGTGGTGCGCAGGCATTGGAATTTAACGAACTCCTCCCAGGATTTTTATCCGATCTTCACCAAATTCACTGTGTGTCATCTAGACCAATCCAGGATGAAAAGTTATTAAAATCTTGTGGCTGCGTCACACGGTGTGGGCGTGGCATGGCGGCCATTTTGAACAAAAAAGCTAAACAGCGCCAACTAGAGCACGTGGTGCGCAGGCATTGGAATTTAACAAACTCCTCCCAGGATTTTTATCCGATTTTCACCAAATTCGCTGTGTGGCATCTATACCCCTCCAGGATGAAAAGTTATTAAAATCTTGTGGCTGCGTCACACGGTGTGGGCGTGGCATGGCGGCCATTTTGAACAAAAAAGCTAAACAGCGCCAACTAGAGCACGTGGTGCGCAGGCATTGGAATTTATCGAACTCCTCCCAGGATTTTTATCCGATTTTCACCAAATTCGCTGTGTGGCATCTAGACCCCTCCAGGATGAAAAGTTATTAAAATCTTGTGGCTGCGTCACACGGTGTGGGCGTGGCATGGCAGCCATTTTGAACAAAAAAGCTCAGCCGCGCCCCCTACAGCATGTGGTGCACAGGCATTGGAATTTAACAAACTCCTCCCAGGATTTTTGTCCGATCTTCACCAAATTCGCTGTGTGGCATCTAAACCCATCCAGAATGAAAAGTTATTAAAATCTTGCACCTGCGTCACATGGTGTGGGCGTGGCATGGCGGCCATTTTGAACAAAAATCTTAACGGCGCCCTCTGGAACATGTGCTGCCCAGGCATTGGAATTTAACAAACTTCTCCTAGGATTTTTGTGCCATCTTCAACAAATTCACTGTGTGTCATCTAGACCCCTCCAGGATGAAGTTATTAAAATCTTGTGACTGCGTCACACGATGTGGGCGTGGCATGGCGGCCATTTTGAGCAAATTCGCCATGTGGAACGAAATGAGTTTTGGAGGTGAAGGGATCCATGTAAAATCACCGAATCCACAAAAATTCTCATTAATCTCAAAACCTAACGTTCAATATACAATTCAGGAGTGGACGTGTTCAAACGGCTCCACAGCGCCCCCTACAAATATTCAAATACTCATATAAAATCACTGCTTTATCCTACAAACATGAAATTTGGTGCATACATATAGTATCCCAAGACCAATAGATTTGCACGGTCAAAATTCCAATCGGCTCTACGGCGCCCCCTAGACAAGGTCGTGTGGAGAGCAGTGCGGTGAGGAGCGAGGGCCCGTCCGACGCTGCTTGCAGCTTTAATTATTTATTATCCTGCTGGCAGAGCCCATGGGCTCCCCTGGCCACTAATGGTACAGTCCAATCACTAATAGAAAATACACAAAACAAATTGTAGAAAATAAGTTTTCCAACTTTTGTTCAAAAATTTTATTCTGAAGCAAAAGCCCAAAGCTGACAATTAACCTGACAGACAAACATGCATTTTTGAAGTACTTGGAAAATGATGGATGATGAAAGTTTGAAACCGATTTTCATTTGATTTATTCTGATGGTGCGAAGTGAACAAAGAACTGCATAGTATTACACGGGCCATTTCAGATCCTCCTCTGACAATTTGCTGTTTCTCAGTTTTACATTGGAATCAGAATACTTTGTTTGCATTGTCAGATTGTTGAAATGTGTAACCTGAACATATCACAAATCAGTCTTGAGACGTTGTCTATACATCCTAAAATTAAAAAAAGCCTTTCACAGAGGCGTCACAGTGGCATTTTAAAGACAGCTCTCTGGATCTCAGCCAGCTGGAAGCGGGGAAGTATTCTGCTACTTGGAAATCAGTGCTGTGTGTCAACTGTCTTTGAGTACAGTACAGAGATGAACAGGTGTTCTGGGCCCAGCAGACCATCTTACACTGTTATATCATCAAACTATGACAGCCAATGCTTCATTCAAGTTACCAAATTTATTTAGCTTTTAAATCTCTCCTCAAGATTGCATATCTTTAACATCTATGAATAAACTTTCTACAAAAGTAAATACATGCTTGAAACAGGCACATTGTTACCTAAAATAAAGCAATGGTAAATGCAAAAAGTTCAATGATAAATTGCTGTTACTGTGTATGTGTTGAAACACTAGACGGTTACAGTATAACCCAGATGTTTAGGTTTACTACGAGAGGTTGTAGATTATTAATTTGAGGAAAACCTTGTGCTTTTTCCTCCCTACCAGCACACTGAGAAAATGCAGTTTACAAACATCAACGTAGGGCTGCAAGACGTTGGAAAAATCTGATACTGTAATATCTTGTTTTCTGTGATATATATTGTGATATAGAATTTCTGTATTTTTACCAGATGGCTTAAATGACTGTATTAGGAAGGAATTAATCATTTGAAAATCATGTTTTTATTCCCTAGGGGAGTGCAACGGCATTAGATTTTTTTTAAAAATACTGTAAAATAGATGAAAATGATGCTTTACACTAAGAAACACTGGAACCTTTCTCATACGGTGTAACACTGGTAAAAGGCATCCACAAAAGTTTTTTACTTTCAACTGCATTCAGACCTGGCTTTGCACTCAGCATACAGAGCCTTGTGGTGCTGATTTAAATGGTCAGACTAATCAGTCATGTTGCGCCATGTTGCAATTACAAGACTCTGCTGACAGAGTTTCTGCTCAACATCATCCCGTCTGTAGCTGGAATATTTCCACATGGCTGACTATGGCTGCAGAGTAATGGCCAAAATGATATCACAATCACTTTGATAATATTGTAATCACTGTTCGCCTATTTGCACTCTTGAATTTAAATGAACAGAGCACTGATTTTGTTTTAATGTGGTGCTGCATCCCTGCTAATGTAGGGCGGCTGTGGCTCTGTGGGTTGTCAACTGATCACAAGGTTGGCGGTTCGATCCCCGGCCCGTCCACATGCTGAAGTGTCCTTGGGCAAGACGCTGAATCTAAAGTTGCTCCCAATGACAGACAGGCACCTTGCATGGCAGCTCTGTCACCATTGGTGTGAGAATGTGTGTGTGAATGGGTGAATGAGAAACACATTGGAAAGCACTTTGGATACCACTGAGGTAGATAAGTGCAGACCATTTACCATTTACCATAATGTACAAACCTACACCAAAGCAAGACTTAAAATAATGTGCATCTTCACCAGATTTCAGTACATCTCCAAAAAGCGAACTGTGAATTAAACTGTACCCAAAACTCCCAACTGGGTGAACACCAGCTCATCAGTAGACAATACAGTTTAATTTACTTACTAATACCTATCGATTATAAAATGTGTTATTTTTATAATATTTTCCTCTTTTTTAATGAAGAGACAGAATGAAAGGGGGTATAGAGAGGAGGAGAGACATGCAGCAAAGGGTCGTGAGCCGGACTTGAACTCACGACCGCTGCTGGCGACCTGCGCCGACATGGTAACACCCTAACTCAGTGAGCTATACGGCAGCCCTGCTATAATAGGTAATGGAGAAAACAACTGTTGTATTGATGCATAAATTAAAAATGGGTCTGTAGATCATCCATGCATCCTTGTATTAATGCTTAATTAGAGGTCTTGACTTTGTCTTTGGAGAGGAAAATGCTTGTAAATGTGATTCAACACCAAGAGAAAAACAAACCTTCCTGAGTGACATATAGACCAAATGACTCATGGAAATCATGCATTTCCCATCCCTAATGGTAGCCTTTCACCCCCGGCACTTTACAAGAGCTTATTACTGATTAATATAACCCAGTGGAGAGTAGGCAGCGGGTGACACAAGAGTGCCTTCATGAAGCTCACGCTGAGAAGATAGTATCTGAAAGCTTTAACAGTGGGCGAGCATTTAGGCGTTTCTGTTTTTGTACACTGTATGACACAAACCCATGACAGTAAGATAAAAATAAGACCCATGTGTCGGCTCAGCAGATCTTGTGTCACCTCAGAGCAGCAAATACACATCAGAACACTTTTGTGGTCACTGCTGTCCCAAAGGTCTGAATATCAGCTCATGTTATGTGACAAGCGCTTTTAATACATTTCTGTAGCGACTCATAAAAGTGCATAAACATAATTACTCTATCGAGGATATTTAAGCCTGACACTCTTATTGTCAACTGGTGGAGTTTCTGTTTGTCAGAGCGACCATTCAGATCATTAAAGCGACAGTGACATTTACTAAAACCAAATTTAAAAAGTTTGAAATTGCTTTTTGGAAGCTAAATGTAAATGTCAGACACACACGGTTTTAGAAATGAGGCAACTGTCACTGTTTCGCATTCAGCAGATGAATCAAAGTGACACTGACGGCTTGTCAATCACAAAGCAGCCTGACCTGTTCTGACTTTGACAGAGAGGAAACATGAGAGGAGTGAAAGAAGAGACAGGTGGAGTGAGACAGACACCACGGGAGAATCAGGAATGATGCCAAATGTGTGACAGGAGCTGTGTGAAAACACTGGTTTGTAAAGTGAGGGAATGTGAAAGGACAGGATGTAAACAAACCAACAACTGCGTATCCACTGAGGATGCTCTGCTGTTGGATGTGAACCACAGGACTAGTCCGGTGTGACATAACGTTAATAACTGGCTGATAGAAAGATCAGTTCAGTCACTCTGAGATGGTAATAATGAAAATGAGGCAAAGCCCTGGACTGAAGCAGCTCACAACAAACAAACCCCACCAGCCGAGACATCTGACCCAGACTGCACCTGATCCCCTCCCTAACCTCACCAGGGGGGCAAAACCCGGCAGCTGCACTTTCTCTCATTCCACGAGCCAAGGGAGCAGATTATAGGAGGAACTTTACAAATGATAAACTGTCAGCGATTACAAGGGGATTAGTCATAAATATATAGACGAACGGAGGGTGAATTGAACAAGGCCCTCACCGTGACGCTAAAAATATCTTTGAAAGCCTCACTGGGATGTTGGATGAAAACAGGAAATGTTTCAAGAGCGATAAATGTAGTATCTACAGTGCTCAAAGTGAAGCCACAGCAGACACTAGGCATGGCCCGTCCACACGACACAGCATCCTGTCACTCAATAGTCACAGATATACTACTGCCATGACACCAGAACAGAACCCATTCAGGAACAATACAATAACAACGTTCCCTTTACAATGCAATCATTTTTCTAAAAAATACTAAATGCATTCTGAAGAATTCTTTCGTAGCAGTTTTCCTCTGTTGTTTTTTGCTCATATTTTTACCCACTGTGTTCTCATGTGTCACTGCATATATAAAGTCCTGCACTGACCATGCATAGAAGCAGAGAGGCTAAGGCATAACAAACTTACAGTGTCATAAATCATAAAAAAGATTAAATGAAAGCTGAATTTCGTTAAATATTTATTTTACAAAACTTGGAAAAATGAACTAGAATCCACATGCACATTTTTTCCAAGTGTCTGAACTACACTGGGGAAAAATAGTATCTCCAATCTTAGGAAGACTATCTGAATAATAAAAACTACATTGGAGAGCCGCATTATAATTTAAATGAGAAACTCCCTGTGTTAAGAATGGAGTTTTTTTCTCTTTCAGTTAGGTTGCTTTCAAAAATAATGCCATGAATAGTTTATATATTTACCAAATAACATCTTACAAAGTGCAGTAAACAGAGAAAAGCTTAAATCGAACTAATATTTGTTTTTTAAACTGTAAAAAAAAATTCATCTGATTCGCTTTCTTCCATGATACCTGGCAGGTCGGTTGCTCCAGCATTTGAGCAACTCGTCACAGCTCTTGTGTGGATTCAGGCTGTGTCAGTGTGTTCTGCCTCTTCATGTAATCTCAGACTGACTCAATGATTCCAAGATCAGAGGGGAGTACTATGGAGCGAGATTAAAGGGTTAGTCGGGGTGTGCTGAGCCTAAAGCCTGTGATTTCACCTGCTGGATCATCACGGTCACTTACACTGCACACCTAACCGGCACCTAAACAATCAGACGCCTCGAGGCGGGATGATCTTACTTGACGGACAAGAATTTAGACATTTAGATATAAACAATAAAGATCTTGCAGATCGTTTTACAGTTGAAAATAAAACTGTCACTGGTCTTGTCTACAAAAGATACCACTGATTCTGTAGTCTCTGGCTACCTTCATACCACAACATTAGCAAGAAGCTATTAGCTACAGCCTCTGTCTTGTAAATGAATGAATGTCCTTGGTATTTTTGGATGGACCAGTTGTATCTATGATGGGCATTCTTCAGTTTATTTGACTATTTTCTTCCACTTTTGACATGCATTTTCTTATAACTAAAACTAGCCAGTGTATTCAGGTTACTGGACAGAGGAGCCATTGACAGGTCACGGGTGTCAGCTGGTGGACAGATTACTTGTGGTATTGTTTTTAATCCTACACAGATTCATACGGAAAAATAATAACAGAGGGACAAAAAATGCCTTATGCCACTAATCCATTTCTAATCCCTCGTCACAGTGCTGCTGTCACCCGTCAAATTATCAAAACAACGGAGATGGGCTGGAAGCAGGCGCAAATACTGGATCGATGCCTCAACACACAACAGGAGCAACCACTGCACAACTGTTCACCTCGTCAGGTTTACAGAGAGGTGAAGGCCGGGGGGGGAGCTCCACTGTGAGTGTCTTGGCACAAAAACGCACACAATTCAATAGCCCTCCTAGCAACTAGAGCGTACTCATAGCCTCTTTGTCACCCCTTTTACAGCAACACTCATACATCAATGGCATGTGAGAGAAATATGGCACTTATATACACACCCTTCTGCACAACTAGGTCTCCACATGCTCTTTCACTTGTTATCCATCAGTGCTGGGTTCAGTGAATCAAACTAAGAAAACTGCAGCAGAATGAGAGGCATTACTTGAGGGAGGACGTGTTAAAGACGTGTCAGGCTTGTCCGAAAGGAGAAAATTGAGTCAAGTTGAATGGGATTGTTTCTGCCCTACCTCACCATTGTAGTGGAAGCAGCCCCTTGCTTCAACAGCCTCAGACCTCAGTAATCCAGCACTGGGCACTGTTACACAAGGGAGGGTGGGAGGGAGCAGGGAGATATAGTGACGAGAGGGGAGGGTGGGGGGTGCTTGTAAAAGTGTTACTGGGTTAGACAGAGTGAGACAGAGACACAGAGAGAAATGACAGAAGTGGAGGGGGGTGCTTTGTAAGAGTGTTAGAGGGAGAGGGAGGAAGGGGGCGGGGGCCTTTTAATCTGGGATTTAGAAGAGCGTGAGCAGGCCTGATAGCAGCACCCGTCACTGCTATCGGCCGCCCCCCCCGCCTTCCCTTCTTTCCCACCTCAGACAAATGTGACAGCCGCTGGCAGACTGGACACACCTCCCCCTGCCCTCCTCCCTCAGCCTCACCTTCCCCTCCTCGTTCGTACCCTGAGAGGTCAGCGGCTCTCCAGTGACTCCAAAGCCCTCTCTGTGATCCTACAGCTAACAGAGCCTTCGCTGGCTGTCAACCAGACCAGGGCAGGCCAGAACAGGGTGCCAGGTCTCAGAGAGCTACAAGGTCTGTGCTATCTTGTCGGAGGCTAAATACAACAGCTGTGTTGTCCGTGCCTGGAGATTACACGTGGTGTAGTTACACCGGATCATAGTTAGCCCTCGCCAAGCTAAACCCCCCAATCCAGCCAATTCAGCAGTATGCCATTAGGCTATTAATTTTGCAAGGGTGGGTTCGGGAGCTTTACAAATGAGTTAGAAAATAAATGCACAGAGGAAAAGCCTGGCAGAAATTCATTGTAGTTCAGCTCCCATTTATCTCATAGTGTCCTTCCAATTTTACACCTGTCAAAGGGCATGTATGCTTTGACTTCATCCACTTTTTAGGTAAATGTGGTTCGTATTCCACTTTTATTTCTATCCTTGTTAATATTTATTTCTCAATCTATACAGAACTGGATAACTAAGTTATCATTATTTGTATTCAGATGTCAAACCTGAAAGCCTGCAGTCACACTTTCCATGCTTGTAATGATCACTGTAAAGGCAAATTCAAATTCCGACCTGATGACGGTGGTAAAAAAAAAAGTCAGAGGAGCATGCATATCTGTACCACGTTTCATGGCAATCCATTCAACAGTAGCTGAAACTAACAAACACCACGCTGTCAACTTCATGGAAGAACACTAAAGGGAACACAGCAGTCATTGAAGTTCATTCTATGGGGATTACAAATGTGTGTGTAAAAATTCATAGCAAACCTCTCAATAGCTTCAGTCTGGCCGGTGACCAGACTGACTAACGAACAAAACCAAAGTGCCGTCCCTAACACCGCTCCACTGTGGTAACAAATAAGAAGCTACGAATATTAACTACATTGCTTTAAGCTGTGTTTGTACCCAATACATACTACTAAGACTCCAACGGCAGGACAAACCTGAGCAAAGCACAACAACAACAACAAACAACAAAAGTTTCCCAAGTCCTTTAAAATCATCACAGTTTGAACCTGGGATGCCCATGCTCATCGCTCAGCACACAAGCTGCTGTATAATTCTCGCTTACAGCAACAGCCAGTCAAGAAAACTGACTTTTCCCAATATTTGCATTCTACTTAAGTGGGCTAGACTGATGTTTTTTTTACCTTACAGAGAGCAGACATCATGATCGTGTTAGGAGGTGAAACCCACAGCTTCTGGTTTTAGATTTAGATTTAGATATCTTTATTGTCATTGCACATGTTCCAGAGCAATAGGTTCAGGTTTAGGTAGCACCATTGCCTTGGCTTCATTATTTCTAACAGAGCAATTCAAAAATATCAAACAGTGGGACATTTTGAAATCACATGAATTACTGAAATGAAACGTTTGTCTTTGCTCATTGCTATTTGCTATAATGTCATATTACGGCATTTCTGGATACGTTAGTCCTCAAAATTCAGTTTGCTACGTGGAGGCACCAAAATGCAAAGCTGCCCAGTTTATCTCACAAGATACTTGTACAGATTTTCTTCTAATACTCACCGATCCATGTTAAGGTCCTCGCAGCCTAAATTCAAACTGAATGTCTCAGTAGCCTGCATAGAATCACTTCCTTAGTAAAGACACGGCTCTGATTCCTACACTGTCCTTTTCACATGAGGCAGAACAAACAAGACGTTTTATTTTTAATTACGAAACTCATTTCCCTCAAATGTCACTTATGTAATCCTGGCAGTGAGGTTCTTGGTGGGTTTTCTGGGAAGCCTTTTTGAGATCTGCAGTGACACTGGTATTTTGTGATCTGGTCGCCTGCGTGGAGCAAGATGAAATGTATTTGCCCTTTCTCTTTCTGTGTGTGTTGCCGTGTTTAATCATTAACAGTTCGACCATTACTCACCAAGAAATGTGTGCAGCAACAAACCTGGTTAGAACCAGTAAAATACAAAGACTGGAGCTGCAGATTTGCTTGCAAATATTCAAATGCCATGTAAACCAGCTGCAATAAATACTGTGCTTAGAACTAGTGCTGTTGTGATGTATTCTCATTACTCTTTATTTGGGGACAATGTAAAATAATAAACACAGTAATTTTGTCAAGTAGGTAAGTAAGTAAGTAAGTGTTCATTTACTGCGGTTATTGCTGCCATGTGTAGATTAGCCTACCGCAACTCTAAAGCTGAAGGGTGCCCATTTCAAACTAAACTTAAAATGTACACTAGAACTGTGTTTTGTTTTTTCTCCCTCCCTATCCTAGAGTTTTTTTTTGCTTTCGTCCCACCATTGCTGACTGCTGCTCATGGGGAATCCGAAGGCAGCTTTGGATTGTTGGGTTTTCTGTTCTCTGTTCATAATAGTTGTGAGATGACGTATGTTGTTAAGCATGTACAAATGCTTCATCTCATGTTGTTTGATTAGTTTAATTTGAGCTACAGATCTGAATCTGCCAGACCAGTTGATTAAATACATTAAACACTAAAAAAGAAAGCACAGTTAATGGCAAATAACTCTCTTCTGATTGGACGCTCGCCACTACTTGTGTATGTAAAGGTAAAGTTTAGTGAGCCTCTGTTGCACTGAGCCTCACTAACACAGAATGTTTTATATGTCTGCAGACAAAATAGTTACAAAAAATAACATTATGGGATTAACAAAATGCTTATCCTTACATGTCATACTACGGGGAATGCTATTAAAATACTACGTAATCAGCATTGCAATGGCACAGCACAGATCCAAACTCAAAGATTACTATAGTGAAATCCCCTGCTGGTTAATATCACTGAGGTCCCAACAGCTATGTATACTTTTGTAATTTAACTGAGAAGATCTGTCTGTAAGACTGCACCTGTGAGTCACTGTCAGCTTTGAGAAGTCTTTCAAGCAGGCTGAACAGCATGCCCTTCCTATCCAACCTTGTCCATATTCTCCACCTCCCTTTCATCCTTAGATCATGACTGCAGGAGCAGGAGTGACTCAGGGCTTTCCAAGAATAGGATTCCCTTTGACAACCACCAGGCGCCCCATTTCCCTGCATCTGGCCTTGGGCAGCACGGAGAAGAGAGACAGCGACAAGGCAAAGGGAATGAGACTTCAAATAGGCTGGCTTTTATCTGACGAGACGTCGACAGGGAAGAAGAGAATAAACTTGATGTACTGTGGGAGAGACAGAGGCAGCTGGGAGCTGCAGGTTAGGCCTTGGGCTGGTTGAAGGGAAACAGGCCCAGCGTGCATCCAGCCACCACTCTATCCTCTTACATAATGTCTCAAGTTCAATATAGCCCCGGACGGCTATTTAAAGCACGCCTGTCTAGGTCCGCTGACAAAAAGGTGATATACTTAGTAGCCACAGCGCAGCATGAAAGTCTCTGCTGGGGCTATATTGGTCACAGACAAGCCCTGGGGTGTGGATATTGGTAATGTAGCAGCTATTTTTAGCCCTGCTGATGATCTGGGGTATTTACATGGGGCAAAGAAAAAAAAGCTCCCCCCACCCCCGAAATCACTGGAAGGTTCACTTCTCTGTGTAGCACCGGGCAGTCAGCTTAGCAGAATTTGCTAAATAAGTAACTGAGCACCAGCATCTTTTACAACCCTTAAACATACACAGCCTGCCAGAAGCCGACTGACTGATTACAAAAATGTTAGTGGTGACGGGACAACGAGTCAAAGCTTTCCAGGTAATTAGGTATTTTTTTAATAATGCGAAAACAACTTGGAACACAGGGCATATCGAGTTTGTGAGTTTTTGTATTTACCTAGAGTAAACAGGACTTGTGAAACACTGACTAAAAACGGCTTTGGGCATTATTGGTTAATAAATAACTCATGTTTTGCACAGACACATGCAGCCTTTCTTTAAAACAGACAATATAGAAATTAAAGTTTCAGAAGTGATCACAGAAAGTAATAACCACACTGAAGTTCTTGCAATAAAAGCACAAAACACAAAATAGGAGAAACAAGTGAGGAGTGTGGACCCTTTACACTGCACCATTGCACCACTAATGACATATATTTAAAAAGACTCCTTTGCCATTTTGCCATACCTCAGTGTAAAAACCAAAATATTCAAATGTTAGAATCATTTTTTTAAAACTGGGATTAAGTCTGGATTAAACTACTGGCTTTCACTCAGATGATATATTTGGGTTTTTTGAACAATGTCAAATAAAAAAAAAAACTCTTTCCCTCCATTTAAAATGCAGATAACAAGAGGGAGCTGTTCATAAGGGACAGCACATTAGACATGTGCTTCAGTCAAGTGTTTAGTCCACAGGAAAAAGTTACTGATCACAGTTTTGTCATTTTAAGCAAATATATGGCGAGAGATAGCTGGGATTTTTCGGCTTTATGTTTTACTATGCAGAACGAAACCCTCCGTTTTAAAAGCTCGCTGGTTTTAAACAAAAAAGCGCAGATACGCCCACGATGGAAAGAATTATTGGGAACCAAAGCGCATCTTGAGACAAACCTGCCAGTTTGCAAAGGCATCAATCTGACACAAAGAGAAGTTGAAAGGCTAATATTAGTGGGCAGTCACTTTGTTCCTCTTTTCCAGCGTAGGCCGGGAATTTAGTCCACTGCAGACGTGCACTCGGACGGCTGCACGCACCACAGAGCTGTAGTTGTTACTATGCTACTTTCTAGTCCACCTGGAGGACACGTGTTCCATGCGTGAGCAAATGATGAGCATTTTACGTATTCTGCTCATGTGCACTACAAATCAAATCAAAACAACGCTTTCATGCTCATCTGGTGTCCTTGTAGCATCGCAACAAACTGGCGGGGGCGCAGACGTCGAAGTCCACCCTCTGGTGACAGAACTCACATCGCTCTGACCCTAACAGACCTTTGCCTACTTCAAGTTGCAGCAACTAGAAAACCCTAGCCTTACTGGTTTCACCAGTCAGAGATACAAAGAGGAAATCACTTTTACTGAATCATATTCAGATGAGTGTGGCTTGTATTCAAAGTCAGGAATCTACAGAGAAGATCCAAAAACACAGCAGCAGTGGCTCTATCACCTGAACAACTCGGCTCAGGTGTGCTCTACTCAGTCTGATGAATGTAGTTCTGATAAGTCAAACCTTTAACATCTGACACACACATAGAGAAGCATCTTCTTTCTGCTTTTGTAAACTGCTGTTAAGCATGTTGCCCTACAATGGGCATTTGGAGCTGATAAAAAACTTTTCACTCCTACACCCTACCTGCATCGCTTTGTGTCTGAATAAACGAATAAAATGCAAAACATGCATCTGGAGAAAATACTCTCACAGTGGGCTCAGTGCACTCCTGGAAATGCTGGCAGTGCTATCTTATTCCTCCACATGGGCTGTTGTTTTCCTGTCGGCTTATCGAGAAAACTGACTCACTGTTCTCAGCTGGTCAAATGAGTTTCAGTGACAGACGAGGTCTGTTCCATAAACAAAGGGGGGGCAGAGGTGCTTTCCAAAAGGGGAAAGTTTGTAATACTACACAGAATCAACTGGCAAAATAAAAATGGAAGAGCAGCATAAAGTGAGTCTCTCGGCCCACAGTTCTACTGAACTCCTTCCAATGTTTGCTCATTGTTACACTGACGGTACAGGCACAATGAGGGAAAGTACAAATGGTTCCTTTATGACTTCACGGCCACAAATCTTCACTACAAAGACAATAAAGACAAAACAGGAGGAAACTCCAGCCCTGCCTGATATTATGATGAACTAAAATCCTTCCTGCAACGCTGAGGCGATCATCATGATACGATCATCAGCAGAAGAGGAGGTCTGTCAGATCAAAATGGCTCACATTGTAGTATTGTTCCTCTGTGGTATTTCAGCTCAGGAAGTACAGAACGAGCCACAGAGCAACAGTCATACATGTCTCGACCAAGCGACAAACTGTGGAAACTGGCTGAGATGAAAACAACTTCAGTCTCAGTGTTTTCCCCCCCAACTCTGATGTGAGCCTGCTGCTGGTGCTGCTGCTGGCCCCTGAGGCAGCCCAACGCCGCGCCTGTCAGCTCAGTGCTTGCTCTAAATCTCACAAACGTCTATGGAAGAAAATAACCTGAAGTAGGACTCTTGTGAGAAAGTGCGAAATTATGGCACCAATACTTGTTTCATAGTTTCCCCCCCACTATTCTTATCAGGTGAAAACATTTTACTCATCATTTTCCATAATGCGGTGGTGGCAACAGCCCGTCTCCAGCTTAATCCGGTAATCTGAGTCACACACTGTATTGGAAATAAAAGTGACACAGAGTTCAAGGCGAAGGTAACTGACTAACACTTATATTTATCAATCAAATGTTAGTTCAACTTAAAAGAAATTAATCTACCTACTCGAGTTTGTTATGGTTAGTCTCTCCATCTGTGCATGTTGAATCAAATAAATATGGGGGCCAAAACTGAAAAGACTCACCATCATTTTTTCAACAGTCTGATGAATAATCAGCTGCTGCTGCAAGTTTACAAGTATTTAGATTTTACTTGATAGCTTACGCAGAGTTGAGCCGTACACACTCCCAGTATGATCTGTGTACACCATGCAGCTGCATCTTTGCTTCGAGGTACAAGCAGCTAAGTGTAGCAATGGACAGCGATTATGGAAATGCTGTGTGTTATTAGAGCTGCAAAATATATCATTTCAGCTCAGACATCGTGTTATGCGCATGAGCAAAAGTCACACTGCAGGGAGTGCGAACACATCAGACTGCAATTTTGTTTTCTGCTTGATGCAAAAAGAAAACTCCTGGCCGCTAGGATAGCTCACTGAGTTAGAGCGCTGCCATGTAGGCGCAGGTCGCCTGCAGTGGTTGTGAGTTTGAGTCCGGCTCACAGCCCTCTGCTGCACGTCTCTCTCTCTGCCCTAACTAATCTACAAAGAAGGCTCCACCTGTTAACAGCAAACTGAGCGAGGCGCAGGAAACTAACACTGATAAGGAAGATTTGGTCGCAAAAGAACACCTTATTTGTAGGGCTGCACAACACAATCAGGATTTTGGCTTCTTATTAAACAATCGACTGTCATATCTATGTTTAAAATGTTCCCATTAGAACTCCTTATTTCACTATTTTCACGTAAGGTTTTGGTCTCACATTGGTCTTCAACTGTAGTCTGTAATGTTTCAAAAATATAAAGTGCAGTGTCTATTGACGAGCAGTTGAAGAAGGACTTCACTTTACGTCTTGTTTTATTGTAAATTTGTACTTTAGCTGAAATAGAGCCCAACACAGATGTTAAAGCAGTTCTCCCTCTTTCATTTAAATGTAAAAGTGCAATAAAAACTATATTGTCTCCAAAACCATTAAATCATCAAGAAAAATAATGTGATTTCAACACTGATTAAAGCAGTCGTGATTATCAGTCCTAGTCAGCCGTGTGGAAATGTTCCAGCTACAGACGGGATGATGTTGAGCAGAAACTCGATCAGCAGAGTCTTGTGGTTGTAACGTGGAGCAACATGACTGATTACTGTTAGTAATAATAGTAGTGCGACCATAAAAACATGCTTTATCAGGGATTGCTGCTACCACACCAGGCGACAAGAACAATTTGTTTGACCATTTAAATCAGCACCACAAAGCTCTGTATGACCAGAGCAAAATCAGATCAGCCTGTCAAAGGACACAAACATGCCATGAGGTTGTAAACGTGGACATCACGATTCCACCACTGACCCTGACGGGTAAAGCTGCACACAGCGGGCCATGAGATGCGACACAGTTGCTAACTTTTCCACCCATATGGCGCTAGACTACTTGTATCGACTGTAAACGCTGGGACTGCCAACGCTGCATTTTCTTGAGTCCACAACATCCATAATGGCCACGAGACAAGCCGATGGCTGCAGTCAACATTCAGAGGTCACCTTGCTTAGAAACAAACCGCTGTTAAACTTGTGGAGTTCAGTTCAAACGTCAGCTTGAAGGAAGCGCTTCAGTTGAAATAATGTGCACCCTTCACAACTCTGAATATGTTTTTCTCTTTTTTACGTACACATACAAGAGGTAACATCAGCTGATGATGTACTGTGAAGTAACTGAACTTCTATCTAGGACAAAATCTTACATTGCATGAACCAATAACACAAATCTAACTAAAGACAGCATATGCACAGATGTATAAGGGGTCAATAATAAACATTGGTATTACTCTTGTTTATTAAATATATTGTTATATGGGTCCTTTAAGCACCTCAAAGTACAGTTGAAACTGACATTGGTGGAACAGTACTATACAAACTTGAATTTCTCAGGGATTTTACTAGTGTAGGTACATATTTAAGAGTTGAATGCTGTGTGAGGCTCTGAGCCAGTCTCCTGGTTTGAGTGCACAGGAACAGTGAAGGGAACTGTAGTTCATAAAGGTGTGAAACTTCAGGATAAAATCTATGCCATCAATAAACGGGAGGCTGTAAGATCAGTCGGTATAATCGACGATGTTGACCCTCAACACAGTCAACATCAGTATATTTAGCCAGCGCATGTTCTTTTTAAACTCGTTCTGTCGTCATTGGTCAGCTACAGTTCTACAGTTTCAATCACACTAGCAGAGACCACTTCAGTTTAATGTAAAGCCTCCAAAGACCCAAAGGCTTAGAGCAGAGGTGTCCAAACTTTGACCTGAGGGCCAAATGCAGGCCACCATCCATTTTTTATCGGCCTGTATCAAACACTAAAAATATAGGGGATTATGGCCCCCACATAATATTTGCGTGTAACTGTATTGTAGTTCTTAGTTATAACACTGGGCGAAGCATCCGTCTTGAACACGGTATCATCTCTACAAAGCAAGCAATCAAAGAAAAAATTGCTAAGGGTCACCAGGAATGGCAGAACCAAAGAGACGCAAGATCACAAGTGAGTGCAGAAAGTTTCCATTTTTTCATGGCAACCAGTGGGAAGTGTGTCTGTTTGATTTACATTAAAACTGTTGCAGTGACGAAAGAGAGCAATGTACAGCAACATTATGGAACGAAACATCAGGCCTTTACGTCCTACACTGGCAGCAAGGGGAAGAGAAGGTTAAACAAATGATAGCTGGCTTGCTCAAATGTAATTTACCTGCATTTTACTGATTTTATTAACATTCATGTATTAGAAGTGAGGCAGTATACCTCATTTCTAATAAATGGCCCAGTCCTTCATATATTTTTCTGTATGTGGCCCTTAGGGAAAAAAAGTGTGGACACCCCTGGCTTAGAAAATATGTGAGTACTTAAAATTATCACGGAACAAAGCGGTGGTTTGTAAACTGTGCAGAGTTTCTTCAGCCAGCAACAGCACCACAGTGAATGAACCCCTGAAGATGTCGCTTCTCTCCTGCTCTCTGTGCTCAAACACTGCATTTAAATACAGCCAGACTCACAATAAAGCTGCTCTCTTTACATATTCCTCTGCTTCTGTCGTCGGACGACGGTAGACTAGGTGTTCACCAGCAGCCTGACAAACTCACCAAACACATGAGTTAACAAAGACAACTGCTGTGAATCCAGCTGCATTTCTATCCAACTCAAAGCCGCAACCAAAGTCAGACGAGGATTACACAACAGGGACAAAAGCAGCTGCTTCAGCTGGCCTGCACTTTCCCACTTTGCTAGGAGGTTTCATAGAAACTTGCACCACAGAATTAAGTAATGATCTTTCTTTTAAATGTATTCCTATCCAGCTGGAGTTTCCAGTTGAACTAACTTGACTATGTCTGTATATTACATGGAGAATATCTGAAATGTAGTAATGCTTGTTTCTGGTCACAAATACATCGTTTACATCAATGGTTTACTAAGTAAAACTAGCAGACACATTAAATGATAGAGAAGCAGCCTTGCATAAAAGAATCTAAATGCTAATGTTGAAACTGAAGGACTCTCAGGAGTAAATCACAACCTTCCCGAAGCCCTGACACTAAAATGCAAATGACTGTGAGAATGACAGCGGAGTGCTTTTATTCCACCGCAGCAGGTAACCCAGTCTGAGCAGCTCTGCTCAGACAGCTGACTGTGAACTCACAGCTCCGGCGTTCACGGAGCTTCTCTGGGCACAATGTGAAATGTGAGGTGTTCAGGGGTCCGCGGCGAAAAGTAAAGTTGAGGCGCCGCCGCCGTGTCGCCTCTGTCGGCTTCTCCGGCGGTCCGCGGTGAAACGGAACTAATGTCAGCCTGGAAAACAAAGTCCACTTTACCTGCGAGATGTCATAGCAGTCTCTGAGAGCTGTCCAGTGTCCTCAAACGTTCCCCTGCTGCCTCTGCTGCGTCTCTGAGCGGACCGACGCTGGTCAACCTGCCCGTGAAGCTGCGCACAACGACTCACACTCGTTCCGGCCAGTCCCTCCAAAATAAAGTTCCTGTTAGGCGACTGAATCCGGAGCAGGTAATTTCCATATTCTATGTCAATGGTCAGCTACCCGAATGTTGCTTCATATACTGGTGTAATTGTAACACTTTCTATGTTATTTATCCTATTTAGATTTCCTATATGTGCTTTTATTTTTTTTTATTAAACATCTATTTACTTGCTCTAGCCTAGTCTATGATCATGTTGTTGGGATCTTGACACATCGGAAGCTTAGCCCGGCTCAGCAGTCTTTAGTATGATAAAATAACTTTAATATGATTAATCAGTGGAAGAAATAGGTGAATTCATGTTAAGGATCAGCCTTCATTCTCCACTGTCCTGCACTATAGGTTATTTTGTATTATAAAGGCATTTTATGATATTTTATTTTGTAGATTGTTAGTCTACAGATTCACTGTCCTGTGATATCAGGTACTTGGCTTTAGGTGGGCCCCTGTCTTCAACTGGCTCTTCAAAAAAAACGAAATGATCTGTTCTTGCAGATATGTCAGTGACCCTCAGGCTGCATTAAAAGGTTAAGAGGCTTCCAGTACTAACCTGAATAGCATGTGTCAGTAAGACCTTCAAAGGTGTCAGGTAAGTTTGAGTTCAACAGCAGAGGACATGAAAAAAATCTGATCGTGAAAAAAAAATAGTGAAATGTCAAATGGTCAAATCTGGTAAAAGGAAGGTTCAGCCCAGAAATCTTTCTATTCAGAGTAAATGGAATTTAAAATGTGAGGCACTGTGTGAGGTCATTCCACTTCCTTTCTATGCTCAGCACCTGTCCAACATTCTTATCACAGTGATATTTACACAGCTATATATATTATATTGAATATATATATATATTCAGGTGTGTTTCCATAGATTTAATTTGATTTAATAGTAGTTTGGGGGACCGACCCTTTGAATAATCCAGGAGAAGAGATGCAGATGCTGCACGTGGAGTAAAAGTTGACCCAGAATGTCCCACAACACAACAGCTCAAATAAAAACCTAATCATCAGAGAAACCTGCTGCCTCTTTCTGGCAAAAACAGTCCGTCCACAGCCTGATGAGAACTTATCAGACCACCTGGGTTAAGCTCTGGTCTCCCCATGACCCTGCACAGGACAGTGAGGGTTTAGACACTGGATGATCGATCGATGCTGACTGCTTTATTTGAGAGAATTTTTCAGTTTGAGTCTCACTGCAGGATATTTGCAGCAGCAACATTAGTGCGTGTGTTGACACTTCCCCCATGGCTACCTATAGAATGTGACCTCTCCAGTATTTAAATTAATGCTGTGGTCAGATGAGTTCTCATCAGGCTGTGGACAGGCTGTTTTTGTCAGCAACAGGCAGCAGGGTTCTCTGATTATTAGTTATTTACTTGGGCTGTGGTGTTGTGGGACTTCATGGGTGAACTTTTTCTCCTCAGCAGTATCTGAATCTCTTCTCCTGGATTATTCAAAGGGTCAGTCACACTAACTATTACCACATTGGATTTATGGAAACAAATACTTCCGAGGCACATCTTTCCATACGTAAGGCTCAGTGTGCTCTCGCTGTGGTATTAATGTGGAACATGGGCTGAGCCTAGAAAGAAAGTGGAGGTGACCATTTTACACTTGTTTTACATGATCACATCATTGTCATGTTCTCTACTGATGAAGTCTAACTAACTAATGTTATTAAAGTTCTTATTGACACATGCTGTAATACTGGAAGCTCCATAACCCTCTAATGCAGCATAAAGGCTACTGGAAAATCTGCATAAATAGATCATTGCTTCTGATTGGCTGAGTCATTTTTGAAATTCTAAACAGGAAACCACAAAAAATACTACTCAAGTGGTAATTATTTAACAAGATGAACTTATCATGTGGTTCTCTGCTGTCCATGCTGTAGGTTATATCACTGTAAATTTGCTTATTCTAAAAGTTAAATAATATCACAGGACAGTGGCCTTTATAATGCTATATTAGTACAGGTAGTAGAGAATGATGGCTGATTCCTAATGTGAATGCATCTGTTCTTCTCATTGATTCATCATGGTTTTTTTTTATCACTTATGCAATAGTAATGTACCCCTGGATCGTTTTCCTGTTCTAGTGTAAGGCAAATCCATACACCTCCTCTGGTGTTGGACGGCAATGATGGGACAGCCCATCAGATTGGTGGAGCTGCAGGAGAGGAGTGAGCGCTGAGGCAGAGCAGCATTGACGTCACCAGCCTGTGGTTATCAGTGGAGGTTAATCTACTCGGGGATGGATGGGCTTATGCAATTGTCTGTGAGCCCACAGGCTTCACATCTATGGATTTGCTTTTCCACTGTTTGACCCAGTGTGCTGCTGCGGCCTACACACAAACACTGAGATGATGAAGTAGGAATTTCTCCTCTCTGTGGAATTTCTAGTAGATGGTTTTTTTTTTTACTCTCTGCCGAATGCAATGTGCTTCAGGCTGGATGGATGGTTTTGAACATAGAGTTTATTGTTTAGGTCTGGTGAGCTGTTAAAATAACCCTGTCGCGCAGTGGGAGGACATTCCTGTCTGATCGATACATAGTGGAAATGGATGAAGATGGCGAGCAGTAACTGAGCGTTTAGTGTTTAATACCAAATGTGAAACAACACCTAGGGTCTTGCCATTTGCTGTGTGAGATGTCCCTTGTATATTTTCTGTTAATTTAAGCCATAATCATGAAATAGTTTCATTCTGCACCCACAGGCACATATTTCATTAGACAAGTGGGAGAAATTAACATTGGCTGCTGCATGTGTCAGAGAAAAAGGTCAATCAAGCAGTGTTTTAGACTTTATGTGTGTTTTCGTGTTGGGAGGGGAATCACAAATAGCCTCGACCTTAAAGACTGTAATTGTGACCAATAAAAACAGTCCCTTGTATGTAATAACTTTAATGCTCACGCCTTGAGGTGAAGTTTTGACATGGCTCAATAGGACTGTTTCGGAAGGCGTCACCATGGCTACCAGAATGTAAGTTGCTCTATAGTGAAGCCAGAGATGGGCCAGGATTGATTTTTTTTGACAATATAGCTATGACTATAAAATATGGAGGAGGTTTTACTTATATTTTCTCCAACAGCTTCAGACAGTCATATGTTTTTTTTAGTTTGAAAATCAATGAACCAACTTTTCAAATATCAATTCTGTCATTCTCGTTGTGTGTTAGTATAGTCTAAGTTCATTTTTGCGCCCCTTCACCGCACAAATAACGACCCTTTGACTGCACACTTGATGGATTGCACAGCAAAAGTTTTAAAGAGAGTCCTGATTGATTTTTTTTTTACACTGCACACAAATGAATGGAAAACAATGGGTTCCTGGAGGAGTGGAACAAACATAGGAACATTTCTCAAAGTAAGAACCAGACGAGTTGTAAAATCATAGCAGCGGCAATGTTCCTGGACTGAAACATCCAGTTTTTATCACCCTGCAGACTGATGTCCTGTTGAGTCTATGGGGGGATAAATAGACTCCAGAACACAAAGCCCAGTCTCCCCCCTGGGACTGGAAACCAGGATGTCCCCTCTACCCTGAGGTGGCTGCTTCTATAGGCTGGTGGCCTTTGACCCCTTTTGCCTTGAGACTTGCAAATCTGCCTTTCCAAAGATTGAAAAAAAAAAATCTGAAAAGGCAAACAAAGAAGTCTTACACTGAGAGTGATGCAACTGGACAGCTGGAGCCTTGACAGAGAGAAAGAACTTTTATTACCGTGTGGACACAAATAGCTGCGAGAGAGAAACTTTATGGGTGAGGTCTTTCATTTAAGGGGACGAGCCGTCCAAGTTTCTAGAAAACATTCACAAGAAAATCATTCAGTTGATTTTCTAAGAACGGCTTCTTCCATCACAGATGACGATATGGTGCGATGCCCAGTTTGGAAGAACTGAGGAGATGTCATCCAGAGAAGACCTGAGATCGTTGCATAATTCATAAATCCACTTTGACCTTTGAACAAACTGCATTCCTCAATGCTTTAAAAAACACACACATCTGAAAATGCTCTGGCTGCCTCGGAGCTCTTGCATATGCAGCTTTCCTCAAAGCCAGTCAGTTGCTCAGCACATGAATCAGAATTAGCTCCCTGTATCTCCTTGTTCCTGCGAATCGTGTGTCCTCCAAAAGACATATTTCAGCCTGAAGCCCCCTAAATCCTCTGGGTGCCACCCTCGAAGTGATCCTCCACCTCATTATTTGGCTCCATATATGACTGTTATATTTTGTTTTGATTTAATCCCTGGAAAACCCTTTAATCAAACTACTTACACTTATTAACTTGAAAACCATCTTTCCCCAGCAGGATCCCTCACTGGGCAAAACTACTTAATCTACACCATTTCATAGAGTTTTAATTAACACAACACAAGATGCAGTGTCCTTCTCTGTCATTAGTAAGGAATAAATTAAACTCATTAAATCTCCGGCTTAATGAAAATGCTCAAGACACATTTGGGATGTACTGAATGATGTATGAAGCGGCGCAGCAGCTACTTTTTTTTTTCCTCATGAATTTCAGGCTTTCAATTAGCAGAGAGACATAGAGATTGCTGTAGGTGATTTGAATTCTAACAAGTAAATATCACTGTAGCCACATGCGCTGTTTATAGATGTGTGTATGAGTGCGCGAGCTGAAATTGCTTTTGATTTGAAAGAGCACTGCTTGTCTTGGACGTTTCAATCAAAGTGTGAGCGGAAACCTCTCATTAAGACGGGCCACAGATTGGAGTCTTGACTTGTGTGCAGGTGCTCGGAAACTAACAATGAACAGGAGACTGATGCTGTGAATTCAGAAGATGCTGAAGCTTTCCTACCAAACTGCACTTATAATACGGCAGTTTTAAAACTGATATGTAAATGGAAATATCTACAAAGTCAGAAAAAAAAACGGGGAAGGTCTTCTTGTCTTCCCATCGCTCTTTTATTACAGCTGAACTCACATGTACCTTATTCCTTATTAGTGTTGAACCGTCACAGAGGAAAAACATACGAGGGCACTGAGTTCAAGTTCTGGCCTGTGATCAATATTTGGCAAAACAGTCTTGACACGAGGTCCACCTGCTATCCTTTTCAGCCACATCCCATGGTCTTAATCAGCAGATAGTTGCCATGGAGACAGCTCAATTGTCCCCATGCAGTATGGAAGTATGGAACTTCAGTCTCATGAGAACAGGTGGTCATACATGGAGGGGATCCCTCATTTGATCTTTTTTTCCCCCCAGATTTGTGTCAAGAGCTGCACATTCAAATGCCAAAAAACTGAAAAATCACGACAAAATAAAGGCGACTGACGAGACCGGTCTCCATTATTTGGTTGACATTTTATTTCATGGTGGTAGGAACACAAGACAAAGGTCATAAAGTTAGTAATGTTCAGGTCATGCCACTCTTACTTGGTGCACTGCCCTTTGACGAGGTTTGCGCAGTCAGACAGTAGTTTACAGAGGCCAGACATGGAGGGTAATCCACATGTAGACATAAATAAGGAACAGAAAATAGATTCAAAAAACAGTAAATAGAAGACTTTTTGTAAAAAGCCAGATGGGACATTTGCAGAGGCCCTCTGGGATATTTTTTTTTGTGTATGAGCATTATTACTAATATAGTTATCATTATTATTATGTATTACTCATTTACATTATTGGGATGAGGCTAATACACTGGCTAAAGTAAGGAAACAGTTACATGGATGACGTCTTTGTCACCTGCTCACAGTCAAGGTGACCGATTTTTAAGGCAATTCATAGTTTCCACCCAAACCATAGACTGCAGTTGTCTTTATTGTTCATGACTCCATCCAAATACACAGGACTCTCTCCTTAATTAAGTGTTACCACCTGAATTGATCAAATTCAAAGAACAGCGTGTTAAAATAAGACCAGTCTAAAAGTTAACAGAGCGAGTGCTGGAATTTAAAGAGACACCAGAGGAGGGTTTCCTGGTCTGGCGCGGACACCCAGAGCTTGAACACACCCAGCATAGCAGTAGCTTTAGGGCTACTCCCTCCCCCATGTACAGAAGTATATCATTGTGTGGGTGAACAGACAAGTCAGACATGGCTCCAGTGTATATTACTAAAAACATAAACCTCCACAGATCACACATTTGCTAAATTTACACTTAAAAATTGCAGGGCTGTACAAAAACAGATTGCTTGATGATTTAAGGAGGGAAACAAAATTAAGAACTTCAGAAAGAAAAAAAAAGAGTACAAGACCATTTGATACTCAACCATGAACAGGCATGATTTTGTCTTAGAATATTGCCAAGGTTCTCATATCAAAACAAGTGTCTTTAAGTCGGTCATCGCAGCTTATTGTGGTTCAGCAAAGACGACTCCGCGTTGCAACAGCTCACTGAATGTTACAGAACTCGCACTAGTAATAGAAACCCATGCGTTGCTATGTTAACTTGCAAGTAGTGTAGGATTATGTATCTTTCCCCAGTTTTTGCGGCTGTTATGGCTTCAAAAGGTCACAAGAACATCAGTCTCTCTCTCTCTCTCACTCAACAGCCGAAAGATAGATTCCTCCAGGAATGCTCCTAGGTGAAATGTAAAATGAAATTAAGTCTCACGTAGAGTTTTCTGAAGCTTTTAGTGTTTGTGTTGACGACTGACTGTTGTTTGACAGGACGCTCCCAAGAGTAGTAGCTCTCCTTGTGATACGATCTCTCCTCTTTGCTGTCTGTCAGTTTCTTCAGTCTTTGCTTTCAGCACCTCCTTAAGGTCAGACATGGTAACAACTCTTCCCTTATGCACCATTCAAGGTCCTGCAAAACTGACTGCTCCCAAGAAGGAAAAAAAAATACAAAGGACGTATACAGGGAATGAACAAACATGATTCTGAACTCTTTCTGAAATCACATCAGTGGAAATAAGAGAACAAAGGAACCTCGATTAATCAATGCAAAACAAAAAAGCCCAAAACAGTGACATTTTTCAAATTAGAATTGGTTTGGAACTAAATGTGAATAAAAAAAAACAAACGAAAACCAGATTCAAACCAACACTGCAGAAGTGCATGCATTTATAGTGGTCATCATTAGTTCATCTGCTGATTGTAGAACAGAACGCACAATAGTACATGAGAAGCACAATTCTCCAAAGAGAACCCATCTTACATATTCACAGTCTCAGGTATTATTTATATACTCTATATTTATAACATTTATCAATGTCTATGATTCATGTCTTGACTTATGACTAATGATATGCGAGTCATTGTGGAACGCAGCGCTCTCCCTCCATCACGTTGGCTTGCAGTGTTAGTGAGTCATATTTCAAAACTAAAGGCTCTGATGGGACTCAGAGACGAGTGGAGAGTTTTTTTTTTGGGGCGCTGTGAGATGGGGTTGATCGAGTGGCTTCGACTATGTACTTTCTCACTGTAGCAGCTTGACTGATATCTAAAAAGTCCCATTAGGAAAATACAGTGGACTGAATGCACAGTTTCTTGACTGTAGACGCCAGCTGGCTGCAGCATCACAGAACTGCACACAGCGGCTACAGCATATCCTGCGTCCAGCTCTCACGAGGGAATGAATGCCATATATTCAATATTATCGGCCATGCTTGGGGAATGTGGATGATAGATATGGCACCAAGACAAGGCAGTAACCAGAGATCATCAGCGAGGTCCACCGTGTTCAAGTAATGAGCAAGGAAAGATAGCAGGGTTGATTTTTTTTTAACTTGGTGTTTGTTTTAAAACAACAAAATTGACAAAAATAAAATATCTCTTTATCATAGAGATGCTTTAAAAAAAACAACTTGAAGGGCCATGAAGGAAAAGAAACTGTGTTCTGTAAATGGAGGTGCAGATTAAAACCAAACAAAACTGCAAAATATATAAAACAAAAAATTAAAACAACATATTCATTTTCTTTCCATATAAAAAGCAATGAAAAGTATACAAAAATAGAAAATAATTACAGCAGGAGACATGGGCGCTATGGAGGGAGCGGATGGAGGGGTTTCTTTTTTTTTTTTCTCGTTTCTTGCAATATTTTGTCTCTGCCAGGCTATTTGGCGGCGGAACAGTGTAGAATCTTGGGGCTGTTCAAGGCGTCCTCCACCAGGTGGAGGTCCACGCCGTCCACCACCACGTCCTTGATGCAGCCAACAAAGCCGGTGCTGTAGGCCTTGGGCAGACGACGGGCCACTGCCAGCTCCTCCAGACCACCTGAGGAGGGACAGACAGGGTTAGTGTGACTGTGAGTCGGCTCAGGCTCTCACTTTAGGGGGCACAAACAAGAGAATGGTCATCCAAAGCGAGGCTAGTTAAACTATTAGGCCTCTGAATGCAACTAATGTTTGTGTTCTATGGTGCTACACCAGCTATTTAGCACAGCACCAAAAACACTGGTTCCTACACTTCCGTGATAAAACCTATAGAACTTGGGGTTTCTGTTACAAATGTTTAATTTTAAAGCCCGATCTGAGTTATTTATGTGTAAAATATCAACGTTTTTCCACCAAATTTTTCACAAGCAATACTCTGCATGATTCGTAAACTTATATGATGTGTAAAATAGACGGCGTGCCCCGTTAACCCTCTGACCTCCAAGCTGTTTCTGCACGTTTTCTGCTGTTGTTATACAGTTTCCTCGCTGTAAGGCTAATTTTTCACTCCCAGGTCCTACACATGTATGGAAACAGCACAACCATGGCCAGAAGTAGCGACGCTAAGAAGTGCTCCACGAGCAGTAAAGCCATGATGCCATAGATCATCAAAATAAAAGCTGAATTTCTTTCTATACTTCATTTACAAAAACAAAAAAAAAATCTGTAAATATATGTAAAGTAAAATGATTTTTTCTCACACTTAAGCTCTGATAAATATTGTCTCTCCATTCTGCCGATAGTTTGGGGGTTCTGAGGGTTCAACATCAAACATCAGGAAGATGCTTCATAACAAATTAAACCTGAGAATTCCATCAAACGGCTGTCGCTGAAATATTCTGGTGCAAACTACCAAAGCAGTTACTGGTTTTGTCAGGTTGCATTATAGCCTTTGATATTTCGCATGATGACACCGGTTGATGGACACGACAGTTTGACAGTTCATTTGTCGAATCCCACATGATCAAAGGGAGAGGGAGCCTGCACGCCAACAACAGCAAAGTAAGCTAAGACAGAGAGGAGAGAAGGTTCTTTTAATTTGACACGCTGTATAAAGTGCTCAGAGATGTGTTACGAATGAAAGGTGGTGACAGAGTGTAAAATGATGACGACCTAACATCCTCATTATTTTTAATTTGTTTCCATATTTGGGGCGAAGCGCTCACTGCCGCGCCGTGAACTCGCCAGATATCACCTGTCCATCAAGGAGTGCATTCAGTACCCTGACAGCCTTCTTTTAAAGTTAACTTCTGTCAGGTCCTGCACTTCTCTTTGGCTGCTCGTATCAAACTGTTACATACTCATTTCTTCCTGTGTTTGTTCCAAACAAGCCAAGGACATAAAAGGAATACTCTCCTGTGCGTCTAAAGAGACTGATCAGATAACCTGCAGCAGTTCACACATGTTGAAGTGGCAGTTTATTGAACTTTTATATTTTATGTTATAATGTCATAAATCTTAAAAAACAGAAAAAACTAGAGTTGAATTGCTTTGATAACTTATTTTGAAATAAGTGGAACCACAAATGTTACTGATACTTTAAAAAAAAGGCTGACACTACACAATATAGATACTGCACTACTTGCATTTTAGTTTTCTCCTATCTGCTTCGTGTAAACACTGCCTGCAGTTCATCCAAAAATCTGCCAGTGTTTGTCACACGACTCCTAGCTTAGTGGTTGCAGAAAACTGTTCTGCTTTTAAAGAATCCGATTACAGCAAACACTTTCAACAGATCCCTAAATGAGACATGCAGAATGAATGAATTCCTGTGAAATATCCTCAATTTCAAGCTTAGATTTGGTCAAGTCAACGAAACAGCTCATCATAGAGGACGAAGACTATTGAAAACAACTTTTTCAGCTTCTGGCTCTGACAAATGGTGTAATTTTGGTGACTTTTTGTCTTTCAAACCCATCAGTGGGTTTTAGATTCAGAGGTTTATGTAACAAATATGTTTTGTTATTCATTCATCCATTATCTGTACACCGCTTAATCCTCTGTAGGGTCATGTGGGGTTGGAGTCTATCCCAGCAGACTCAGGTGAAGTCATGTGATACCCTGGACAGGTCACTAGTCTATCACAGGGCTACACATAGAGACAGACAAACAAGCACATTCTCATTCACACCTATGGACAATTTAGAATCACCAATTAAACTCAGCATGTTGTTGGGAGGAAGTCGGAGTACCCGGTGAGAACCCACACTGCACAGGGAGAACATGCAAACTCCACACAGAAAGATCCCAGGCGTCCTAACCAGGATGCGAACCGGGGATCTTCTAGCTGTGAGGCGACGCTGCTAACCATCGAGCAACTGTGCAGCCCCAAATATGTTTTATTTTTTGAATATTTTTTTGTTTTTTTTCTCTCCATTTTATCGATAGGAGGAGCGACAGGGTGAAAGGGGGTATAGAAGAAAGAGGACGTGCAGCAAAGGGTCTTGAGCTGGACTCAAACTCACAACCACTGCTAGTGACCTGTGCCCACGTGGTAACGCCCTAACTCAGTAAGCTGTACCTCTGCCCATGTTTTATCATTGTTAAACTGGTCCTTTTAAAGCATCTGTGAATTCTGTGTAAATTCTAAGTAAGTATAAAACTGTCATACCTTTCTGCTTCCATTTTCTTTTACCTTCACTTAAATTATTAATTTTCTTTGTTTTTCTTCTACATCAAATCAAAAAAACCAGATCTCCTACTGTCCTTCCGGGGAGCCGCTATGACCTAATTGCCGGGTGTGAGGCTGGCTCCTTTTAATGCTGTTTTTAGCAGCTCTTTTGAGCCAGCACACCCAAAGCAGTCATTAGCGTCTTTCTCACCAAATCAGCATGAAACATCTTTGTTCAGAATTCATGGGTTCGTAGTGGGAGAGAGGCTGACCCCAGTTTTTGATGTTTTACCTGGCTGCCATCCCAGCTCTCCCTCGCCTTCTCCATCCCTGTTATCTACGCTGTCAGAATCCCCCCCCGCTTCCTCCTGCGTTCTTCACTTCATGTTAGTGCAACTCATTTTCCCCCACATTGACCAGCTCCCCTTCTCTTCCCTGTGTTGTCGGACTGAGAGTTCATATCCCCGTCGAGCTCTTTACATCCCCTGTCCCTGCCCCCATTAATCGGATTGTGTGCCTCCGAATCGGGAGTCGACAGGGCTAATTTCATGCGAGTTACAGATGAATTAATGATGAACAGTGAAAAGGGGATTTAAAAAGGAGAAGGGCTCTCGATGGGAGGGCTGCGTGAGGATTATATATTCTTGCTGCAGGGCTCGCTCAGCACCTGTTCCACTGCACTGCCTCCCTGTGTGTGTTTGTGTAAGTGTACCTGAGTGCACGAGCGCACCTCTACATGCTGCGAGCCTCTTAAATGTCACTCACCGCTTCTCCTCTCAAACCTGCCTCTTCCCGGCAGCGCCCTGTGCATTTTAAAGAACAGTCTGACTTTATTTTGCCGCCCGTCTTCAATGTTATTTCCACGGAATGTTCAATCCGGCCGTGCTGTGTGTGTTCTTTCAAAAATGATTTCTCTGAGCCAAGTTCAGTCCAAATTGAACTGGAGGTAGATAACGGGCCGACTTTGGTCATTTTCAATTCAGGAGAGCAGACAACTTCTGAGTTAGTCAGATAGCCTTTCATTTCTCAGCTCAATACCTGAATAGGCTTGGACATTTTTTTTTTTTTTGCTCGAGCGGCAATCTTTTCTCCCTGCCAGAGACTTTGCTTATCCTCTGCAATGCCAATGAGTTCATTGCTCATTTTTGGCAGCCTTCTACCAGTGGCTAGGGTGAAAAAGCACTACAGATTTACAAGTGTTCCCCTGGCTTGTTGTATGGCATTTGTGGACGCATTTTCAAGTCTGAATGATGGTTTTCTTTTTTGCATGTGTGGGCACCTACCCAACCAAAGCGCTCCGTCTGTGTCCAGCTGTGTTGCTGCCAAAGGCGATGACCCTGTTACTGCTGCCTCATTGCCAACCTGTAGAGAGCCGTCTCGAAGTGCTCTGTGGAGGAGAGTGATAAAGAGAGAGATGCAGCTGGAAGTTAGTCTGATGCATGTGTGTCACACTGAATAGCTGTAAATTGCAGTTTGGTTTAATCTGAAGCATCAAGACTCTATTGCTCCACTGCCAGTACACTAAGCATTCACATAACCGCCTCTGCCAAGCAGTGTTCTAAATGTGCCTGTCTTCCAGCTAACAGATGCTGTTAGAGCACCATTCATTTTAGGTGGCTCTGCGCTGTGCATTAGCACACACTTAAGAATTGTGAAGACAGGGCAAATTTGAACCCACTAAAGTGGGCTTCCAGCAGAGAGAGAGTGTCATTAAAGGCAAGTCACAAACACAGATAGCTGTGTAACTATGATAGCTGTATGCCACACGCTGCGATTTACACCATCATCAACATCCAAATTATGTCATCTCCCAGCAACATGTGGTCTCCCTGTAAGCCTGCGATGAGATTCGGCTAAATCCCTGTTTGAAATGGATGTAGCTGCTTTTCGAGGATCGATTATTCTTGCCTTACATGATGAAACCAATCTAATTATCTCCTATATTTCCATTCACAGCAATGCTGAAGGCAAATGTTCAGCAGCGATAAAGCAGAGATCACGTGGACTGTTTTAAATGGGTCATTTTCAAAGTTCAGGCAGTTAATTTGTTTCTAATGGAGACATCCATTACTGTGACATACTGTGTGACAAAAGCAATGCATGTTTAGTGTTTCTCTACCTCTGGAATGATTATGCATCCATTATCCATGTACTGAACTAAAACCTGTGCTGCCGTGCCTAATGCATGGGTTACTGTTACTGGACTGGACAGTGTCAGGGTCTCAAAACAAACGGTTTTGTGGTAATTAAATTAATTGCAGTTTTGATTCAGAGCAGAGAATATACACTAACAATGGCTCAGCTGACATGATCATGACATGAAAATGGATCTCTGCTCATACTGTGCTTACATGTTACATATTCCTAAATTAATTTGCAATAATCTCACAAAAAACTAAAGCCAGTATAGAAATACTGTAGGGTAACTGTATTCCTTGTCTTTAATGATTTATTCTTGTTTATTCTGTTTTCTTTTTTCCTTTTTAAATGTGCTGTTAAGTCATTCTACTGTACTTATATAGTCTTCAGTGTATCCAGTCAGTATACTGTGTATATATAGCTTATGTGTTAATATAGATACTCAATTTGCATTTATTAATTTATTATTTCCAGCCTACATTTTCTATAATGTGCCAAAATACATTGGGATGTTGCAGCATGTTCCTCCTTTTTGAACATTCATTACCGTGCCGAAGCAATTTGATGCGTATTGCATCATACTCATGCATGAAAATAACCTTAATCTGAAACTAATCAAATTCATCTCGGTGCTAGGGATCACTGCGTAGCAGAGGATTCATGCAAACGATCACACAGTTTGTAGCAACACAAATACAACACGGATTAGGCCTAATCCTGGTCTAACTGTAAAAGCTTTCCCTGCTGATCCCCAGCTACCTGCCGCCTCCCTTCTTACCTGCTGGCCTTGATGCGTATCCAGCGGTTAGTGTCGACGCGCACCGAGGAGCGCAGCACCACGGGCTTGGAGCCCAAGTCATACGTCATTTGGACGTGTCCATCCACGATAGCCAGGGCGATGTAATCTGAGCGCTCCACGCCCTTCCCGCTCCACAGCACCAGGCCCTGGGTCGCCTCGGTCCGGATGCTCAGCTCAAACTTGTTCACCAGCAGAGCCTTCTCACTAGGAGAAGAGAAAATACATTAGTTAGCTTTTGGTCTAATGCATCAGAAAGAGTTCTAATCTTCACCACAGCTGATGCAGCTCAGCTGGGGGTTGTGTTATTTGTAGTTGCATGTGGGAAGCGAGGGACCTCAGCTGTCTCAAAGGTACATTACCCATGATTCAAGGATGATGTATGGTTCACTTTGCTTACACATTTAGGCAGAAAGCTCTGTGGCTCAGGCTCTGCGGTCTCATACTAACAGAATGGTTTTTAAGGAAAATCAGGATGCAGACTGAGTTTAGGAGAAGCAGGGGGCTGTTTTGCTATTAGCTTTCCTACATCCTACCGAGCCTGAACTGCACTGCTGCTCAGTGCTTCCTGTGTTTCTCTGTGTGTTTCTGTGTGTGTGTGTGTTGTTTAGGCAGCTGTTTGATCTCCCGTCTCTTGACTGCTACAGCTGCAGGGGTGATTTGGATGCAGAGACTAAGAGACTTTCCCCTATCCTTAAGAGGCACTGTACGCCACTGAGTGAGAAAAGTACACACAGCAGCGACATGCCTCTACTGTATGTGTGAGCACACAAGAACACCATCTCATCTGTTCCTGCATACAAACACACTTACAAAGGTACTTTGTGAGTCCAGCAGAGATACAGCGACATCCAGACAATCATACCCTCAATTTTCATTCATCAGTCTCTGTACAATGTTCTGCACATCGGCCACATGGAACTACTTTCACCTTCTTCAAAGGGTATTAAAACACAAGCACGAGGTGAGGACACGCACAACAAAGACTCAGTGACACATGGATGAAATAAAAAACACAACAGCAGCACAGAGCTGGAGACAGAGATTAGACAAGACAGACAACAAGACAAAGGAGTCAGCAGAGTTAACAGGGAAGCACATGGGAGTACAGACAGGACAGGATATGGGAGGGGATAAAGAGAAACAGAGCAGCACTTCTTCCTAATCTGCAGGAGATTTTGTTTCCATTTTCTCTGAGAATTTCTATTGAACAATGAGTAAGAACCAAAACAAAAAGCAACAACATGATATTTAACTTTGCAGGCAAGGCAACTTTGACAGCTCAGGCCAACAATAATGCTGGTTCACCTCAGCGGAAGCAGAGAGACATCTAGAATCAAATTTGATTTTCTCTTTCCAAAACATGCTCAGGTTAGAAACTTTGACCCCGATGATCAACTGAAACCGCTGAGGTAAACAGGAACACAAAAAAATTATTTCAGAGCGTCAAGACTTTTTTTTTTCTCCCAGGAGAGAGAGAGAGAGAGAGAAAAAAACAAAACAGAAATACAGCTCAGTGAACCCTCTCCTGGCAAACCCTCAAAGAGCTTACAGGGCCCAATAAATCTCCATCGGAGCGGCTTGTCAGTGATAAGGTCAAGGTTATTAAAAGTGCTGAATATATCATGAATAAAACAACGTCGGAGCACAGTGTTCTAAATCTCATATACACCAGTGACTTCATAGATTTCTGGTGTGATGGTGTTTCTTTTCGAAAATGGAGGGTTTTTATCTGTTTCTTCCATTCAAATCCTCAGGAGGCCTCTCAGCATGTGGACCTCCGTTTCAGCTCTAGGTGGCAGTAGTGGTTAGAACAATAAAGAGCCACGAGGGAGGACAGCTATTGCAAAGAGGCTGCAGCTCTGGTTGGTTCTGTGCTGCTGTTATCAGAGCTCTGAACTTCAGAATTAATTGAAGCATATGCAGAGGCTCGTTGTGATTCCTACTGGTAACTCTGTCTCACTAATGGTAACAATGTTGTCTCCGCGGAGGAGGGTTTAGCCCTGTGAGAGGTCGAGGAGGGGTTGTCTGGAGAGGAAGGGATGAATGAGGAGGCACTACGAGAGCAGACGGCACCAAAGTTTTGAAAGCGTTGAGAGACTCACCTCTGGTCAGATGGGTTCTCCAGAGACTCGGGACTTAAAGGGAGCAGGGGAGAAAGTCAACGGCATGCAGTGTGAGCGCAAGAGGCCACAAGGAAAAAGGGAAGGGAGGAAGGATGTTGTGAGCCCATTGGGTAACTCACAAACTAGTTTAGACCTGGAGCTGCAAAAAGCACTCACTTATCTGCTCTACTACAATATCGACCATGTCAAGAGTCGATAACAACTGTTGTGTGATCATAGGAAGTGTGTAGCTTAGCCTTGATAACACCACAACCATAAAAGGGGGTTCTCAGGGGAACCGCTCTGATCGAGACGGATGACTAATGCGGCAAAATGCCTTGGGATCGGGCATTTTTTGAAAAGCGAGCTTCAAGATTAAGTACATTCATGGTCAGCGTGCACACCGGTACAAACTCTGCTTTTAGTCAGCGTCCAATTATTGAGCAACTCCTTTATATTTATGGCGCTGCACGCTACAGTGCTGCGGCAATTACCTTCTGTCTAGAGATGAAAGCAGTGAATGAGAAAAATTGGGCAATTGTCAAAAAATGGGGTCAAGCTCCGTATCAGTTGAGAGTCATGGCCAGATATGATTTGTCACTGAAATAATGGGGCTTGAGCGGATCGACCTGAGCTCTCAGATACGGGCAGAGAGGTGAAGGAGGAGTGATCAAAGGGTGCCGTAAATAGTAACAGGCACATTAACCCAAGGTGAGAGGTTGACATTTTGGCCTTACCAGCACTTAATGACCTCTGAAGACATTCACTCATTTCCTTTACAAAACCAAATCATGCTGAATTGATTGGCGCGCCTTCAGAGTACCGCACCGAGGGTCTGGTTTGCTTAGATTCATGCTCATTGAGGCTCTTAGTGAATGTGACATCCATTAAACTTTTGACAGTCTGGCTCCAAGGACCACTGTCCCCTCCTGCTAAGTGAGATTGATGCCCATGGCTACACACTGCAGAGAGATCTCAATTGGAGGTCTAATCTACAAAGGGAGACAAATCTGTGATTAACATGTCACAGCCTTTCTGTACAGCCGACTCTGTAATTATTCACAATTACAGTTAGAGATCTGGCAAAAATGAAATGACAGAAGCCCTGGCATGGACTGGAACTCTGGGCTGAATCCAGTCGGCTTAATTTGAGCTGAATTCTGCTTCGCCGCTTTGTGGGACTTTTTAAAAAGAGGTTACTTACCGAGCTAATGAGCAGGAAGAAAAACCCTTAATAACTAAGTCATGACCGAGGGTTTTCCCAAGCAGAAACTCCACAGGCACCAGAAACTAGGTTAAGGGGTATTTAGTATATCCTCCTCTTGCAGTTTTCGAGGGGTCTCATTCATTTCCTGCATTCAACGCTTAATGCCATTCAGCATAAAGTGCATGGCAATTCATTTTGTTTGTGTTACGACCATGCATAAAATATTGCACATTCTTAGTACAGCAATTTGTTTTCTCTGAGGGCTGAGCACAATGCTTATCATGCACACATTCATGCTTCCCTTTGCATTGCAAGAAAAGAAAGTATCGAATGACACTTTGAAATGTTTTCGAATGTATTTTAACAGAAAGAAATCTGTCAAATTAAAATATGGACATGGAGCTTGAATGTAAAATCTGACTTTAAAGGTAGAGATGATTTCAGCGTAGGAACTGAATGTACTTTAATCTCTTTATTGGGGTTAACTATCAAACATGGATTTTTTTGGTGCTGTTAGTTTTGCTTGATTTGAAACTGGGCAAACACCCAGTCTTAAAGTCTACTTACTCTGGGATCTCATTGGTCAGTTGGCTTGGGTGAAAAGGAAAGACAGTGAAGGACATTCATGTGAGACAAAGACACGTGTGGACAACGACAAGGGAGGTCAAATTGGAGGACAGGACACAGGAAAAGCGACTGGAACGCTGAGACCATGCACAAACAGCAGAGATGCACATAAAGACACACACACACACATCAGACAGAATTCTCCAGCCAGTTGTTTCTGAGTGAGTGTGAGTTGTGCGTCTCCATGGGAGTGTGGTGATCTGCAGGCTGTGGCCCGGTTTTCACACCTCTGAGTGTTTGTGTGAAGAGCTGCGAGACGAAGATATAGAGCCGTATGCTTGACGTCTTTTCAGGTTCATCACATAAACATTTTTGTTTATGCCAACCTGGAGGCCCGCTCTTGCCAGCCTTGTAGATGGATGGAAGAGTAAAAACGTCTCATCAGCTGCCTAAAGGGAGAGGATTTCTTACTTGCTCACGTCATCAGCTTTTTTCTGTCTTTAAAGAGTGTTAAAAATTGCAGGCGGCACATCTGTGGACGCCAGTTTGATGAAAAATAGACATTCACACACTGAAAATAGGATAAGAAGTCTAATCTTGTGTGTGTGCTTATTGTCCAGCGCCTGTGTGAACTAAGCTGTAGACCACAGAGTGAACTGAGTGCGCTCAGGGCAACACTGTGATTGTTAACTGTCTCGCTAATTAATGAAATCCTGTCAAAAGCGAAGCAGAACTGCCATAGACGGGGGGGATGAGCTATTAGCCAAGCGCCTAGTTCACCCCTGAAGCCCAAGCACTGATGATATCATCAACACTGTCATCACAGCTTACCAAGGGACGATATGGATAGACAGAGGGGTTATTTGGCTAATAGCTGTTACAATGGAGATGGGAGATGTAGCTGAATAGATGGCGATGTTCCTCCTGTCCTCTTCCTTACCTCTTTGTAACGGCGTTGTGGTACTCAATGAACGTCCGTCCATCAAAGGCGATGGCCTCGGTCTCTCCTGCAGACTTCTCATAGATGGCTGTTAAGGAGGGGGAGGGGTGAGAGGGTAAGATCACACGAATCGATAAGAATAAGGGTTTGGTTATCAGAGCTGAAAGCACTGGATTGTGAGCAAATGTGGTAGGGGGGAGTGCTGGTGCGTTTGCAGTTTTTAATTAACGTGAAAGGGACGGCCGACCACACGCACAAGGTTAATGGCGAAAGCAGTGACTGAGTATGTAAGGCAGATCGGGCCAGAGTGGGTATATGTCTGGCAGAGTAGCATGAAGATGATGAAAGGGATGTGCAACTCTTTCATGAATATTCAATTGACACATTTCATCATTTTCATAACTGCTGCATTAGTTTGAAATCAATACATAATGGCACTGACATAAAAGAGACATCACGTGTCTAATATTGGCATTATTATCTTGTACAGACAGAACACAATGGAAATAAAGGTCTTATGACCTTATGAGCAGTGAAAAATGAGGCTCATATTTTACCTTCCATTGAGGCAAGCCAAGAAAAAGCTGTGTTACATGAAGCATCGTGGATTTCAGTCCAACTCATACTACGCTTTAAAGCAGCCAAAATGCTACGCATCCTCTTCGAACAAAACCTGATCATCTTGGATGAGGAAATAGAACAATTTGTACAGTTACAATGATTCATTGCAACTGCACACTGCCATGATAAGGTGATCTCAACCTACTGAGTATTGTTAGCCATGGGCTTACAGAAAGACCAATCATACTGATGCCTAAAATTGGGGTAGGAGATGCGCTTTAAGCACAGAGACTTTCTGTGCTTCATTGACTCACACTATGATAAAGACAAATGGAACATGTCTGTAAAGGTAGACAATGACAATAGCAGAGATACTTACTGTTCTGACAGTGTCCCCCTGAGAAACCGCTGAGGCAGACACACTCATAGGTGTCCAGCTGGGGGTTGCATCGGCCACCATTGTGGCAGGGCTCATGGGAACAGGGGTGCTCCTGGAACATGGCTACGTTGCTGGAGCGCAAGGCGTTCTCCTCCCTGAGGATGGGTGTACCCATCAGAATGATCTGTAAAACAGAAGCACTTCACTGATTTTGTGCTAAAAGTTAGTTTATAACTCAGCTTCAGTGATGCACAGACATGAAAAAAGGGCATTTACCACACAGTGATGATCTCACAAGTATGGTATTGGTTGTATTACGTGAAATGTATCAAAGAATTAAACTTTTCGACCCATACTGGGGACTAAAAGTTGGGCTATCTCAGCCTCTCCTTTATAATTTTGACCCTTCTTGCTTTAATTTGTCTCTTGTGTGTCCCACAATACAATACTAAATGACTGGAGGATCCATTTAAAGCCCCTAAAAACTACTATTTCTCTGTAAAGTCAAATGTTTGTTATTAAATAAGCAACAATCTCTAAGTTTAGAAAAAAAAACATTTCTTGGTTACCCACTGAAATCCAGAACCTCACAAAAAAACCCCACAAAAACCTAGAACAATCTATAACATATGGCGCCACCATTTTTATAGTGTTGATAACACCTATAGGTAATTGGAGAAATGTTGATTTTTTTTACATTTTTGTAAATCAAATAAATGGTTTATGGCCTTATATCTGTGTCATACTGCACAAAAGCATGTCTAAGGTCTCTCTCCTTCTAGTCATGGCTGTGCTGGTTCCACAGAGGCGCAGGACTTTGTATTGCAGTGAAAACTGAGTCCACGGTGGGTAAAAATGTGACAGGAGCGAAAAAAAAAAACCACATCCAGAACCGTTCAGAGGGTTAAAGGTTTAAGACTCAAAACCTCAGCTTTTCTGCTGCGGCACGTACACGGGTCTCTTTTAAAACATAGCTTCTGCTAATGCTGCGTACTCCAGCAAGGCTAAAGTTACAGACTAAATCCTTGTCCTGTAAAGACAAAGATCCTTGAAGCTCAGTTAGAATGCCTTGCTTTAAAGTACAGACTAGTTAATCACAACTCGCCTGCAAAGAGTGGAAACAAAACAATATAATCTCATAAAGACTTCTCATAGACCTGCGTTTATGTAATACTCTCAGTGACCTTCCTTCGGGGGGTTGCTTTTACAACGTAATCCTTGTCTTTGCTTTATGTCTATTACCTCTGTTTAATTATTGTTGTTGTTACAATCATCTGATTATTTTTTTCTCTCAGCAAAACACTTGGAGATTATTACTTGTTACCATTCTTGTCTGTTATTTAAAGAAAAGCATCCAGTTAAAGGGATTTGTGTTTTCTGCTTAACAATCATTAAACCTAATTGTTGCAACACATCCTCAGAACAAAAATAGCATGCGCCGACGCTGTGCATGCAGTTTAACGCGTTCCTCTAAAGATTAACGCCACACTTTCATCAAACAAGAAAGCTCCTCAGAAAGTAGGTGCTGATACAACACACATGTTAAACAGCACATCAAACTGAGAATACATACCGTCTTCCTCATAATTAACTATTCCCTACAGGCCAAGGACGACAAACGCCACATTTAGCTTTTGATTTGCTCGAAACTGTCAAGGGAAAGTTTGTAGAGGAGAACTAATGACAAGTTTGCGCAAACAGTAACATCCTGCCTTTGTTCTACTGAGATATTTTTGGCACTCAGAGATGAGCTTTTTGCTGGAAAGTGGAGGAAAAAAAAACTGGAAAGCTGTCAGGGAAAGATCTGAGAATAGCAAAATGGAGGGACTTCAAAATGCGCATTCTATTATTAGTGCATGCTAATCCAAATGAGCAGAGTCACTGCCCGGCACAGTGTGAGCTTATAATGGAAAATTACTAATATGAGGGTCTGTAGTATGACAGCTGGACAGCTAAATAACTTATCTCTTGACTTTGCTGTTGTATGTCTCAGGACACAAGTCATTAAAATGCATGTAGAATCCACACACACAACTAATGACACAATATTCCTTTGAGAAATAAAGACTTGTAAACATTTACCTTTTGGATTGTTCCCTTGAAGCCCTCTGTGAGTGCAGCAACTCTTGCTAGTCGGCTGTAATCGGGAGCTCCACCGACAAAGAGAGACTCTTTGAGGTTAAGATCTACGTGCATGTTCTGGTGAGACAAGACACAAACAGGGTTCAGCTGGTGAGCCAGAGCTGCAAAAAAAACCCCACATATATCGTTAAAAATGCCCAATTCAGTCTTTTTCAGACCCCATCTTCAGTCTGTCTCTGGGGTATTCTACTGAGGACATAATGGTTGATGGTTTTACTGTAGTGAATGGAGTTCTGTGTTTGTGTCCAGGGAGCCAGAAGGAAGTTGTATCCTTTTACTCAAGATATAAAGAGTGAGATTAATACACATATACCACATTTGCAGACATGCCACAGTCATAGAGATTGTCTCATTAAAAAAAAAAGGATTTATCCATATTGTGGCCAGCAGAGGTTTTAACTGCACTTCCTTGCCTTCGTTCTATGCCAATACACTTGATACATTACAACATAATTGATTTCTGTGTCTCTCAAAGAGAGTGGTCAATTATCCTCTATCTGTGTGACATAAAAAGAGACTACAAAGGGAAATCAGGAGCAGGCCGGACTTGAGATATGGATGGTTCTCTACCGACATCTCTAATGAATGGCTGATTATAAGCACCGACCTTTCAAACAGTTGAGTGTGGAGGCACATTAATTGCAATTCATTTGCGCAGCAGACGGCTATGAAATTCGATTCTTTCCACCAAACCTTTGGGACAATTGCTTTGCATTAGCAAGGTGCCGCTTCCGTCTTTTGCATGGAGGAGCCGGCCCACTTCAGAAGGAAGGAATTAATGATCTTTATTTTATGTAGGGCAGTAATTGCCAGAGGGGTAAAGTGGAGTTAATTGCTGGAAAAATGATGGAAGAGGCCAAATAAACAGGCTTTGTGCCGGCAAGCTGCCGTCGGCTCGGCTTTTATTTAGGATGAGATTTGGAGTGCAGGAGGCAGCGGTGCTTGGCTGGAGCCTGGGGCTGTGTCACTGCACCTTGAGCTGCTTCCAACAGAGACAGGGCAGGGACCTTGGCCAAAGCTGCTGGACCCAGCTGTGGCTGGCACCTCTAGGCTTTGCCAAAAGTTGTTACCAACTGTATGACAGAGTCGGCCACTTTATGTAGACGTTACTGCTCCCCAACACTCACCTACTCTGGAGGTCAAGTTACAGATGAGTACTGAACCTGCTCCCCTGGTTTTTCATCTTGTTTGAGATGTCCTCTAAAGGTGATACTCACTATCTGTATATGTAAAGCTACTTTTGTATGACTCTGAAGTGGAATTTCATGCAATGAAATGGTTGACCATGTCGTGTTTCATCTCAAACAGGTAACAACCTGCACCTGGTCGAAGAGGACAGCTGGTTCTGTGTGAGTGGGTGAAAGAGTGAGAAACTTCATGATGTTATGGAGGACTGTTCCTGTGTGTGAAAGAAGTGAGAGCAGATGACAAAAGAACAGCTTGGCTTGGCTTAGCACCTCACCGTCTCCTACGGTATACATCCTCCTCGCCTCCCATGTCTTCGCTCTCACTTTCCGGCAGGCACACGGCATTGGCGTAATACCCCGCCTACGCCGGACTAATGAACACGTCTCTTTGTTGCTAAAAACAATGGTCGTCACTAAGATGACTGTCTCTCTTCCTTCTTCCCTCCCACCCTGCCACCCCCTGCCACCCCCACAGCAGATGGACCGAGGTGAAAGCCAAACCGTGTTCTTTAAGAGCATCTCTTCTTCTGTGCTGTGTGTGCGTGTATGAGCTTATGAAATGGCAAAGTTTTTCTACAGAACTGGCACCTTTAAAGCTGCCCGCAACTCTGCAGAAGTAGCTTTTTTTCTGTGCTGTTGTTGCATGGAGAGATGGGGGTGAGAGGACGTAGTGAGCGGCTCAAATGAAATACAGGCTAAGGTGTGACTGGGGCTTGTCTCATTACCTTGCGTGATTTCTTATTTCCAGACAGCACATCATAGAGAAGGAAAGAAAATAGGGAGGAAGAGAGTTATTAGGGGAAGACTAGTAAGTGTCTGTGCACAAAGAGGCATGCAGAGCTAGACAAGTGCAAAAGCTCACCATTCACACACTGTCACATATAAGCTCATGTACTCACTCATGCACACTGTACACATCTGTAAGAGCATTAAAAACAGCTGCTGCGTAGCACAGAGAAGTGAGACATTCGGTACATTAAATAAGAATATAAGACATGTGAAGAATGCACCTTATACTGTACTTATACCTACAGCCTCAAAGCAGTGCAAGTGTGCGTTTACACTTACGAGAGTGAATGCAAATAAGACAGTGAGTCTAAGAAGGCCATGCATGAAGCAGATGGTGCCATTAGGAAAAGATGAAAAGAAAAAAACCTCATGGATGAGAGACTGTGAATAGTGCCACTTAACCCAACCTCATTTACAGACTGCTGCCTTTCACAATAAGAGGTGAAGTAGAGTTTTATTTCTCCTGTGCCTACCTATGTGTCTTTGAAAGTCTGTACTTCATTAAACTCAGTCTGAGAAGTCTTTGATATGATGATCACTCTCAGCGTGCTATATGCATCCATATATGTTCCTGTGCGTGACCATCTCTGATATGGTATGGATTGCTCTGGGCAAAGCATCCTGTAACTCCCTCCCAGTTCTTAACGCTGAAGTAGGAGAGAATTAGCTGAGAGCCCCACTGGATAGGCTCTCTGCATTGAGCTCCATCACTAGTCTCAGCTCATCCTTTGCGTCCTTCCAGCCCCACATCCATCTTCACGTTTCCCCCTGCTCTCTTTCTTTAATAAGATTTTCTGCCTCTGTTGCCGGACTAAAACACAATTACCATACGGACGATGGGAGACAGCGGGGGAAGGACTAAGCAGTGAGAGGGAGGGAAAAAAAGGGTTGCGTCTTAGAGGAAGATGATGGAGTTGACAGAGTTCATGTTCATAATCACAAATTACATGGTTTAATATAATTGGATGACTTACAGACTTATCAAACTGTTAGATCACCTTCATTTGGAAGCATGCACCTGCTTTATTGGTCTAGGCGCTGGGTTTAAGAGTTTCATTACGCTCTGCTCGCTGCTGCTATCTCTCTCATCTGCCTCCACCTCCCCAGACTCCTCCTCAAAGGCTGAATTCATAAAATTAACTGCATAAAGGCTGTTTTCATTTCTGTGCGTCAAGCTGAAAGGCTGAGAATTTTACAAAAAAGTGGAATTACAAAATTAGGACAGCTTGTCCAACTGGCCCTCTACATCTGGAGCTCTCCCTCCTACCTTGACGGATGTGTGGAGAGAGTGAAAACCAGCCGACAAAACCACAAGGTGTGAAGCTGTGAGGAAAACCTCGGCAAAGAGGTACAGCCTGCTGATCCAACTGTGCCTGAATTAGTATGGGATTGGATTATCTTTATAAGGCCAAATAGGAGCCTGAAGTGGCGTTGATGGGATACAAGCAGGCAGATGAGTACATATGGGCAGAGGCACGGACAAGCATAGCACAGGCCCATCAGCCCTGCATGCTGAAAGCAAGATAACCATGAGCAGGAGCATGTTAGCTTGCTGTTTCTTACTGGTGCCTCTCCTCGGACCGGGTCCTTCTTGTTCACCATGATCTCTCCTTTGCGGTTGGAGCGCTCCAGGTTGACGGTATTCCACACGTTCAGCTGGATTGCCTCCTTACTCCTAAATCACACACACAAACACACAGAACGTCACAAATTAGGACAACTGACTCAATTGTTGCTACGTATCAGAGGAACGCAAAACCTGACTGTTTTTGATATATAATCCTTATGGGATTAGAGCACCCCGTATGTTGCTCCATGTCTTGCTCTTACGGAATTTAAGAATATGAAATATCAAATATTGGTATTTGTCTCCCATATACAGACCATTTGGCACAGAATGAGCTGACTGCATCTCATTATCATTCTGCTATACGGGGAAGAACACTCTGGGCTGCTTGTCCGTCTGTAAACCAATCATAATCATTGTGACAGGGGAATTGTTTTGGTGGAACATTTGCATGCAGGGAGGCGAGAACTGTCATTAAAATGCCTAATTTACCCAAATATAACTAGCAGAGCTGCCTTACTGCATGATCCAAATATTCAGCAAAACTTCAAACTTTCAGTGCAGCAGGAGGCTGTAGCTGTTGTTCCCTCAAGTAAACGGGACTGCAGCGACACGCAGATAGTGGAAGGGGAGGTCAGAGCTGCATGAAAAGCACGGTCAGTGGCAACCTTGTACGACTACACATGGTGATTCAGACTAACCTGATGGTAGCTGGCCCCTTCCCCAAGTCGTAGCGAAACTCCAGGATCCCGTCATTGAGAGAAAGAGAGATGAAGTCTCCTTTTCCGTCCGATTTTTGGCCGTTATAGAAGATCAGACCATTGGAGTCATTGGCCATGAGAACCACTGTCATGCTGACCTTTTGACTGCAGACGTAGAACAAGCACAACCAATAAACAAATGCAAGATTTAGTGAAACACTGCTATATATATTCTGCATGCTCAGGTCTGGATGACATTACTTGTGCAACCCTCATTGTCCATTCAGTTCAGGCCTACAGAAGGCAGTCCTGCCTTAGGCACAGAACAAGCTCAGGCTATGAAAACTACATGATATCCAGTGTTCAGTAATACATACAGGGCTTCACTGTGTGGGTTTCACACTGAGACATGGGACTTACCGCAGATCGTGGCCGTAGAGATGGAGACCCTTCAGCTCCAGGTAGGAGTCTCCACTGAATAGCGGCATGTAAGCCCCTCTCCTCTCAGCCACTGGAAAAACAAAGAGACGATATTCAACCTCAGGTCCCGTTCTTGTTGCTGACAGAATTGAAATTCAGGGATAGTCAGTACATCTTCGAGGGACCTGTCAGCATTATGGAAAGAGATGGATTTGTGTTTTTATAGCCTTTGGGATTAAGACTTTCTCTTGACAGAAATTCAAACAAAAAAAATCAGAAACCCTTACGTCAGACTGATTACACAGCCCGCCACTGTATAACAAAGAACCTTCGGAGACATGTGGAGTTTAACACCACAGCCGGGACCTATGAAATAATGCAGCCATTGTATTTTGGCAGGCCTTTTTACAAATTCATCTCTTTGCGACGGGTCTATGGCTGGCTGTCCCGTTTCTGGCTGTCTGGAGTGATTAGGACAGGCACTGTGCCATCCTTCTAACAAGTGGCTTGACATTAAAAATCATTCAAGTGTCACCCGGGGGTATGTGTTCATGGTGTTGTTTGCAAAAACTACCATCATTCAGAGGCATGCGTTATACGAGACGCTTACGCACACATACACACACGCAAAACTAACACACATACCTATCTACGTAGCCGGGTAGAAAGCCTTTATTCGTAATTGGCTGGGATTAGCTGAGTCGAGTCAGGATGGTGAAGGCAGACGGAGATGAGAAAGCTAATTAGCTATTGTGCACAAGACTGCTAATGATGATGGCACGCACTATGGAGGAGAGGGAAAAATAGTCCTGCACACACAACAAGGAATGGTGCACTGAAGTAGAGTAGCAGAGCTGCTCAGAACGCAGTTTCTTATGGAACAGCTCTTTTTCACCCATGGCTCGGACTGAAAGCACCGTGATCAATAAGCCAGTACAGGTCAAAGCATTAGAAGGAGCAGAGTGACCAGGAAAAGCCATCTGGCCACATGATGGAGGGACTGAGCTTGACGACCGAGAAAAGTGAGTCAGGTTGTAGTTTTCACAATCATCCCTTGCTCAAATACCAGAGAAACAAACAGCTGAAAAGCAATAGTTGGAGAGCTGCTTCATCTATCATGAAGGTTGATGGTAAACACTGAGGTAGTTTTATTATATTTGAGTAATGTTACCTAATTAGTACTTGAAATAAAACCTTTCAAAACCGTATGAAAGTAGGAAAGGCAATACAAAGCAGCTAAAAAGCAAATTCTGCCCTTTTAAAAAGTTTGCTGCTGCAATCAAAGCTCCTGGTCCCGCCCACAATCAATCAGCTCTTCAGCAGAGTTGAACTCCTACTGTTTCTGATTCACAAACAGACACTTAAGTGGTCACTGACTTCCCGCAGTTAAGTCAGTGAATGCGAAACACTGTTGAAATTCAAACTCTCCCCTGCAGTTGGTTTTTCATGGACTGTTTGAGTCCAAGTGATCCTGCTTTCATTGCTAAATTGTAATGATTTACACTATCACAGGGTAAAAGCAGTGGGGAAAGTAGGCCATTCAATACTACTGGAACACCCTTGAGAAAAGTCCTTGACTGTGAATATTATATCAGTGAGCTGGACTCACGAACTCTGGCAGATTTGAAATGAAAACCACGGCTCAGCAGAGCATGCACACACACTCAGATGCAAACATTTCACATCACCACTAATTCACCTTCAGGTTTCTGATGAGTGGCTCTAAGCTACCTGTCTTTTTAACTGTTCTCAGTGCAGCCCTCAGAGGGGACGTCCGCCTGGCTGCCGCCTTATCTGTGAGCTCCTGTCTGGGGCTGACACCCTGGCTGACTGACGCTCCCATTAATCACAGCGGGCAGGGAGGACTGATGCGATTAGTCATCTCATTGATTCCTGTGAAAAAATAGCCTTTTGGAATGGGAGACGCTCTCGCTCACACGGCATTGATTTTGGTTCACCTCAATTTATTTTAATCACCTGCTAACTGGAACTCGGGGCTTGGAAGGAGGCTATTCCCATCTGGTTTTTCTAAATTCCCAGGGGTGCAAGGGTGCATGTTTCTCCTTCTCTTTAGAAATGTTCACGATAGTATATTCTCTTTAATTTGCAGTTGCAGAAGTCAACTTCTGCAAACATACATGACAACATCTACAAAGGCAGGGAGGGAAAAACAGGAGTAGACTTCAGAATGCGACACCGGGAAAAGTGCTAATGATGAACTTCAAAAGCAGCTGAGCCGTGCTCTGGTCTTTTTCCAGCAGCGGACCGGTTTTGCCATGTGAAACTAAGTACCAACAAACACGTTTGAAGACAACACCTGTGGGTGGATAGGCAGGGAGGGAGTGAAGGAAGGCTGCGGCTTCGCTCCTGCTTACCCGCTAACAAGCGTAGCCGAGTCTGTGTGGTGAACGGCCCGACGGGGCCAATCATCTAACTCAGTTCTGCAACACACAAACCCTCCCAACCCCTTGCACCCTGCAGGCTCACCCTCCCCTTCTGCGTTTGATCTCCCTTTTCAATTCAAGATAGACGGAAATGTCACAGACCGGAAAGCAAAGGAGAGAAAAACAGGCAAAAATTGAGGAGGGTGCTACTCAGCTGACTGCAAGCTGACTCTGGACAGAAACCGAAGCATGAAGCATGATGCTACACCACCATATACAGTGTTTAGTCAGATTACCTTTCTCACAATGCCTCCCTTCACGTCCCATGGGACACTCGCATTTGTAGCCTCCCTCGGGCAGTGCCTGGCACTGAGAAGATGGATGGCATCTGTTAGGTTCGCATGGGTCGTGGACGTCAGCACATGTTGGACCTAGACGTACACACATAGATATCCACCATGAGAAATCCATCAATGAAGCGTGCAACATTTTCAACCACTGTCCCTTTCATTCGATGTGAGACGAGAGGAGCCAAAAAAAGGGGAGAGAAGTGGGGTGTGAGGATTTCCTCTGTAACAGAGGTCATTTTCTAATAGGATTTGGAAATATTACACATCCAGATTAAACAGTGGAGAGCCTCCCTGCCATGCGGCCATGTTTTGGGGGCAACATGACGGTGGGCAAGGCTCACGATTGGATGATGGTTTTGCCCTCTGCCACAGCCCATCTGAATTCACCCGTCATTACTTTAGCAGTCAGAGCCTGTGGTGAGTAGAGCGCTTTAATGACCCCATCCCCGCTGAGCTCACAGGGCTCCCCCGTTTTCCTCATTCTCGCTTTTGGAAGCTGTCTTTTATCCGCCGCTCTCGCTTCTTCCCTACCACAGCTCTTTTTTTTTCATATCTCTTCCTCCTCTCACATCTTTTAACTCTAATACTCTCTCACCTCCCTCATTCATCCGGCTGTCCTGACATGTCCTCCCTCTAACCACAACTCTCCCCACCCATTTAGTCTTTCTTCTCCCTCTCTGTGATGTGTCCCTCCCTTCGACACAGGCAATCTTGGACACTTTCAAATTGACATCATGGCAAAATTAACTTGAATGTGAGTCTGCAGGCAAGCGTCCAGTTCTCATTATCACCATTCATTTTACACCATGTTGCCAACACAACTTTTATCAAAGCAGTGCCTCTTCTGAGTCGTGGGTTATCTATACTCAAGCTCCTCAATAATAACAAAACATGAAAGCAGCATATGAAAGGCAACAATAATGTAATATGGGACTTTATTGGAACACATTTTAAATTCAAAGAAAATGGCTGATAGGGGGTTTTCATAACCACTGACCCGCCCCTATGTGAGAATAAAATCCTTTACTGTTCAAGCATAAAAGTTAACTCTGACAATTAATTTGGTTCTTATGTGAAACTTTCTGCAGTGGGCTGCAGTATAACCAGCTTGGGCCACGCTTGGCTAGGCCCTGATGGTGTCTGCTCTTAACTATATTCTCTCTGAGTTGCTTGTTAGTTGCCATCTGCTGGAGGGAGAAAAGAGGAGAAAGGGATATGGAAGGAGAGATAGGCCAAAGGCCAATCACTGAGAATTTGTTGGAAGTTTTCATGTTCTCTGTACTGCGTCAACATTTAATCCCTCATTTCTGTGTTGGACACACAGATTTGATGGTGTTTACAAAATGACTTCCAGCGCTCCTGCTGGGGACATGAGCTACACTGTCAAATTAGGCTGTCAAGCTTACTTAGGATTTGTGAGTAAGGCATGACCACAGTGAATCCCTGAAGAGAAGGCAATACAGAGATATACATATAAACATAATTTGAACTGCAAGGTGTTAGAAAAGTTTGAAAATTACAAATGAATGAGACGTATTTTCTACTTATTTCCCTGCATTTAGACTAGAATTACCTTCTCAAAGTCCCATGACTGTCCAGAAATCCCAGTATGACTATTTGAGAAACTGCTGAACTGCACCACTGTAGTGATGAAACTTCCTTTTGTCAGCATCTTACCCCAGAATCCTTTGCTACACTTGCAGTGGAACATCTCAGCCTCCTTGACCTGGCACGCAGCGCCGTTCTTGCAGGGATTTGGCTGGCAGGGGTTGTTACCACATTCACCCACTCCGCTGCCGTACAAACTGTCACCACCAGTCTCCTGCAGGTTCAGCACACGGTTGTTGACGTCCAGCAAGCGGATGCAGCCCACCAGGCCTGTGGCCACGGCTGTCCTCTCCCTTACACTGAAAACGGAAAGAAAGACAGATGTTACAGTGATGACAATACTTTGAAGGCATGTCGTCCTTAAAAAAAAAGCCAAAATAACACCATGTATCAGAGCCTGGAACTGTAAAAACAGACACCATTGTAGGATTTCAAACCTTCTCAAATTTCCAATTGCCCTTGAACTACTCATCTGGCAATTTAACTGAAATTATTGTAAAACTGATATTTCAAAAATATCACATCCTGGGACGTTCCGGCTGAACTGCAGGCTGTGCTTACATGGAGCAGAGCAGGAAAACAAATTCAAACGTAAGTAGTAAAATATTTATAGTATGGGGAGTCACAGTTCTTTTTCAAGGACTTTATATTGCAGTAAAAAAAAATGAGTTCAGCAAAAAAAAAGACATTCCAGACATTCAGAGGGTTAAACGTACAGTAAAAATGCTAAATGCAGCATAGCACTGCTGATACATTTATTACAGAATTTCAAAAAATAGAAAAGGCGTGCATTTGTAAATGAACCTGAGCCTAGCCACATTACACAAACAGGCGATCAATAGGTGTTTTTTCCCCCAACGTCCCTGACAGGGTTAATTACTATGGAAATGGGATTTACAGTAGATAACTGTGCTGTTTGGAAATGGAGGACCACTGAACTCAATATTAAAAGCTGTAGACCGAAAGGTTTAATTTAATAGAAGCCACAGTTGATAGATTTTCTGTCTGATTTATTTCCTGCAGTGACTATTATCATAATGGTGTAACTGTGAGTGTAGGAAGAAGGTCTTACTCCTGCTTCATCTCCTCAGGCACTCCTCCAATGAACAGGTGGGTGTCGAGGTTGAGGCCGTCTGTGCCGCGGGGGCTCTCGCCCTCGATGTGTGGTTCGTTGTCCACGCTGAGCATGGCGTTCCTGCGATTGCGAGTCACCACCAGCTGATGCCAGCGGCCCTGACTCACCTGAACTTTGCTGACCACGGTGCCTGTGCCCGAACCTGTGTTAAACCTGAGAACAGTGGATGTACAGCACGTTAGATGCTGCTTCAGTCCGCATTATCCAAACATCATTCTGTCCTGTGTACTTTTACACTTCATGCCAGTTTACAGCACCACCTGCCGAGGTTGTTTTCCAGAGAATACTTGTTATCCATCGAGAGCCTCTTAATGACTAGAAGAAATCTGCTCATATTGCTCAACATGACAGAGATGGATGAAAGGAAGAGGAAGACTTCCCATTTGGGATTCCAAACTCCAGTATGTGACTAGAATGAAGCAGTTACTCATTTAAAAAAACGTCTTTCACGCCCTCATTTTAATTCAACCTTTTATCTAATGAGGTTTCGTTGAGAAAAAGGCCATATCATTACAGAAAGAAGCTGCCGTGTATGTGCACCCACACATATGGTAGTATTAGCACAACCTGAGAGCAATTATCTGCCACAAATAATTAGTTCTTCTCCCCACGTCTTGGATTTGCAGAGCTGTGGGTGGTAATCTCACAGCTGTATTTCTGGAATTGAGGCAGAGCTGTATTTGAAAGCACAAGTGACTAATGATCTCCTTTAGTTTACTATTGATTTCACTTTGAATAGAGAAATCTAACCTGGCCACATTGGGCGAAACTGAAAGCACTTGGAGGGGTCAGAGTGAAATATGAGACCCAAAAGATCAAAACAGCAGATGAAGTTTGAAATAATAGGCACAAAGCAGACGTGGTGCAGAACCTCCAATTAGTCCATTCACGTCTCTGCTGAAGACGCTGTCTTTCACAAAAGAGTTTTTTTAATTCCACTCTGGGAGAAGAGATGAATGCTTGGTGTTTCTGCAGGATTCTGGCAGCAAAACTGTCTAATTTTAACAGACTTCAAGAAACTCTTGGTTACTATAAGACTCGAAAACTGTTCCTCAGTTATACTAAATATATTTGCATCTTTCTCTATGTCTTAAAGGGACACTACAGCAGCTTTACATGTCAGAATCAACTTACTGAACGTGACAAGTGATACCTGACCTGGCTTCAAGTCAGACCGTCTATGACTAACTGATAACAGATGTGGGTGTTTACTTGGCAAGGAGGGTTTGACATATAACATTAATGAGTTGCATTATGGGAGATGTAGGATGCTATATATCTGGAGTCTTACCAAATCTATCCATTCTGTCTTTACCGGTCTTCTTCATTATTCCCACCAATTGTTTTGAAATAGGTACTCAAACAACCATAGATGACACACTGAACACATGAGTCCAGCCCAAAACAGTCACAGAAACTGTCGAACACATGGGAGAATCACATTACCTTAAAGTGAATCACCATATTCAGATTAGATCTGCATCTGCTTCACAAACAAGGTGATTTGCATCAGTCTCAACGAGCACTGAGGCACTGTATTTCTATACATCTGTTATAATGCTAATAGTATTAACGTAATTAATGCAGCACTTAAAAAGAGCTGACAGAGTTCTTTAACAGAGAGAGCAGCAGCAGGATAGTCAGAAGGCCATACAGCGGCACGGCAAAATTAAGACAAGGTTAAAATAAGAAACATGCAAAATGTCAACAGAAATAAATACAAAGAGACTAAATGTAATAAAATCCATAAAAAGCGCTAAAAGAAAGCATCACATAAAACCACGTCTATAAAAATGGGTTTTAACAAATGATTTAAAAGCAATCACTGATCCTGTGAGCCTTATCTCCTCAGGAAGGTTGTTCCAAAGCTGAGCGCCCCTTTCAATTTAAGACTCGACCTTGAAACAGCGTGAGGGGCCACACCCGAGGAGCGAAGGCTGCAAACTGGCTCAGATGGGGCCAGCAGTTCTGTTACGTAGCTTGGGGCAGACTCCGATGTGCTTTGAAAGTGATCAGTAATATCTTAGGATTAATTCTGAAACAAACAGGGAGCCAGTGTGGAGAAGCCAGAACAGAGGAGAGGTGATTTTGGCTGCAGAGCTGCTGCATTCTGAACTAGCAAAGGGTGAGAAAGTCACTGTTGGTTTATGGCAAAAGAAAGAGGGAATTACAGGAGTCGAGCCTGGAGAAGTAAGGACATAAATTACACTTTCAAGGTTGGACTGGTGGAGCACTGGATGAATTCTGGAGATGGATAAGCAACATACGATGTGTTAATTCTATCTTGACTGCGCAGTACGAGCACAATTCAAAGCATCCATTTGCCATTTTGGATGCCTTTCTATGTCATTGCTTCCATCTGTAAATACAAACAGCATGTTTCGACATCCAGCCTGAAATTTCTATATATGTGATTAAAAATAACAAAAGGCCCATTTTAGACAACCTCCACACATTTCCGTGCATACGCTGCCACCACCTGTAAATGCGATCATGTGAGCAGCTTATTTGCAAATCTGAACATATTTTTAAAAGCCTTGACAGTCGTAGCCTTCAAATCTGTCATGAAGCTGCTGTATCTCCATTTATTTTCTGGCACTGCTGTTTTCAACATGTTTACTCGCTGTAATTATTTGCCTCATTATCTTCAGTGCTCTTGTTTTGTTCTTATTTACATCCTCCGTCAGCTGCTGCTGCAATGACCCTGTTTCCTCATGGGGATCATTAAAGTTTCATCATTTGGAGGGATGGATTGGAAGGATAAAACCACCCATCAAATTCAATCAAACAAGAGCGGCACAATCAATGGCTGACAAGGTCGCTGTGCTTCACTCACCTGAGCTCCACCCTGCCGTTGATCAGAGCCAGAGAGATGAAGTCCTTCTTGCCGTCCTGGCCGTTGAAGAGCAGGATGCCGGTCATCTCGGAGGCTCTGAACTCCATGGCAATGCGGACTGTGTGGTATGCGGTCATGGTCTGGAAGGCCAAGTAGGACTGGCCTCCAAATGATGGGATGAAGTACTTGATCACTGTGGAGGAATGAAGACAAGCCAATCCCATCATTACTATGTGATTTGCTTTTTTAATGTGCATAATTAAGTGTGAGCGATGGTGGTGTGTCACTGGCTCTTGATGGAAAAACAAACCTCTCCATCAGTTTATTTTAGGAAGGATTGTTTTTTTTTCCCAGAATGCTTGATGAGTTTATCAAAAGGAGAAGGCTGAGAAAGAGGAGGAGCTGAGTTCTTCACCCACTCTCAAGTCATACACATTCATGTTCTCTCTCACACACACACATGAAGCTTTGTTTTTTTCCCACTCTACAATTATGATTATTATCATCCATTTTCTCCCCCGGGCCTCTTTTCTCTCTATCCATCTGTCTTTCTGTCCATCTCTCTGAGGAGAATGGCAGCTGATGAGCTCCCTCTTTTCTAATGACTTGATTGATCTGAAGGAGGCTCACATGCAGTTTGTGTGCGAGTGTGTGTGTGTGCATGATTTCATTTAGCCACTCTAACTCGAAGACACACACTGATTCTAACCAGCTAATCCCCATCAAAGCAATTAGTGTCAATAAGATGCAGCTGCATGAGGTTGCTCCTCGTTCCCAAATATCCCAAAGTAGGGTAAGAGGGAAGACACAAAAGAGTTGTGCTGCTCAAGAAGTTCTTCTTGATTTATGATTTTCTCTGCGGTGCTGATTGGATTCTGCGCTGCCCTTGGTGAACGGCTCAGTGGTTGCTCGTTTCTGAGATGCTGAACCTGTCTGACTCACTTGAGATGAGTTTGAAGTGCAGCCATCGAGGAGAGATGCCGTGTCTGACTCGCGTACACCTCAACTCTTTGCTATCGAGTTTTGAAGAAATCCAAAATAAAGCTGACACTCTGTCCTGGGCTCCCACTGCTGTTAACTCACTGAGCTTCACAGAATACTACAGAAGTGAGAACACTCGTGTGCTTACGTGACCTTACGCCTTATCACCTTAATTGCATTATTTCTAAGAAGAACATTTGGGTGTTTGTTCTATTCAAAATTAAAAACTAACAACTTTGACACATTATATTAAAAAAAACGGAGGACACCAGATTTGATGTTCTGTCACTCTTCATAAATCTATTTCTCAGCTGCTCTTTGCTGGAGGGGCTGTGCTGCTCTGTCTTTCTTTGTAAAATATCCCAAAGGTGTTCTGTTGGATTTGAGTCAGGTGACACAGCTGCCCAGGTCATAGCTTTTCACTTTTCTACAATTTTGAATCATTTGACATTTAAGTGATATTGAGCACGGGTGTCCTCTCATCTGTGCTATGCTCTATATGACCCAATAAATTCACATCTGTGGCCACTTAACATTTCATTGACATATTCCAGTATGGACTGAAAGTCATAGCCCACGCTGCCACTAAAGGTATCACATTGCATTAACCACAATTACACAGAACTAAAGCATGACTGAAGAAACATATTTCTCTTTTCCTCTAAGTTTTATTTATTAAAAAAATAATATTGAAGTTTTTTGATTATAATGGTGTGTTTTTTGTACTTTATTAATACATTAAAGCTTTTAAGGACGTGGCTAGAAGCGATTGTTGAACAGCTAAAAAGGCATGATTGGCACAATGGAGAGTGGAGTGTCTGAAACCCTCTGAGCTGCAGCAAAATCTCTGGAAATGCTAGCCTTTGGTGGATTCTTTGAAATTAATAATCAGAGCAGTACCAAATTATAGGTAAAGTCTGTTCCAGCTCATTTTCTTAGATGAGTCTGAAATAAGCTTAGACTTTGAAACTTTTGATTTAAGGGTAAGAACAAATATAATATCCCAATATATGAAGAAAGGAAAGGACTCTGGCTGACTCACCCTTCTCACACACAGAGCCTCCTCGGCCGGCAGGGCACTTGCAGCTGAAGTCATTGCCATCATCCTCGCAGGTGCCCCCGTGGAGGCAGGGGTGGGAGTCGCAGGGCTTCTGGCCCCTGTGGTGAGGCCTGCCCCTGACGTGCGCGACGGTAGTGGCTGGAGGCAGCACGGTCGTAGTGACAGCGGCAGCGATGGTGGTGGGGTGGGGTGTGGTGGCCGGCGCTGAGGTGGTGGTGGTGCGTCTGCTGCTGAAGGGCCTGCGGGTAGTGCCTGGTGGGCGGCGGGTGATGTAAGGGGAGGTGGGTGGAAGCCTGGTGGTGGTGGTGGTGGTGGTGGGGGCTGCTGTGGTGACTGACGCTGTGGTTGTCATGGTGGTGGTGGTGAAGATGGGGATGGAGGACAGGCCTGTCAACGGAGCCGTGGAGAACAATGGAGAATGGAAAAAGAAAAGGAGACGTTAAAGTATGTTGAGCCTGCGGTCCTGAGATTTCCCATTCAAGACCCATAAAACCTTTGATAAATCACCTCATGAATAACTTAAAACCCCCTTTCATTTTATTAATCCCCACACACTCCTGTTAAGTCCACACTGTATTACCATAATTGGTGAAGCGAATATTGTCGTCCTCTGGCTTCTTCACGGAGATGCTGGTGTCTTTGGAGGCCTTTAACTGTTTCAGCAGGGCTTCCACGATGTCCTCCACACTGTATCTTGTGTCTACAATAAACAAGAGGGACAGCCACTCAGGACAAGGCCTCACAGGAGCACTCCAAAGCAAATACAGGACTGAAGCTTCTTTAATGCTACAATGGATATATCAGACAGCCCTGTGGATGACAGGTGGAGCGTCTCCACGGACCACTTGTCCTCCAACCACCGCTTGTCCGGCTTTTTTCCAGATGAATCGCTCTCATAACATTCGCCACAGATGTTTGCTTTACAGGCCATGGAGGAGCACCTCATAACTGCACCCGTCGCTCCATGTGAAGGGCATGAAGGACGCTAAATGATACTCGTAAAAAATAGAAAACAAGAAAGTAGGGGAAGGGAGGAAGGAGGAGGCTGGTGTTTGGTCAGTACAAAAGCAGTGCAAAGGACTAGTTGTGGCAAAGCAACCCAGTAATTTTGAGCTAAATTGCTGTTCTTACAAAACTTTGCCTAATAGCAAAAATTCAGCACTTAGAAAATGTGGAAATTTGTCATAACTGTGATTACAGCACCAGGAAACTCTTTTAACAAACCTTTAAGACATTAGGAAAACCTCAGTAATTAGCTTTTAGCTGTTGTTCAGTGATTGACAGCGTATTAAGACAGCGGTTAGCCAATTTGAGAGTAACAGCAGGTTCCTTTACCGTTTAGAATTTTGTTGGGCACACTTCTAATTCTCTCATTGTCACACACTGTTCCTTAACCGTACAGGAGATGCTAAGCACAAGCCAACAATCTCACTGGCACAACCACTAAAATGACTTCCTCTGGCTCTGACGAACAACAAATACTTCACTGAAAGTCTAAGCAGAGGCAAAAACCTTCTCATGGAGCTGCGCTTTTTCCTTTTTTTTTTTAATAAACAGGCAGGCAAGAGATTAAGTTGGCACTGAACGGAAAATTAAAAATAAAACATTCAGTGCTTTACAATATTATGAGCCAAATAAAAAATAAGTAGAAAGCACTCAGACAGCGCACGCCTCTGCCAAGGATGCACACTCGTCTGAATGGGATATTTTAATAATGGAAATGTTTAGTTAAGTTTTTAACCTACATTCAGATGATTTTTGGAGAACACTTCAAGCCTTGTACCGTCCTGGAAAAGGATCGGTTGCCAAAAGTTTCACAGAGTTATGGCCATTTAAATGAGTTTTGAGTTTATATGCAGGTACCACTTGACTGCTTTGAAGAATAATGATGTGGAACAGGCCACACCTACACAGGCTTAGAAGCTGGAATGTAAAATATTAAAAATATGTTGAATTTAGTGAAGACTGGAACTTAGAGGAGTAAAAAACTAGCAGAAACTTTAAAGAAACTGATCTGTGTGGGACTAATTAATCTAGGACGGATTCATTTTTGCCTCACTTGCAGTCCAAGAGTAATGAGTGATAAATGAAATGTACTTTAGAAGGTGATATGGTGGCTTATTCGGCATAAAAAAGTAGGTCTTCTTTGGCCAAGGGCCTGAATTATTTCCCAGCTTCTTTCAAATCTGTTAGGTATTCTCTGACACATCCTGCTCGCTAAAAGACAAATGGAACAAGTATATATATTTCTGCTCTCATCAAAAAAAACTCTCACCTGGTTTGAAGTGGGCCTCAACAAAGGCCAGGATGGAGTTGCTGGGTGCCAGGTTGCGGACACGAACGCTCATGAAGTCTTTGTGCACCTCTGACTTCCTGAACAACTCATTGAGCTGGTGAAGAGAGGGAGTGGGAGGAGAGAGGGGACAGAGAGAAGAGATGATAAATGAGGTCGGTAATGAGCTCCACACTATCACAGCAGCGAGTCCAATTCCTGAAGACTGTACGCTATCTCCAAGGAAGAAAGACTGCCTCTCAAATTGGGGTGCAGGAGAAGAAACCCATTGGGTGTGGGTGCACAAATTGACATTTAGCTGCTACCGTGGCATTAATTATAGGAACAAGTTTTCAGGAGGAGCCAAGATAAATGTCGCGCTACCCTGACATTCTGATTGGTTTTGCCTCTGATGCCTCTGCTGAGTGCATGTTGTTACAGCCTGAAGAGCTCCGTAAGGAGGCTGGTTAAAATCACTGGAGCCACAGGGCCCGCTAACCCACTTTAGCGCAGCGTCCTCTGAGTGGCCACTTCTATTGTTTCCAGAGAGTGCTCCTCCACAATCCACATCCGCATCTCAGATGTTTTACTAAAGCCACCACGGATCACAAAATGACACCTTTAAACAAAATCCCCCACTTCTTTAAAAAGAGACAGAGGGAACCCTGGTGATTTGTGTAGAAATATCTTTTGTGTCTGCATTAAACATTCTGTCTATCAAGGAGTTCTCAGACACTGACGAAGCTGCTGATTGGGTCAGAGAGACGAATAATTCAGTTCACTTTGTTGAGCTTCAGAATTCAGGGATTATTTCCTTCATGTACTCAACGTGTCTAATTTGTGGGCTGAGGTGTGACAGCAAAGTAGAAAAATAAAATCCCCCAAAGCTGGCTTAGGGATGAAAATCACGGTGGACACACTGACTTAGAAACCTCCTGATCTTTCGTCACTCTGCTCTTTCTTTCGAATGTCCTAATTTATCGACTAATCATAACAAATTGCCACGTTGTCAAGGAAATGGCCTGGAGCTTGATTCTTCTCCTGCTGTATATCTGTGTAAGAGCGTTGTGTGTGTCCGTGGCTGTATGTATGTGCTCAGAGGGTGTGCTGGAAGATGAAGAAGGGGTGTTTGCTGTCAAGTGGCACACCAGGCTTCAGAGAGACACAGGCTGAGAGCGCTAACGAGCACACGCACACACAAATCGCTGTAAGGTAGCAGATTAGGTCCCAGTGGGGGCTGGTGACACTGATTCAACAGCTGGTACATGTGTACTGTGTACACAGACACACGCGCACACGCACACACAAGTTCCCATATCATCAGAGGAGCGGGGCCCTGGCTTCACAACAGAGACATTTGTTCAAAGGTCTGAGCTCCACAGAGAAAACGGACAGCGGAGGAATTCAACCAGGCTAAACCACAAGAGCCAAACTGTGATTACTGTACAGGCTCTGTGCCTGACCAGGCTTTGGCTTGCGAACAGCAACTGGCAACGTGATCATCCAAACTTATGAGACTCATATCCAGAAGAAGGGCTTGATTTTTCAAATAGCTGAAAAATCTTAATTAATCTCACATGAGAAGCTGCTTTCGAATGTGAAGTGTTTGGCAAGCAATCGACAAATTAGTCTTTGCACAAGTCTGCAGAGAGCTGTTAGTTATTTTATGGTTGTCTTATTAAGCTTAAACAGTGTCTCTCTGTGCAAACTCAGCCCTAATTCTTTGAAAATTCTTAATTAAACAGCAGTAGAAATGAGGAAAATGTTAGTCCTGACATCATTAGAATCCTTATTTCGATGTTAACCCTCTGAACCCAGAGCAGTTTGTCGCTCCACTTTCACTCTTTACTGTGAGCTCATTTTTCACTCTAATCTAAAGTCCTCTACCTCTATGGAAACAGAACAACCATGAAGAAGAAGAGAGAACTCAGACATGTCTTCTGTCACTATGACACAGGTAAAAGCTACAAATCAGATAAAACTTGATTCCTGTGTTTATTTATTTTATAAAAATGTAAAAACCTGGAATCATGTGAAACATTTTTCCAAGCGCCCATGGGTGTCGCCAATACTGGTAAAAATAGTGGCTCCACATGCTGTAGATATTCTTATCCATTATCTGTACACTGCTTAATCCTCACTAGGGTTGCGGGGGGGCTGGAGTCTATCCCAGCCGACTCCGGCGAAGGCAGGGGACACCCTGGACAGGTCACCAGTCAATCACAGGGCTACACATAGAGACAAACAACCAAACACACTCACATTCACATTTAGAATCATCAATTAACCTCAGCATGTTATTTGGACTGTGGGAGGAAGCCGGAGAATGCAGTGAAAATCTACGCTGTGCAGGAACAACATGCAAACTCCACACAGAAAGATCCCAGGCGTCCTAACCGGGACGCGAACCGGGGATCTTCTAGCTGTGAGGCGACGGTGCCAACAACCCAGCCACTGTTCAGCCCCCTGTAGATATATTTAACTACTTAATTTTTCATGTGATGTCAGACCGGTCTCCTGTCTGCTCCGTGTAAACACAGCCTGCAGTTCAGCCAAACAGTCCTTGAATTTTTGTCACTGACTGGTTGGTCGCATCCAAGTCACTGATAGCTTCAACGTTACACCAAGTAGTGCAGAATTTTTTCAAATGGTTTGAACTTTCTACATTTTAAAATGAGGCATGTAAAATGAAGTAATTTAAGCAGCACAATTTTAAGCTTATATTCGGTGAAGTTCTCTGGTTGTAGTGGAGTAGTTCAAGAACTGTTGTACTACTCATCTGTGACATGAGTCGAGAATCCGACAGTTGTACCTGTTGTACAAGTTTGTAGCATTCTTTTAAAGACGACGTGCCTTTCTAACTTGATGGTGGGTTTTGGGGTCCAGGGAGTTAAAAAGTTGTAAAAAAAAAAGACTAACTGACTTCTAAAAAATATTGCCGGAAAGAAAAAAATAACTATTCCGACACAATGAAACAACAATGGACCATGACTGCGTGAAAAGTCTTATCTTCTTTTGATCTACCTGCCTGGATCAGGAAAAAATGGTATTCAATTACTCTACATATTCCTTTCTACGGATCACCTCATGGAGCAGATTGCCAATATTCCCCTTTTATTAAAAATCAAATATCAGCCAGGCTGCGTTGTCTCCCTCTGATATGATGTATGTTCCTCCCTGACCGCAGCCGGCAAATATGTTTTTTATCATTGTTATTTTTCTATCAGATGTCAGACCAGAGAAAGCACTCCAGCTCAGCGTGGCACGATATTACTCAGCAGCTTCAGGGGTGTCAAGTCTGGAAAACGTGCACTGAAACCTGCCTGAAGGAGCTGCAAGAATTTGATTAGTCTCTCTATGGTGAAGAGTTTTATTGTGTCATGATGCTTTGAATGTTGTTTCAAAAGCTTTTCCACTCTTGACAAGAACATTCTCGGGAAAACAGAGTTTGCAACGAGACTATCTGAGTTTCCCAGTGGACACAGTCACCGCTGTCATACGAGCCAGCTGCATTCATGTAGCATTAATTTAGTTTTTTGGGGTCACTTGAGGAAAGCAGAACAAAAGGAAAACGCTACATATGGCATTTTTATCAGATTATAAAGCAGTTATGTGCGAGTTACAGACGCAGTGACAGCGGAGCCTCTTTGGAGTCACATTTCATGTCACCTTAGGAGTGTTGCTCCCACATTCACTCTTCTTTTAGCTGTGATTTGATCTCCACCAAGCACAGGGCATCTGTGAGGGGGTTCTGTTGTCTATAAAGGCAGCTGTGTCTGCTTAAAATGTCTAAAAAGTTTTCACGGAGTTGGTGGTCCTGCAGAGAGAGCATCCTTCTCATTACACAGTCATTTAAATGCATTATTGATATCTACGATGTTTGAGTTCGTAGAAACTTTACTCCCTCTGAACTCCAAACAGTTTCTGGACTTTTTTTTTTTTGCTCCTGTCACATTTTTGCTTATACTGCAATAAGGAGTTCTGCACCCCTATGGAAACGGCACAGCCCTAGAAGTAGGGAGAACTCAAAGATGTCTTCTGTGTAGTATGACATGGTTGTATTGCTATAAACCATTGAATAACAGAAATATTCCTCAGCATTATGTCTGTGAATGTTCTTATTCATACAGGTCATAGTCATTCTGGGCAATTCAATCGAAGGCAACTGGACTCAGCAGAATGTCTGTGAAGACATTTTGCCTCTCATTCAAGTGGCTTCATTACCATCTGAGTCGCCCCTTTGAAGCACTAATGACCATTAGTCACCACTGGTCCCTGCAGCACCTCCACAGAGGTTAAATACCTGGGTTTCCCACCAGTGAGTCAGACCAGCCCAGTCTAGTCTTGGCACGCATGACCTGATTTAGCCACTCGGACGAGAGGCAAAACGTCTTCACGGACATTCTACCGATTCCAGTTGTCTTCGATTGAATTGTCCAGAATGACAGAAAAAATAAAGCTTCTTTGCTTATTTATTTTACCCAGACAGAAAAAAACCTAAAATCCACATGTAGAACATTTTCCCACACGACTCTACAAGAGAGAAACATTTTGCGACTCACTTTTTAAAATTTCTTTCCATCTGCTTTGTGTCAAGTTCAGCCCAGTTCAGCCAAAGCCAGAGTCTCAGACCTGACGTGACTCACACCAGCTAACATTAGTGACCAGGGAACTATTAAATGGCAGCACTTACAGCGCTCTCTATGCTGCGGGCCGTCTCCCCAAACAGCTCTGACTTCGGGTCCTCCATCTCTGGTGTGTAGAAGATCTCCTGGCCTTCCACCTGGTCCAGATGTAGGAAACCGTTGAACCTCATGGTGGCTGGAAGAAAAGGAAAGAAAGAAGATGTGAGAGTGAAATAGCACAGCTCAACCCTTCTTTCTTCTATCGCTCAGTTCTCGCTGCCTTCACACAGTGCTCGTTTTGGGATAGTGCCAGGTTGGGGTTAGTGATGGATCGTGTGTGTTTGACAAGGTCAGGTTAGTGAGTGTGTTGCTGACTGCGTGGGGGTTTGAAACGGGCTGGAGTCGTGGTGGTGGAGAAGGTGTGATATGAGAAATGTGAGAGAAGAAAAAGGAAGGAACAGAAGAAGGGGCAGGACTGAAGGGAAGGCGGAAAAATGGGCCAGTTTTACCAGACTGAGACTCGTCCCAAAAGCTGGCCGTGGCATGGAGGGCTGGGTAAAAAGACAACACGTTAGACACACAAAAACACAAAGAAAAAACACAACACACACGCTAAAGAGAAAGCAGCCCACAGGCACTCTGAAAGTGCCTTCTTCAGCAAACACAGAGCCTCCCTGTGCGACCTTGGGGGTTATGTTGTCCAGCATCTATCAACTCTCTATATGGTTTCTTCGTACTGCCGCCAGAGAGGAGAGGGCATGAAATAAAGCTCAAAGTCGAGGGGATTTGTGTGTGTGTGTGTGTGTGTGTGTGTGAAGAACGGGGGAGCATGCATGGCGCTGATGCCGGGCTTCCACGCCGCTCGTAATCAGCAGAACAAATTGCCCAAATCAATCATGGCTGCCCCTGCCTGAGCAACGCCAGGGAGGATGGGAAGAGCACTTGTATGATTATCGTGAAAGATAGTCGTAATTGTCTCCTTAATGCCGCCAGACCGATGACTGACACAGCATGGTTAAAATTGCATGAAAAGGACAGCAGACACTACCGACACACACACACCCCCGCCCCTCTCGCCTCGCCTCCGTTCCCCCCCCACCCCGTCTTTACAGTACTTTCACGGGCAGCACACATCGATTCAGATGTGACGGCGGCTATAAAATAGAGGCAAATGGGCGAGGTCTGGCCGATAGGGAGAGGGTGAAGAAAAGAAGGAGAGGGGACAGTGAGAGATCTGACTTTTAATTTGCGAGGAAGACAAACATCAGAGAGGGTGATTTTCCAGCCCACTGCCGTGACGGATGTAAAGAGAGAGAGAGAAAGAGAGTGATAAAAGGAGGGATGGTGCTGTTTGACCATCAAGTTCTAGTGAACTGTAAAATGTAATAGATTTGTCAGACCTGCCCTGGCATATGGGAGAGTTTACAGTATCTGGAGCTTAGTGTGCCATTAACATTCGCACGAGCATTTGCTGGCCATTATCTTTGATGTGGTATGAATATGATATTGCCTTGTTTAAAAGTAACATATGGAGAGCCTGTAGTGATTTTTGAAATGACAATATCTGGGCAAATAAGCCCAAAACTCTCCCTGTGGGTGATACTATTACAGGTGAGATACACATTCTCAACTAAGGTCTGACATCCACTGTGAAGCTTTACAACGCAATACACAAAGAGCCTCATAAATATCCTTGAGTGTGTGATTGTGTGGATTAAACTCCAGCTCGAGCCATTCCACCGTTTGATGCCTCAATAAAACGCGACAGGAAAAATGAACAATCAGACCTTTAGGTTGTGAGACAGCCGGGCGAGCGTCAATACACTGGATGGTACAATAAGACGGTGTCCGATGCACGAGGGACGTGTCATTTCACTTCTAATGAGGGGAAGATCGGCTGAGCCCTTCTCGGGAGGAAAAAGCAAATTGATCAGCCTGTCGCGCTGCCTGCTTTTATTGGTAACACTTGAGCTGAATGAAGTATTGATCGCTGGTGTGCTGTCATTGTTAGCCGAGATAAATATTTACAGGCTTTAGCAGATTTGTTCTAACAGTTCTCTCGCAGCTAAAGCCTGCTTCTGTTGTCGCCTGGATTTCAGGCCAAATGTCATCAAATTCAACATCATCAGAACGCTCCATGTTTCACCTCCGTTTGGCTATAAACCCCGGGGTAAGAAGAGTGCTGCGGAAGGCCAAAGGTGGCCTCATATCTTCAGATCACGTGGCGGATTGTGTGGCAGTAAACCCTGCTGCGTTATTGGAGGGCTTTGGGACCTTCAGCACGTCAGAAATGTAACTCCATGCACTAATTTGTAGCCTCAGCTCTTTCAAGTCATGACCTAGAGCCCCCATGGGAGCCCGAGAGAATCCTTCTTTCACTATCAGTCAGAGGACTACTATCGCTAGGACAAATAGAGAGCAGATTTCAACTGTGGGATGAAGGGAGAGAGAGATAGAGAAGCAAAAGGGAGAAAGAAGCCCTTTATGAACCGAGTGTGGCAGAAGGCACTGATTGGTACAACATCACTAGTCGGCCTCTCGTCGTCTCCCGAATCTCTCTCCCCCTTCAACTCCAGAGAGAAATCAACTGATGCAAGACTGGATTGAGATTGACTGGGCTTGAGGGAGAGAAAAGAGTGAGATATAGCTCAAGAGGGAGCCGCGAAACAGTGGCACTGACTGATAAAGAGGAGAATGTGTGCGTGTGTGGATAAAAGAAGAGATGGGAGATTAAAAGAAAAGAGGCTGAAAGAGGACAGCAAAAGCAAGAACAGAGACACTGGGGGTTATTTATAAAGCAAAGCACAGGGGCCCGAAAATATGACGCCGCATCAAACCAAACTTCATTCAGAAATCTCGAGAAAAACTGAAGAAGATAAAAGTGATCGGGAATCTGGCAGGGTATGACTAATATCAGCGTCGACTGCGACGTGCTGTCACATTCACAAACATGGCTACCTGGAGTCGGACTTTACATTTCACTGTTTGTGTATTTTTCTTAATATCCTGCCACCTACCAGTAAGATCATTTACATATGAGGCGGGTGATTCATGAAAGCACTGCTGCAGAAAAAACACCACCTGTTCTGTTCCTAAAGTAGACATTAAACATGAACAGATATTGTGCAACACACCAGCATGATGAGAATATAAACCCAAATAGGTGGACAGAGTTAACCCTCTGAACGTCCCAAAAACACAGATGGGCTCAAAAGACACAACAAAATAACACAATGTAATTACTAGTAATATGATTTACTTAACTTAAAATCACACTCCATCACTCTTTTCTACTTGCTTCAAAAATCAAATTTTTTTACATAGAGATTTTTATATATTCTGTAAATCAAAAACAAACTTGAAACTGTGATGCCATTAGGCTGCTACCAACAGTCACGTGACACCTTTTCAGCTAAGATGTGTTGACCTGCAGGCTGTGTTTACACAGAGCACATAGGCAAAAGAAGAATCTAAGTAGTTAAATATGTATAGTATGCAGAGTTAACATTTTTCCAGTATCATTAACAGCCGTGGGCACTTGGAAAAATGCTGTACATGTAGATTTTTTTTTTTAAATTTAGTAAAATAATTAAAAGAAATTCAACTGTATTTCCACATTTTTGAGTTCTCTCTACTTCTGAGCCATCGTGTGGTTGGTTGTGCTGTTTCCACAGAGGTGCAGGACTTCACACCGCAGTGAAAAATGATCCCACAGTGAGTGAAAAGGCAACAGAAGCCAAAAAACACCCAGAAGATGCTGCTTGGAGTTCAGAGGGTGAACTGATAAAAACAGCGGGTTGATTTGTTTCATTTGATGCCAGGTCTCAACGGCGTAACATTACGGACATTAAGGTCCCATAAGTAAGACAGCCTCGTTTATAACCTCAGTCTTGTTTGTAATAGCACTAACTGGCAGCAATACAGCCACACAACAGGAGAAAACATAACCTTGCTCAACAATATGTCGCTTGGATTTCTCTCCATCTGTCTAGACACAAATGTGAAATATCCAATGCAAATCAGATTTCTATAGATGTATACTGTACTTCTAGTGTTAGGTAACTTCAACAAACACTTTTTCCATGAGCCCCAGACAGCAGAGCAGGGACTGAATTCTGGGGCAAAACACTGCTAAATGATGCAAACAGAGGATGGTGTGGAGGTGATTCATTCTTGAAAAATGATTTCTGTCAAAGAGGTTACACACACTAATTATCTTTACTGTACAGACTGATCACAGGTACTATCGTGTAGTCACCCCCAAAGGCCCATTCTGCTAAAAGTACATTTGATATTTAAATCTGTTGAAGTGTTCAAACTGTAGTTCTCTTGTTGTAGTAACACTACTAACTAATGAATGATAAATCCCGGACACCTGATTCAAATTTTCAGAAAGACCAGAGACAGAAAGCCTCAATATGAGCAGCCAGTGAGCAGGCAGCAACAGACAGCGGACAAAGACGCAGACGAGGAAGGACAGTGAAATATGTAGGTAATTAGAGAGAAAGCGTTTTCTGAAGGGGCATTTTGACTTACAGGGGCAGTTGGCGCCCTCTGGAGTGCTGGACGGTGTCTTGCCGTCGGGACAGCAGCCGAACTCTGTGTTGTCACAGGACGACCTGTCCTCGGCTGTGGGCACAGTGGTGCTGGCCAACGTGGGACCTGGAGGAGATACACAGGGGCTCACAATAAGCTTCAGAAAATTCATGAATTCAAGCCATTTTGTCTGAAAAACCCAGAGGACAGCTATTTTCAAAAGACATTTTCAGTGTTTCTACAGTCAAAACCTACAACTTCATTTGTTTGTTCCCTTTTTGCTCCTGCTTCTACAGATGTCTGTGTGTTTTCAGTCTGCTGACCAGTGATTGGACACTAATAGAGGCATCTGTCAGGAGTGATTATATGGCATTTTCATGGGAACTGATTTTACACCTGGAACTCATTTTGTCAGCCAGAGAACACATAATGGGCACTGTTGCCAGTCATGTCACACACAGAGCACTTTAAATGATGGGGGGAAGTGATAAGTGCTCGCTGCCGATTGGCTGGCAGTTACCTTGAAGGCTTCCCAAGAGGGAAAAACATACAGTCGTTTTCACGTTACTGTCCCTGTATATCTGGCTATCTTGGGACATAAAAGACATGAAAGTGGCTGGGCGTTCTCTATCTGAAGGATGAGAGTGTGTTACAGCAGCGGGCCGCCGTCCTCTCTAATGACGGCGCTGGTGCAGGGGGAGCCTGGCAAGAAGCGGAGCAGTTTATGGCTGCACAGAGATTAGAAATAATCGGGGGGGGGCAAACAGCTAGCGGCTAAACAAGTCGTAAAGACGTCAGCGGCGAGGGATGTCCTGCCCAAGGACTCGCGGTCAAAGGATGTGAGGAGAGGGGGGAGGAGGAGGAGGAGGGAGGGAGGAAGGGGAGAAAGGGGGGAAGAGGCCGGGGTTTATGGGGCATCTGTTGGCGTGTGGTCCGCAGATTTACAGATGCTGGGCCGAAGAGGAGAGTGCTGGTGGGGGAAATAGGGCAGTGCACAACAGCAAAGGGACGCTACGTGACTCCAATGGGAGCTGTGAGAGCTGTCGAATAAACACATGCACACGCGCACACACACACACACACACACACACACAGAGATGCTGAAAGATGAGTGCAGATTTCAAAAGAGCAAGGATACAAAAACGTGCAAATATACACCTCTGACCTACTCACATTTATACACTCAGACAGTGATATGTGCACTCTGAATTGGACAAACTCAGTGACATGAGGAAAAGGAGATAACACACACACACACACACACACACACGGAAACAGAGATAAGACTTTAACATACATACAAAAGCATAAGCTTGTCTCACAAACACACATCCACTACTTAGAAACATAGATAGGTTCAGTTTTTAATATCCATGTTGAAATCTGCACTGTAAAATCTCCTCATCTGCTTTCACACTCACAGACTGATGTATACTTCAGCACACACACACACACACACACGTAATGTAAAAAACATCCAGGCATGCTTGGGTTCACATTCATTCACACAGTCACACATATACCCACAGCCACAAGACACCAGGTCTCCTTTGCAGACAGGCTACATGCTCCTCGCGTCACCGAGCACTCTGGTCAGCCTCTGACAAGAGAATAAATCTAAAACTCGGGGAGATGGAGCAAGAGGGGAGGAGGAGAAGAGCTGAGGAAGAGCACATTGGGGCCACATTGTTCCATCAATCCCATCCTGTTACTGCAAGCTGTCAGGTGAGGTGGATGGATGGATGGAAGGCAAGATCAAAAAAATTTAAAGAAAAAAGGCCTGATTGAAAAGTCATCCCTTGTTGTCCAGGCGGAGGCCCTGTAACCGCAGCCGGCTGTTGCAGTCAGCAGGACATGTCGAGAAAGATTTGAGACTGGCTCTGCAAACGCTCGCACCTCAACCTCGCAGTCACATCATTCTGTCAAGTCAGGCTCCAGAGATCCAAAGATGCGGGCCAATAGTTTCATCTATCTGGCCTGCCGCGAGTGTATTTTACAGAGCTTGGGTTTGTTTTGCTAGGTGTTGAGAGCAGATGCGCTGGTGGAATGGGAGATGTAGCAACAGCGAACCATGCAAATACATTCTTTTCTGTCTGAAATTGAGATATACATCTTATGCAAGTGGAAATGACACTAACAGCATCTGTTTACAAAGATTTCTCTTCTCTGCCTGCTTGGCATTGACATTTGTCTCCTCAAAAGCAATTTGCATACAAATACATAAGCCTTGCCCATTTTTAATTTCCAATTAACAGATGATGGCATGAATGTGTTATGATGTCAGCTAAGAGACCATGAGTTTGTCCAACCCCTCCTTGAACAAAAAGGCCCACCCACACACCCTTCAAAGCTGTATGGATAATGAAGTGAAAGAGCAGGGATTTACCAACAGGCTCCTCTGCCCCACTGGCCTCCGGGGGGACACCACTACCCGCTTCTTCCTCCTGCTCCTCCTCTTCTTCTGCCTGGTCGTCCCCGCTCGGCTCCCCGCTGCCCGAGCCCTCGAAAGAGGTCACGGCAGCGGAGGGGGCGGGGCTGCTGTGAGACGATGGGGTGGTGGTGGCGGCGGCGGCAGCGGTGGGCTGCGGCGCCTGAGGCTGGGCGTGAATGGAGTGGTGGGAATTTACTTGGTTGTGGATGAGGGTGGGAAAGGGGGTGGTAGCCGGAGGCTGGTCGACGGTCTCTGTCGGGGCGGTCCTCGGAGGCGGGATGGCCCACACCATGTTAGGGTGGAAGGGGGCGGCGGTGGTGATGGTGGCGGCAACGGTTGAGCTGGGGGTGGTGGCGAGTGGGTTGGGGGTGGGTCGGTCTGCCGGCTCAGAGATGGTTTCTGGTGGAGGGAAGGGGAGGAAGCAAGGAATGGATGAATGACTGAGCAAAGATGGAAATGTTTGATTTTGCTTCACCTGACTCCAGTAGAACCTCAAAAACCACACCAAAGGAAATGAACACATCATTAGCCAATAAAGCATCACAAAGCCACTTTACGGTTATTACAACCTACTGCTGGCAATAACTTTCTTACCTCAGCATTTCCTGAATGATTATGGCCGTGTTAATTATCTAACTCATCTCCCTGATCCCCAACAATGTCGTTAAGAAATTACATTGAAAAGAAGACACACACACACAGATGTATATGTGTAGGCTCTTATTTGTAAAAGCTACCTGATTAAAAACCCCTGCAATGGATGAGATGTCAGCAATTTTTATTTCACAAGTCTTAAAAGTGAATATGGAATATGCTGAATGTCAATGACAGCTGCTTTCAGACTTGCACTGCTTATATGTTCTGCCTTCAGATGAGTTCTGTTTCCTGGGTTAATCCACTCCAGCTGGTGTCAATACATTGTGTGTAATGTATTTGTGTACACATGTGGCATGTATTTGTACTCACAATATGCATGTTTGTGTGTCGCATGCATGCTGTGCCAATGCCTATGAATTATATATCCATATTCAAACGCTGCCCTCCAGTAGCAAAGCTTTAATCACCAACAGCCAGAGCCTCCAGTGATGAATGATTGATAGAAATGGGGCAAAAAAAGCCGGCTTTAACTCTGGCTTCAAAGACGGCAGGCTGCTGCTTGCAGAGAGCATGAGCATCCATCAACGCCGCCACAAACACACTGATGTCAACAGATGCACACAAACACACACACACACACGCACACGCTGCAAAAAAAAGAAAAATCACTCCAAATGAGGGAGAGAGAGGAGCTTCTCTGCAAAGCGACCATCATTACCAATGTAAAAAGCTGTGGTGCAAAAGGACAAACTGTCGGTGATAAAAGAACGATAAATAGGACAAAAACTCCTGAGGGGGACAAGTGAGCTGGCAGGGAGACGCTACGTAAGTGAGCGCTCCAGATTTAGCCGAGGCAAGCAGGCGTGACAATATCGTCGTTTCTCCTTTACTTCTTTACGTCCCACGAGTGTAGATGTGTGTTGGTGACAGGGTGAAAAGAACAGAAGATTTAAAAAAAAAACCTATACCATAGATTTGAGCCTCATTAGGATTCGCCTAACATTATGTGTAGGACTTAATTACACTGCTATAATCGCCTAGTTGATCGGCAATTATTCACCGAGGTGTGAAATGTGATACCTACTGAGACGGTAGAAAGCCTGGGAGACACAGCGTGTCAGCTTAAAGCTCCGCAGATTTTGTATATAGAGAGATTTAGAGTGGAGTCCATAAAGCAGCGATGCTATCACCAAGAATGGTGGCATGCATTGCCTTTCCTCTTGGCTACACCTGTCATTCAGGTGCCAAGCTTAGCGTTGAGAGGTTTGCTCCCTGGAAAGGGCCTAATGTGTGTTTGGGTGTGAGTGCACATCTCGTGCAGAGAGCTCTGTGACATTGGATAAGGAAAGAGAAGAATGCACGTTTGAAAAAGCAAAGAAGGACTGGCAGCTCAGTCTGTTCAGCCGATACTTCTCCTAATCAGGTTTAACAGTCCGTATGCCATTTTTGTTTTGTTCCCTCTCAGAAGAGCAATGGACAGTAATGGCGGGGAGAGAGCGAAAAAAATCACTGTCATCTTGGCTTGCCTCCGCTGTGTGGTTATTGTTGAAAGGTGGTTATTAAGATTGTTTGTGGTGGCAGCCGCCCTCAGTGAGGAGGAGGAATCTGGATATAGGAGACCGGAGGGGAAAGACAAGAGAACCACAGAGGCACGAAGAAGAAGAAATGATAGGGACAAACTGTCTAAAATCACACAGAAAAGGCAGGTTAACAAAGCGGCAGCGTGAGAGTACGGCAGAGCAAACAGAAGAGGGATTGAATAATGAGAGAAAATTTCAGGACGGTGAGGGCGACAGAACCCTGACTAACACGCAGGCTGAGGGCTGCTTGTGCCATATGTTGGCATTCATTGCCAATTTGCCACAAACCTACAGGTGATAACACCATATGGGAGAGGCAGGTCATTGCCAACAGGGCGGCCATTTTCTCCCGGTGCCAGAATTTGCTCATCGGTACAAATGCCCTCCCTCTGGTGCTTGGTAAAGTTGCTCTTGCATTTCTTGCTGGATTTCTCGGGTATCGCTTCATCTTTTGCTGAGACACAGCAAAGAAGCCAGGAAAGCTCCTCCCTGTAGTCTGTGGTGGCTCCGAGACTTCAGAGAGAGCCGGGCAACATCACAGCTCCCTGTCACAAGCAGAAAGATTTGAGGAGCTTTTTCTGCAGGGTTGTGATTTTTTCTTAGCCTGCCCATTAGTGACAGACTGTGTGCAGCAGTAGTCGCACTCTGTGGTATAATAAAAAGTTGCAGCAGATCAATGATGTTAAAAAGATCAATATTCACTCATTTATATAAGCCCTTGGCAATGCTCTTGTCAAACCACATAGCAGCTCGGTGAGCATTAGCATGCCACAGCGCTGAGGCCTGGCGTCTGGAAGCACTGCATGTAAACAGCGGGAGGGAGGGCAGGCGAGGCTGCAGCGTGGTGAGGGGTGGAGGCAGAGCAAATGCTAATTCGCACCCAGCCACACGTGAAATGAGCTCGAGATCTAACCCCCGAGCCGACAGCAGCGGCAGAGCAGCTACCCGCGGTGCGACCGCATCCGGGAGAAGAAATTAAAAGATCCTCTGTGGCTGTCGGTGGGCCCGAGCGCTCGCCTGTCTGTTCCTCCCCTAAGGGTTTGATAGAGACAGAGTCCGCTGTGAGGCGTCTTCTTGCCTTCTGTGTGCAGCAATGCTAGGTGTGGGATTCCGCACAACCCACATCTCTATTGCCAGGCAACAGAGGATATGTGGAACCAGACTGGAGTTTGGCTCCTTTCGCTGCTAACCCACGGCACTGAATTTGTAATTACCAGATGTTCAGGGACTTATCAAAGCCTCGTCGATCTCTTGTTGAGCATATTTTAATTTTTTATTTGTGTACCTGCAACTGCAATTCAACACAGACCATTTGAACAGCCTTGCTTCCCACTGATAAGTCCTAATGTGGGTCTGATGAAGACCACTCCAGGAAGATGAAAGGGACTTGTGTCTCCATGTTTGGTCACTTGATCTGTGCTCACTAAGCAATGAGGTGAAAGAACATTTTTCTACCCAAAAATGTTAGACACCTGGCAGTGGCTCATGGCCACAACCACACAGCTGGCACTCCTCTTCCCCACTGTGCTTGCCGGCAGCTCATCTAGAATCCTGTTGTGACGCAAGCTGGCAGTCGGCGCGACAACTTCACTGTACATGAAAGCTGTGGCCTTGGCGTACGTCCCAGCACCTATTACACCGATCCAAACAATGTCCATCAGCATCTGGACCAAGAGGCAAAAGCTGCACCTTTTCCTCCATACACATGTACCCTCCATATGCAGTCCTTCTGCAGCGGCATCATGTCCCTGGCAACATGAAGCACCAAAGGGATTGACGCATTCCTCAACAGGGGGGCTTGAACACGAAGCCAAATCCCAACAGAGGGGCGAGAAAGCAAAGAGGAAGTGTCATTGCTATCTTGTGGAAGGCTTAAGCTCCTGCCAAACTTGGTTCTCTTTTTTGGCATTTAACTCTCTGAACCCCAAGCAGTTTCTGGGCATTTTTTTACTTCTGTCACATTTTTACTCACTGTTAGCTCATTGTTCAATGCTACATAAAGTCCTGCACCTCTATGGAAACACCAAAACCATGACTTAGCGAGAACTCAGAAATGTCCTCTGTGCAGTGTGACCTAGTAATAATTCTACCAATCAGATAAAAGGAAAACTCTGTCTGCTCTGTGTCACCATAGACTGTAGCTCAGCTGTTCAGATCAGCCCGAATCTGGTGCCAACGAAAATTTGCAAATTTTTAAATGAAATTTACAATAAAGTAATTTTATGCTGTTGATTTTAAGGTTACATTTAATAACGTTTCCTGACAGAACTGCACGTCACAATTCATTTTTACAGTTACTGGCTCCGATGAAATCTGTAATTTTGACAGCTTTTTAAGAACATATGAATCTTAAACCAGCTGCCAGTTTGTGGTTCAGAGGGCTGAAAACCCAAATAATCTCTAAAGTGCAGCACGTGATTTTACATGCAGTTCAGAATTAAGGGGACAGACGGGGCTACTCTGTGCATTTATGACCTTTGTTTTACATACTTTACAGGCCTTGGAGTTGCCTGATCACAAAGAATAACTCAGCGATGTGCAGGTAGTTTACCGCAGACGCAAAATTCAAGCTAAATTTGCATTCCTCATTCCTGATGCTGTGACTTTACTTTGGGAGACAGAGAGATGGATGGAACTGGAAACAGCAGGTGGGGGATAATTTGAGCCTCACAGCGCTGCTCATTATCTTTTGATCGGGGGACTGACAACAGTTGGCCATCTGTGTGACGTGTGATGCATCAAGGCTTTGACGGGGCTCACCTGTGCACTGTCCAAAATGTTGCACTGTGATGTCCTTGTCCTGCCTACAGGCTATGGTCCTCAGCTGGCACTGGTCGGCATAGGTCACCCCATCTGAGCCGCACACCTGCTCCACAGTGACAGAGATGGAGAGATGGGAGATGGCAACACATGTTAACTCCCGATAGGCCACGGTAGCCATGCAATTCTGTTTTGTGCCGTTTAGAAAACTTGTGGATCAGACGACTTATTTCATGAGAGCAGACAGTTTGAAAGACCCACCTTAGTTTTGTTTTTCATGTCACAGTCAGGTGAGGGGCACTCACAGTGGGCCTGACCGTTCACCTCAATGCAAGAAGCGCCGAAACCGCACTCTAACTCGTCACAAGACGTCGGGGCTTCAGGACCTGTGGAGAGACGGTTTGCAATGTTACCTATTCTGTACGGCTTTAGCTGCCTCATGGATCCTGGCATTTGTGTGAAAATGTGGAGCTAAATTAAAACACACAATCTTCACAGTTACAGAACTTCTGGTTACTCAATGAAAGTAAGCAGAGGTTGTGCCTGTTAAACAGCCATTGAACATAGATGCTGTTGCTTCCTTTTGCAAAAAAATCAAACAGAAGTCTGACTAGTCCAAGCTGGGTTTTGTCTGTGCCACTAAGTCAGTGGTACAAATCCAAACCACAGTGTTAGTCGGTGTAACAGCAATTATATTCGAAAACTAAGGGAGGCCGTCCAACTCCAACAGCTTTAACCCCCCAAATTAGCATGCAGCGATTCATCTGCATTACCGGCAGCTTTTATACTCATTAGCGGATTCTTCATCATGCTAACACAGTGTGTTGGCTTGCTATAGGGTGGTGTTCGTATTTGTGTTAGGAACTAGAATGCTACAGTGTGAGCCCTGCATAGAGTCACTACTCCATGACACCACTAATCCCAGTCAGCAAATATTGATATGAGTGGTGCTTAAGGATCAACAGAAGAACCATGAGAAGGAAAGAGAATTCAGAAATGTCTTCTGTGCAGTATGACACAGTTATCATGCCATAAATGATAAAAAAGGAAGAAAAACAAAAGTTGGATTTCCTTCATAGCTGATTTTACTTAAACTTAAAAAAACTCTTGCTCTATATTTGACTGAGTAAGTGACTTGATTTTAGCATGTTTTCAGCCACACTGTGACAGTGGTAATGCAATCACAACACTCTCTATGTCACAGAAAAGAAAATATTCATAGCTTGATCGACCACAGCATTTTCCTAAAGGTGCTTTAGTGCAGCAGAAAAGGTATCTTTGGAGTTGTTTAAAGGTGTGTGTTCAGGATATTTTGGCTCTACTTCTCCCCCCATAGATCTCTCCCAAAGCCTGTTTGAGGCCTTGAAGTTGCCGCAGCAGGAGCTGCAGCCAGGGAGCCCACCATCCACCCGCCAGGCTGTGTGGGGTCTCTGCATTGTTGCAACATCACAGAGGCTTAGAGTGCCCCCCCCACCCCTGGGCTCCTGCTTTTATGTGCTGCACCCTCTGAGAGCCTTGTCTTTTTATCTGGCAGTGTGCGTGGCAGAGTGCCCCACCTGTGCTGGGACCGCTGGCTTCATTAAGCGTTTGACTTCCAGTCGATATCTGATGGCGCATCTTAATCAAGGAGCTGCAGGACCCCACAGCAGGAACTAACCTTTCCTTCAACTAGCTTTTTAGCTTGTGCAATCACTGGGGCTGTTCTCATTATGAATCAAAAGCAATCAATAGTCCTTAGACAGAGGTGTAAACATGCACATGCAAGTATCGTGAATCATCCAAAATGGAGTATAATGTAGGGAAAATAATATATCAATGGGCGATATGTCATGCACATGCCATTTATACACTCCAGTATTTTCCTAATCACTATCGAATAACTATCTTGCAGCCACTTCCTTCTTTGCCAATAAACCTGATGGATGTGAATAGCAGATAAAGAAAAATGTGGTTGCTATGAGGCCGATCCGCAAATCAGATTAGTGACAGAAAACCACTTTGGAATGATAGACAGAAGCCGAGCTGAAGGAGCGTGTGTTTGTGTGGTTTGTTAATGCTCCACAGATAGCCTTGATACTCTCTCTTATTACCTTTGTCGCAGCCATTCATGCCCATCTTGCTTCCATCTGGACACACGTTGCACTTCATGCCCTTCACTCCCGTCTTGCAGGAGCACAAGCCCGACATCTGCTCGCAGTCATCCCGTACCGAGCCCGTGGCGTCGCAGTTACAAGCTGCCGTGGAGAGGTACAGGAAACAAGGAGGAGAATAACTGATGAGAAAAAAATCTATCAATTAGGGACGGTGACAGGAAGGGGGTTATGTTATACAGTGTACAAAGTGTGTTTGAAAACAGCCTTAGCCTTGCTTGAGATACATCTTTGTCTAGGAGTCAGGGGTTGGGAATAGTTCAATCCGCCTTAGGGGCCACAGAGGGAGGAGAAGAAGGAGGAGGATGAGTATGTAGCAGAAACTCAAGAAAACAACCTCAGGGAAGGACATCAACCCCATCATGTTCCTGGAATCAATGATGTCTGTTTTTTCTGCTGCTCTCCTGCTGAACGTGGTATTGGCGTGCAGTGTGCTGTCTGCTTGCTTTGGGTAAACCTTGTTAAGGTCAGGCCACGGGTGAGGCACCTGCAGGCTTCCTGCTGTTGACTGAAAATGCTCTGTGGCTTTGCGAGCGTATGTCCAATGAAGCCTCTGCGGCAGGACACGAGCTGGTCGCCATATTGCATTACACCAAGACAAACAAGGGGTCCTGACCCTGTTCTTTACTTGAATACAAATGAGCAGTTCATTCAATACAGTTTTGACGGGACTAAAGGACGAAGTCGTTTTACAACAATTGGCATCAAGGAGTTAAGTTGTACTCTAAACGTAGGTAAGTTTAATTAGCATGGACTTTATAGACATTAAGCTCATGTTTCTTAAAAGGTTGGCTGAGACATAGAGCTATTAATTCATAATAAATGGATTTTCCCACAGTGGTTGTGATAGATAGTTTCTCACTTCCTTAGAGTTGACTCTGACTTGGTTTCATTTAAACAGAAGAGAGAAACAGAGGAGAACTGTGTTTGGTTTTATGAGGGGAATTAGGAAGGGGCAATTTCTTTCTTTGAGGGGTGTACAGATGTCAGGACACACAAAAACCAAATAAAACCTCTGAGCGTGGCCAGATGTGGCAAGTGAGGAAACTATGTTTTAGAAAATTGTAAGGATGCCATTAGCAGTTTCAGGAGAAGGAATACAACTACAGTACATTCACTAACTAAAGGGTACTACATTTCTACTGTCAGCACAAAAACAAAGAACTGATCCCTCACGTGTGCAGCCGCTCATATTCTCCGTCACGATGCCTCGGAAATTCCAGAAGCCCGGTTCACAGCGGTCGCACTTCTGTCCCCCAACACCCGGCTTGCAGGAGCACTGCCCCGTGGCTGGGTCACATGTCCCCTTGTAGGAGCCATAGACATTACACTGACAGGTACCTGAGGAGAACACAGCAACGAAGTACACTCTGTTATTGCCATTATTTATGCCTTTCTGACTTTGAAAGAACACATTTTCACATAACCTATGACAGCTGGATACTGTTCCCCTATAGATATTTCACATTTAAGATTTCTCCTGGGCTCTGATGTTCGGTAAGCCTGATTTCCCAAATACAAAGGTGGATAAAGTGAGCTTAGGTGAGTTTCCCCTTTACTAAATCTCTGTATATCCTTATTTCTAAGTCTGCATTTTCTCCATCCATACTGTACCCGCTGGCTAACAGCTTGGTGCAGCATTTTCTCTTCCATCTGTGTGCTATCATTTGTCAAGATCATCAGATGAAGAGATTTTTCTGTTGATACAGTGCAGCATTATCATAATTATTCCTTGGATTAGGATGAAACGTTTTCTGCTCTGCAACTTTGGTACTGTAATTGCAGTCAAGGACAATAAACCTCATATGCGGTAGCAGCAGCCTGATAGTATCTCCAATGTTTTTCGAGTTCACGCAGCAAACTCAGGGCACACAGAAGGCAAAGGGTCAAAGTGGAACTTACTGGGACATCCGGCCTGTCCGACTCCTAAGGCGGTCGTCACGTTGTCGGAGCAGCAGCCGTACACAGACAGGCTGCAGTGCTGGGGCGCTGTCAGCTCAGGCAGGGAGATGGCTGAATTCGCTGATGAGGTAGGAGCAAACAGGGGAGGGGAGATGGAAGATGGCACGAGGAGGAAAAAAAAGAAGAACACCAACATTTGAGTGATTACTGTTGGGTGGGGTCTGGTGGGTGGTGGGGAATAATACAACACAATCTCTGAGCAGCATGTAACTTTTTGCCAACAATGTGATTGGCTCGAGGGGCAGAGGTGGAGAGGCTGGCAGCCGGCTTCAAGATAACAATTCTATTTTCTACTTGCTCCACAATGGCTCAAAATCAGGGGGAAAATGATGCTATTACCTCCAGTGAAAACAAACAATGGCATTTCTGGTGAATGTGCGGCAGCTGACATTTACCACCTACTAGGAGGCATGTTCTCTTCATTTGTTCTTGTCTAATATTACGGAATTGCACTGCCGCCCTACAACCTTCCTAAAAAAAAAATGAATTAAATAAAAAGAAAGCCTGCTGCATAATGTGAAGGAATGTGCCAAGCAGTTTCTGCTTGCGCGCGGCGTGTGGAGAGCTCCTTTGTCTAAAGATGCTCCAGCCGCCAAACTAGTGTGACAGCACCGAATGCAGGGCTGCATTCAACAAAATAAAAACAAATGAGTTCCCAAACCTGGCGCTTTTCCAGAAATTGGAAGAGAGCAACAAAACATGCAGTGGGAGAAAAAGGGGGTTTGTTTAATGGCCAAGGCAGAAATATCATTGTTCACATTCTCTACAGGCTTTGGAGTGAAAAGTAAAGTTGTAGATAAAAAAGAGAAAGCGCTCCCTCCTTTTTCTCTGTCTCTCTCTATTCGCCTCCCAATCTCCCTTTCTTGTGTTGCTCATTTAGAGTTTGGAGGCTGGAGATACAGGGGCCATAAATCACACTGTTACTGGTGTGGATATGAGCCTCAGCCTAATGGTGATGACTCGGCTCGCTCTTTTTCCAGTGCTTTCCCACTCCAGAGATGGGCTTTGGACACAGTTCATTTAACTTGCCACTTTCCAGCGCTCCATTCAGCTATCTGTACTGAGCCTATTAGGACAAGGAGAACTTTTAATTTCATATGTTCTTCCACCCTTCACAGGTTTTTCCTCTTCAGTGGCCATTGTCCGGCACAATGCAGCTCACTGTGACGTGCAATATTACCCTCACATTTTCAAGGTCTGCTGCTGTGTGTTCTCGCTGCAATCATTGTAGCTAGTCCTGTTCCTGCAAGGACACATCTGCACGTGTTTGCTTGTCTAGTAAACCGATAAATATTTCTTTGGATTATATTGAAATCCCTGACCCAGATTTGAGTTTGCAGGAAGCATTAAAGCTTTGTTTGAAATGCTACGAGAGGGAAACTTTACAAACGTGCATGCAGCAGATGACAGTGTTGACACTATATGCAAAAGAGATACTTTTTCAAACTCAAGAGCCTCTAAAAAACAAGGTTGCTTTCATGCTCTGCAAGTGGGAGCTGGCATGTTTTGATAAGTTTCGGGAGTTGAGGTCAAATGAAGTTTCTCCTTACATAGCTAATGTGGAGGGCAGCGAAATTCCCCAAGATCTGAGTTTTTCCATTAGCCAATAGGAGAGGAGAGCCCAGAGGTCTTGTTCCCATAGAGGGCTCTTCAAAAAAGGATTGATTATCCATGGATGGTAGAGAAGCGTGACAGTCAGTGCCCAAGGAGGCCAGCTTAGGAAGGAGAAGAATCTGCAGGGATGTGTGTGAAAACACTGGCTGCTCCCTCATTCTCACTCTCTTCGACTCCATCCTCCTCTCTTTTAGACCCACGGGGAATCAAACAGGCTGGAATGATCACACAAAATCCCTTAAGTGCCTTTTGCTCTGCTCCCCGGCCTGCACTAGCAAAGGCTCTTCATTTAACATAGTCATAGAGAGGAAGAGGGTTAACCTTTGGTGCTTAGCCACTGATCTGACAACTACTCTAGCTGATAACTGTCATTCATTACATGCAAAAAGAGGGCGTTCATATTAAAGTAAGTGGGGCAAAGGGGTAACCTGAGGGTTAAGAGGCAAGCTTGTGAGCACAAGCTCAATGGTTTAAACTGTCAGAATGTCTGGGTGGAAAAAGTGAATCATTATTGTTATCAGCTCAGTGCATACATGTGCCCGTGAGAAACATTTAGAACTCTGCACACTAGCCAGCCTCAGAGGACCAGTCAGTTTCCAGATATGATCGCGAAAAAGCTGCAAGTGCGTTGAGTCAACTTCCCCTGAGCAGATTACGCAGACACACAAATCATATTTAAGACTGACCTTTATCATTTCATTGCTTATGGCTACAGTGGTCACAGTGAAGAGAAACAACAGTGGTGCTGTCAGAAATATATTCCAACCTGATACAGTTATTCCCCCACCAATGGATGAAATGAATGGAGAAATGGGATGTCAGTGATAATGAGCCTTGATGAGGGTGCTTTTGTAATGACATTAACTGAGAGCGGTGTAATGTACAGACCTGTGCAGGGTCCCTGATTCTGAATCAACAAGTGCTCTTGTTTCTCACATCTGGCCTTCTTCAGCTCACACTCGTTGCTGTAGTTTTTTCCGTCGGAGCCACAAATCTACAAAAGAACGAAAAAAAGCAGAGTTTCACACAGTGTGTACGTTAACACAAGGCTCTGTATGGCATAGACATGTCTTTGTTAGGGCATGCTCTGTATTTAGCGTGAAAGATCATTCACCTTGGAAACTGTAGTTTGGCAGAAACGTCATTACTAAAGAAAAAACTGTCGTCTCAGTTGTTATGGACATGGGTAAAGTTATCACTATAACTGCTATACTTAGACCGTGTGATGACAGCAGAGTCACATCCATGACAACTAAGCAACCTGATGGAGCCTGTAAGGAGCATTCAAATGTACCAGGAAAAGTGCTAAGTAGATTTGGGATTAAGTGGGTCATTACCTGCAATGGTATTTGTAAAATATGAGATCAGGACATCTCTAATGAAAGTAAAACTTCATTTAATTTACGCAATTTTAAAACTTGTTTAGCCACAGGTTTTTAACTCAAAATACACCCATCAGCCACAACTTTAAAAGCACTTGCCAAAAATGATGTACAGTCAAAACAGCTCTAACAGTGGACACATCGACTCCACAGACCTCTGACCGGTCAGAAATCGTTTTCGTTGGATGGTTTGCCGTATGGATGACGACCGGTCAGGCAAAGCCTTACTATATGGAGAGTTGTCTGATGGAACAAGAAAAGTTGGTCGACCACTTCTCCCCTACAAAGACACTTTAGACTAGAGTGGTATGGATAATGGTTGTAGCAAGTGGAGAGCCCTGACCCTCAACATCTGTCGCAGGATTCACATTAAAAGAAAATAAAACCATAAAAGAAAGACAATTACCGACCCTAATACCTCATAAACTACAGACTATTTGACTGTTTTATTGTGCTGCGCGCCCATATTGGGTGTAAAGGTGTGTGTGTGTATAGCCAGGGTTTCCCCCAGTGCTTTATAAGCCTGGCGGGCCGCCAGGCTTTCCTTGCCCCCCCGCCAGGCTAAGCGTCACTGGTATATTTATTTTAAATAAGCTTCTTTATGCACCAAAACAGTGATAGCAAAGACGGTAAACAGAGCTTTTAACAGCATCTCGCGATACAGTGGAAACCGCAATGGTGACATTTTATGGTCGATACGTGAACTTTTTCCGAAGTCGGAGGAGCACTGGAGGAGACGATGAGCCGCTGGTTCACCTCCAGGCCAAGGGGAGTTCATCCCCGGTGAGCCGACCGAGCCGCGGCTCCATGATGAGGCAGAGCCAGTGGAGTTAGCATGGATGTTAGCACGTCGTCGGAGCAGCCTTCTGCTAGCCGCGATGGTAAACATCCAACTAGTGGATTTAATCCAAAATGGTTAGCTGACCCTAAATTTAGCGGATGGCTTACCCAGTATGGTAAGCCCAGATGGATTGATGCAATGATCCAACCGGAACCATGTGGAGCAATAAGTAGAACAGGTAGCACAGCACAGCAGACCTGTTCAGCCTCTGAGTTCCCTGGTTTTAACCCTTGGCCATGTTTACACTTTTTTATTTATGTTAATTTATTTTACTTTTAAATGTGACCAGCAACAGCTTGTTTTAATATTCACTAGGATTTAACTTAAGTGAAAACAACTGATATTATTTATTTTAATTGTATTTTTTGTGTTTGTTAAAACCGTATTTCAAGATTGGGCCTTTTTATAAGACTCTACGTTTAAGTATTGTTAATAAATGGCTTATAATAACATATAGTAGTCATAATTTTAATGTTAACTTTGACCTTTTTTTTTATTTTATTTTTTTTTACAAAAACACGGTGGGCGGCCGGTGGGCTTCTCTACCACCGGGCTTAGCAAGTTTTCTGGGGGAAACCCTGTATAGCCATAGACAAGCTGTGAGATATATATATATATATATATACTTCCTGCTACAAAGAAGCAGCTGCCATCAGGGAATACAGTCACTATGAAGGGGTGTGATCTGCAACAGTGTTTAGGTCGGTGCGATGACAAACATCCACATGAATGCAAGACCCAGGGTTTCTCACACTGCCTTTGCAGGCTCACCTTTTTCCAATCCTGCTGCCATCTCTTCCCTGGATAAACAACTCATGCACCAGGCTGCCCACATGATGTAAAACTCATCTGTCTATTTTCCAAAAGGTCCAGCTATGGACGTGGGTCAGCATGGACACTCTGACAGGTCTGCAGCTACACAGCCATAGACAAGCTGTGATGCTCTGTGTGCTCTGACACCTTATCAGGCTGCATCAAAGTTTTTTAGCAGTTTGTGCTACAGTAGCTCTTCTGCAGAATCAGAGCACACAGGCTGCCGTCACGCCACACATGCGTCAAGGAGCGTCGGAGTAATAAGCCTGTCCTCTCGGTCAGTACAACCACTGCACAACATTTCACAGAACCTGCTGGTTAGGAGACGCTCTGACCCAGCTGTCTACTTTTCACAATTTGGCTCTTGGCAAACTTACTTTATGCATGCCCACTTTTCCTGCTTCCAACGCATCAACTCCAAGAACTGACAGTTCACTTGCTTCCTAACGTATCCCACCCACTGACAGGTGCCACTATAACAACATAATAAGTGCTATTCATTCCACCTGTCAGTGCTTTTAATATTATGGCTGATCGGCGCACATCATTGTCAGTTTTCCAGAGATGTATGCAAGAATCACGTCTATAGAACACTCCTAGCCTTAGCACTATGCACCAACAGTGTAAAACAAACAAACAAACAAACAAAAACAGTTTTCAGTCATTTCGTCTGTGCTATTTTTCTTTTCTTTTTCCCCACTTGCATGAATATATTTTGAGTTTTTGCTGAAAAACATTTAAATAGGAGTTATGGAATGAGTTAGTGAGACAGTTACCGGTGGGGTACATCTGAACCTGCTTTTTTTTTACCTCATATTATTCATATCGTACACCAGTAAGAAGCAGGTCCTGGTTGCACTGTTATGATAGATGAACAGACGAATATCATCTGGATACATTTCAAAGTGAAGGAAAACCTTAAATAACAAGGTGCATTTCTAAAGAGATCTAAACTGACCCTTGATAAACTGTGGATATGCAGCCATCCCGTGCAGCAGCAGGTGTCTGATGTTTGCGTGTGTTTGTGTGGTGAGTGATTATTGCAGGCAGCCGTACCTGGTTGTGAGGTACACTTTGGCAGGTGAAGTCACAGATACAGCGGTCGTCCTCTGCGTCCTCGTCCCACGAGCCTCCAAACGTGCGACAGCGGTCCTGTTCACAGCTCTCTGCACCTGAGCCTGAGCCTCCGGAGCCGCAGTCTGCATAAGAACACACAAAAGATACACGCAGTCATCAATAAAACATACACACACACAAGGGACATGCCCCTTTGCACCATGTAGAAACCGTTACATAGCTGTATCCCTCTTTAACCCTCTGAGCCCCATGCAGTTTCTAAGCGTTTTTTATTTCTGTCACTTTTCTGTTCATGGAATCGGCCGTGGGTAGGGCGGTCACGGCCGTCTGTCTGTATGTATGAGGATGGCTATGTCCGCACCACAACTCGAGCGCAAACAGAGATAGGATCATCACACCCAGCACAATTGCTCACCTTGACCTACCATGGTCACCCAGTAATTTTGGGTCAAAAGGTCAATGGTCAATATCGCAGAGCTACTTAGTGCAAAATCCCCTTATAACCTCCTATATAAGCTAGCAATGAGAACTTTGGTATATCTAAGGGTAGGACTACCACATTGCACCTCTTGGCCTTGAACTTGACCTTTGACCTTGAACTTACTGCTTACTTCTTTTTCTCCTTCTGTCTTTCTGTCTGTCTGTCTGTCTGCATGTATGTGGGTGTGTATGTTCGGACCATAACTCGATAACAAAGACTGATAGGACAATCAAACTCAGCAAAGATGTTGATCTTGACCTACCCTGGTCACCCACTAATTTTAAGGTCAAAAGGTCAAAGATCAAGGTCGCAGAGCTACCATGTTTAGGAAGGCACCCGGCGTGGGCCTGCATCTCCCTTGAGTGCATTCTAGTTTTTCACTGCAATATAAAGTTTTGCACCTCTATGGAAACAGCACAACCACGTCTAGAAGTTGAGTGAACTCAAAAATATCTTGCGTCTAGTATGACACATCTATCAAAAACAATACAAAACTTACTTTACACAAATTAAAGAAAAGGAATTTGTAAAACATTTTATCCAAATGCCCACAGGTGTTACCAAATTTAGTTGTTTAAGTAAACCTGCAGAATAAAGTGATTTTGATTAAGTATCATGATTTTACCTGTAGACTCAAGTAGCCTTGGAACAGCATACCACAAAAGAGCAGTTCAAGCACTGATTCAAAGTAGAACATTTGGTCATTCTTTTTGTTTAACAGCTTCTGGCTCTGATAAATGATGATATTTGGGAACTTCTTAGAAGATAACATGTTTTTTAAACCTGCCGGTGGACGTCAGGGTTCAGAAGGGGAAGTAAACTCAATATTTACACATTGGAAGCGTCACAAAGTTAGGATAATTTATATTTCTCTCACGCTGGTGACAGGGAGGGGGAACCAAAGGCGCTGCTGGTAGCACAAGATAATGACCGACTGTAGCGAGGGCTAGAGATTGACTAAATAAATTAGACATCTCTGCACCACCAGTGAGGCATCCTTTTCATTTCAATTAAATCAGAAACAAAAAGGGGAGGGAATTATTAACTCTGGCCTCCAAGTGTGCAGAGAATTGGTGGCAAGGCGACTTTATGGGTGCCTGCTTCCTGATATGAGAATGCAACTAATTGCAAAGTGTTCTGTGAAATCTAATTATCTCCTGAGACTTTAAAGGAAGTTGTGCCAGCAACTCTAACTAAGACCCTGAAAGGCCTTTTATTTGTTTTAAAAGTGCACTTCTCTGTATTAGACTTGGGGAACTGCTCAAGCTGACCTTATGTTCCGGGTAAAGAGGTAGCAAGGACAAACAAAACCCCCCTAATCACTTTTTGGGAATTTGTAGGTTCACAAAACTTTTTTACAAGAAATTAAAAGGAAGGAGGGAAATTAAAAAAAAAAAACTTATCCAACAGGATTGTTTGCAACTTCATTTAAGAAAAACAAACCGGGGCTATTGTAGAGTGCAGGCAAAGAAGTGGGAGGATCCTGCTTTTGAAGTTGCAAATTTCACCTACAGTGGAACTCCTGAGGGAGACTAGGTGAATGCGGATGAAGGCAGGGAATGAAAGCAGTCAGCACGAACGATGGAGGGAATGTCAGACAGAGAGAGGCACCCTGGGGGCTCGCAGAAAGTTCATTTGAAACAAATTTGTTATTCAAAAAAGGAATGCAGGCCAACTAAAAGCTCCCAGTGCAGCTGAAAGACTCAGAAAACATTCGGTAATCAAGGTGTTTCTTCCTGTTCTTGTCCTCTTTTAGGGCTCACTCAGCTCTGTGTATTGACGTGCCACCTCTAATGGTGAAATCAATGTCCTTGTGATAGAAGTACCACTTAGCATAACCCGTCTTCTAAAGTAGATTACGGTCACAGTGCAGGGGAGGGGCAGGGGCAGATGGAGCCCTGGTAGTTCAGCAGTTAGCTGTGAGAGATCTGAGAGGTCGATACAGTGGAGGAGCCTTCAGCTCATTATCTGCGGATGCTACGGAGGAGCCGCAGGTTCGTGTAGAGTTCCAAAGGCCACATCCCCCACAAACATCACGGCTTGTTAAGGACTCGCTTTGTCTCCATTTTAAAGCAGCACAACCTCCGACCCTAATCCTTTTACTCAAATTTGCCGTTGTAGCGGCTTATTGATTGTGAACCACAGTCCGAGTTAAAAATAACAGTTTGTGACAGAGCTAATGTGCTGCGTGATGGCTTTCAACTGCCAGTAACATTAGCACAGGTATTTAGCTTCAGATGGCATCTGAAAATGAGAAGTCAGATCAAAAAGAGTGTCAGAGCTCAGGCAGTGATGGTCGGCCTCCTGTCTCTGCTTACTGTACGCCAGCACAGCAAGACACAATAAGAGAGGAACACAGGAAAAGCCAATTCATATTCCGCTCAGGCCCCCTCACAGAGACAAGATAAATAAATAAAAGAGGTAGGACATTAGAATGGAATAAATAAAAGTGAAGGGCGAAGGGGGGTCCTAATTAGCTGTTGTTCTTTGATGTGCCCACCACCCGCGCTGCCTGTGAACCTTTCAATTAATACATCCCCAGCTAAGATGGCTGCATCAGCTATTCTCTCTGCTCTGCCCATCCGTTCCTTTTTACTCAGACGTGTCAGAAGCCTAGAAGTCTATTTAGCCAAGGGAGCTCCATTAAGAAGACAGAATTCAGCAGTGAAGAGAAGAAAGGAAATGAACAGCAAAAGAATAATGTTCAAGAAAAATAGAGACGGATTAACAGCAGAAATAATAGAAGTGGTAGAATAGACCCTATGGTCAAAGCGGTCTAGAATTGTGTGTTGTTAACTCTTTGAACCCAAAAACCCACCAACGAGTGTGAAAAGCATGTTAATTTGTTTTAAATGGTCAAAATGACAGACAAGTATGAAACCAAATTACACTGTAACTACTAAATATGTACCGGTACAGTATGTAGAGCAGTACTGGTAACACTAGTAGTAATGAGGGGGCTTTGAAAAATATTGTCAATGCTGATTCCAGGTTTTTGCAATTTCTGTGAAATAAATAATCACAGATATACAGCTTTCAATGTTTTTTTTATGTGATTTATGACATTATAACGTTGTGATACTGCACAGAACACACATTTCAGTTCCCTCTCCTTCTTCAAGGTTGTATAGTTTCCACAGAGCAGGACTTTATATTGCAGTGAAAAATGAACCCACAGCGAGTAAAAGTGTGGCATCCAGAAACCGCTTGAGGTTCAGAGGGTTAAGGAAAAAAAAAACACGGAAGCAGAAAAGAGAGGAGAACGCGGATCAATATGAAATGATGAAGGAAGAAAATGTGTGTGATGGACGCAAATGCTGCCTGAGGATGTTTGGTCAACCAGATGTGGTGTGTCAACACCAGGGGCTCCAGGAGCAGCTACCTCCAGTGTCATGACCTGACTGAATGTCAACTTGGACATCGTTTGCAACAAATCCTCCCTCGTTAAGGCGTGAGTCACAGGAGAGACTGAGTAGACAACGGCATTTGCTGAAGGATGCACCGTGGCGCAATTCACCTTTGTTTTTACTCCATCTATCAGTCTCTTGTATGGCCTGCTCTTGACTGATGTGACAGCACGTTAGTCCAAGTAAAGTTCCCGTAAGATAAAGAGGGACGTAGCGTCACAGGCAGTGGGAAGAAGGGATGGGGTGTTTGGAGGTGGCAGAAGGAGAAAAGAAGTTTTCTTGCATCAACAGAAGGTTACAAGCTCTGTGATGGATGGACCATGAAGAAAAAACTCCACTGATCTCCCTACAAGGAGCTTTTTCTCACCCAGCCACACACTTCGCTTTGCTTTTCATGCCCTTTCATGTGTTTCAGAACTTGATGCGATTCATGCGATGTGAGGAACAGGGTGTGGACCGTGCATCACTCTGTGATCCTGCACTCATAATCTTGTTTATTAAATGTGTATTCAATTAAAAAGGGCCGGGGCCCCCGTAGGTGATGCACTGCTCTCAGTTGCCGCTTTGTCAGTGTCGAGAAAAGGAGCTGAGGCCAGGCCTACCCAAGTGTGAAATTAAACAGGTGATAAATTTCCCTGTATGGCCAACAGTGGGAACACTGTCATTTTTCATTACTGCTAAATAAAAGGCGGGAGAAAACAACTTCCATTTTTATGCTATGCACTCCCCTCCTCCCAACAAGACTAATGAGGATGATTTTTAAGGCAGGTCTACGTAAGTACATAAATCACATGTTCACTTCCTCTCCAGGCTTATCTTGGATTTGAAGTATGGAGGTGGGGGTGGGGTTCTGCATGCTGGTGATATACAGCCTTGTTGCTGTCTACAATAGAGCTACAACATACAGCATTACATTTTGTGACACAGGTGCTGTGTTACACAATATATACTCCTAATTTTGCCAAAACCTACCACTCATACATCCAGGCAGGTGTGAATACATCAGCAACAAATCCTTTTCTGAGGCATGTAGCCAAAGAGAGGCAGCCCACCACAGGCATCCCAAAGGGAAAACCAGCAACTTGGTTTTGCCTGTTTTACATTCACACTAGATGTCCTGTGGAGGGTCTGGGTCAGATTTGAGGGGGCTGAAAGAATCAGGGAAAGAGCCTGCAGAAAAAGACAGAACTAGTGGTTGCCCCTAGGGTGAAATTTATCGATTTCAGACGATCCCATCTCCACCCCTATCTGTGAAAGCATTGGTGCCCCTTTTGTCAAGAGGCACAATTTTGATGGAGAACAGTGCAAAATAGAGAGACATGAGTGGGTGGGACAGCAGGGAGCAACGGGGAGTGCAAAAAAAAAAAGATTCTATTGTGTAAGCCTGATGGTTTTCTCTGAATCAAAATGAGCAAGTGATGGAAAAAAAGGAGGATGTTCAGAGACAGTATGAGAGAGCGAATAAAATCGAAAAACGAAGCCATCAGGCACCGCAAGCAAAGCAATGCCCTTGGGGAGGTAGATGGGAGTATTTTTGCCTGATAACAGACAACCAACAGACATTGAGGAGTGTGCGTGTGGTGACAGTACGTCTGCATTGAGGGCATACAGTTTCACATTTCTTCATGCTCCACATACAGAAAGGTCACTCATCTTAGCCAATGGAATGATGTTAAATCGACCACAAGAAGCTTTGGCGGCACGATTCCCCTCACAGGCCTAGGGCCAAAACGGTAGACAATGGAAGGAAGAAAAAAAAGGAGAAACACCCCTGGCTAGCAATCAAAATGGAAGTGGATTCCCCTCATCTCCATTTGCTCTGTCCTCCATCTACCTCCCCTTTTCTTCTCTCCAGCCATCCCTCCTGCTGGCAGGTGTAATCTGCTCCCCTTCACACCTTGTCAGAGGATGACTATGTTCAGTGTGATGACCCACTTGCCACAGGGGAACAGCATTGCCACTGTCTGCATGACAACCAGAGGTTGGCATGTTGCTCCCTCCAGAGCTGTCCCCAAGACGGGCAGAGCGAGGGACTCTGATATCCTGCCTCGGTCTGTCAGTGCTGATCAAGATATGATCTGCATGGTGAATTAGATCTCATTTATACGGAATGTGGAGGAACGACAGAGCTACAGGCATGGAAATCAGGGATACTCACATTAAGTGCCATCAGTCACACATTTAAAACCTAATTGGATAGAAGGGCTTGACAAAATGTGTACTGTAGCTGTCACACCACAAACAAAGAAAGCCAAGCTCCTAATAAAGCTAAGGGAAATACCTGGTGCTATCATGGCTCATACTGCATATTCAGGAATATACACGGGATAACTGATAGGCAGCTGAGATCTGAATTTTAACATACACGATATACTCATTAACTAACCTCAGTCACCTATACTTTGCAGTTTTTTTGTTTTAGGTGTTGCCAATGACTCTTGCAAAACCAGACCATTCTTTAGCGCTGAGACAGAGCTGTGTAGAATGGTCTGACTGCACCTCATCATCAATCTGCTATAGGGTAAAAAAAGGTCTGGGGTCTTTGTTATTCTTTAAACCAATTGCATCTGTTTGGGGTGGAGCCAAGAACAGGATGCACCGATGATGTTCACTCAAAGCAGTGCCAGGGGGATTGTTTTAGGGGAACATTTGCCCGCAGTAAGATGAGCACTATCATTAAAATGGCTTATTCGCTAAAAAAACTGGCAGGGCTGTCTTACTAAACGATCCAAAACCTGAGCACAGAAATTTTAATTTAAATTTTCATTGCATAGGTTGCTGCCCAAAGGTTGTTGTTTCCTGCATGAAAGGGGATTTTCAAAATAGTAACATGTATAAATTGAAATGGGAGAAGAAAGCTATCAGCAGACTTACACCTGCAATCAAAATCCAGTGAGTCAGACTAACAGTATCATAACACTGAATCAAAACACTGGCGAGGTAGGGCTCATTGTAATTAAAGGGTTTTCATTTACTGAGACAGCAAGTAAAAATAGGGAAAGATCCATAAACAACAGCTGCAGCAAGTGGAAAGGTACGTCTGAACAAACAAGACAGCCAATGATTTTGTTTCAAAAATACAGCTGACCTGAACTTAATCAACCAGAAGTAGTTTCTGTTCCTTTAACAGGTTCTGTTTGCAGATGCACACTGTGACTTTTGCGATGTTAGTCCACCGGCACGCTGCTGGTAGCATATGCCACCATTATGAAAACCCACAGATGACTAAGTACTGTACCACAGGTCAGCTGATAAAGACGATCACACCACTTCAATGGCCGATTGGTTAACATAATTACACCATTTCCAAGTCCATTTCCTACCTTCATCACAGCTGCCGGGCTTTGCCACATCGATTCTCCTCTTCTGCATGCAAGAGGACATGCGGAGTTCACACTCGTTGTCATAGGTGGTGTCATCACTTCCACACACTGGGGAGTAGGCCTCGCCGGAGCACTGTGGGCACTCACACTTATTCTGGACACACCGGGCGCCCCAGGCACAAACAGTGCTGCCGCATGTTTCTGTATTAGACACACAGCAGAGGGGCAGGTCAGAGCACCGTGGGTCAGTGCTAAAAGGAAATATTCATGGAGTTATTGTGATGGATCTTATCCACATAGACATTAAAGTGCATCTCTGGAGTAGATATGTAAATGAGATTTCTCTTTTCTTTGAGTAATTGCCATGCATACCACTTTCACTATGTAATAAAGCATACACATGGTTCTTTAGTATTTACACCTCTGAGTATCTAGCTAGTATTTGGACTGCCAGGCTGTAGTTGCATGAGGTTCCTGATGGACTCTGTTTTCACATTTAAAGTAGAGCTATATGGAAAAAGGCTTTATGCAGCTTATGCCAAGATCACTCATGTTCCTTTGAAGTTTGGATTCAAAAGTAACGGCACACTGTAATTACTGGACACATACTGCATAAGTGCATGCATTACTTACTGCACTCTCCTTGGCTGACCACTCGGAGCTCCATCTGTTCCGTGCAGGCCCGCACGTGCAGCTCACACTCGCTGTTGTAGGTGGTACCATCGTTGCCGCACACAGGCTGGTGGGACTCCACACACTCTGATGGACACACACACTGTCCGCTCTGGGCATCGCAGATTGCCCCAAAAGAGCAGTTGGCACAGGCTTCATCTAGATGGAGATAAGCAAGATGGCAGAGGCTTAGTGTGTGTATTTATGCGTGTGTGTGTGTGCTTCAAGTGTATTTACATGACTTCAGGGGCAAGACGACCGCAACAAACACAGCAGATTTGGAAAATATTAAGATTCTTTTCACGCTGTTCATATTTGTTGTGTGGTAGGCTTAAAATGGATTTCATTTCTTTTCTGCTGTCAACATGCAAGCATACTAAAGTGCACTTCAACTGATCTTACTTGTTGATGATCCTTGAGACATCACTCAGGAGGATATAAGGTAACAAAAGAATCCGTTTTTACTGTAAAACATGACTTAGAGAGGCTTTGGATTTATTTTTAATGTCCATATTCACAAAAATATCATCACTACAGTCATGGCATTACACCATTTTGTGGTCAATAGTTAACTTATATTAACTCACACCAAGATAATGTTATCATAGTAAAAAATAACTGCCAACCTGCTACGTTCACATGCAGTAAACATCTCTAGTCTGCTGCTGATTTTTCTCATAGTTACAGCACACATAACATAAACTGCATCCACAGGGCAATTAAATAGTAAAAATATGTCGTTTTTCTTTATCTCTCCTTTGATAAGCTGTGTTGCAGACAGCTGGTGTAGTTCCTGCTGATGCAGTGCAGGTGCCCATCCACAAGAAGGAGAGCGATGCAAAGTTAATATTCTAAGTGTAGAACAGGTGTAAAACTTTGCCAGAGTCGACCCAAGGTATGTCCACATGATTTGAAATAATACAAAAAGGTGCACACCTGTCCATTCCAAGGTGTCACGGTTCGCATGCATGTGAGAGGTAAAAAAAATCAAGCCATGAAATTCAAAAAGCTCTCCACAGACAGAATTCTACCCAAGCAAGGATCCGAGCAGGAGGATTACAAAAAACATATGCTAAAGTGCATAAAGTTCCCAGGAGCATAGTAGGCTCCATTACTAAAGAAATTTCAAACCAGTCTTTCTAGAACTGAAACTAAATAACTGAACACAAAGAGCTCTGAAAATTCTCAGTAAAAATAGGAGAAGCTACCAGAAGGAGGACCATCTCTGCAGCACTCCATCAGTCAGGACTTTATGGGAGAGTGGTCAAAAGCTGAAGCTACTCCTGAGAAAAAGCCTCATGAGAGCCTGGTTGGAGCTTGCCAAATGACACTTAAAGCATTCAGCAAGCATGAAGGAAAAGATTCTCCGGTCTGATGAGACAAGAACTGAACTCTTTGGCTTGAATGCCAATTTCTGTATCTAGTGAAAGCCAGGTACTGCTCATCACCTGCCTACTACCATCCCTATGGGGTAGGATGGTGCCAGTACTGCTTTTTGGGGATACTTCAGAGCAGAAGGTACTGGGAAACCAGTCAGAACTGAGTGAGAAAAGTCACACTTCCTGGTTGTATTTATTGCTTTGTAAGGCTGATCATATCTGCTTAAAAAAAGCTATTTTCCACCACACTTCATACTGAATCAGGCGGACAATATCGGTGTTGTCTCTCCAAAAGACAGCACTGAGACACCCAGAGGGCTTAGGGAGCTTTTGAGACTTTCCATATTAGTTGGAGGATTCACATGGATCATCTCTTGAGGAATTGTTTGTTTCTGTAGGCAAAGTTTCGCCCAGAAGAAACAGCGAGGCAGACATGTGCAGGCTACTGAGTGATGTGACATGAGGTAACAAACGACTGAGAGGGTAAATGCGAGACCTTGTACACAGACAGGGCTGTTCGTAGAGGCACCTTTCCCTGTGACACCAATTACACCAGGGGGATTGCATTAGCACAGCTCACTATCAAATCAATTAGGGGCAGGCTAATAACCACCACAGATTTAGCACTAATTGAGAGAGGCGAGGCTAGCCGCTGGAACCTTCCACGTTATTAATCTGTTTATTACTCTTTTAGAGCCCTTCATTTCCCTCATCTCTCCATCTAGTGTTGGCATCCACTCTGTTCTTGGATTAACAACCTTGGCTGTGAATTAGATATGGCAATATATGGCACTTAATATACAGTATATTGCCTGTAGGAGCAAATGTGTCAATTTATGTTAGCAAAATGACACACTTCTATGAAGTCATATCTAAATGAAATGACATGAGTAGGACATGCAGGACAAATGCTTCCCCTGAGCTAATGGGTACTTTTGGTCTTGGACTGTAACTCATGGTTGGCCTCAGCCCCTTAGTTCCAGTTTGAGAAAACTTGATGCTAAAGCAACCAATGAATTTTTTTTGCTAACAAGTTTGTTTTCAGAATGCCTTGACCTTTTGAATGCCACTGTCTCTGCACACAGAGCAAGGTTAATCTTATTTTGTATCTGTTAAAAACTTGGTGGTGTAAGATTGAAACAGTGAGAATGTGAAGATGCTTACTGCTGCCATCCCTCCCACTCCCCAACTAGAAGCAGAAACTGAGGAAAACATAGTCGTCCAGCTACAAATCGCATGACCCTGCCGTGCATGTTGGTCTGAACTCACTGTCTGCTAGGTTTATTTACTTTTAAAAGTATAAAGTGTGTAAGTTATGAGCAAATCACATCAAATGTTCTGCTGTGAACTGCAAAAGCGAACACAAGAGTCTTCATGCACGCCCAGCATCTGATGAACTAGACATCCAGTGGACTACTTTTATTATTGATGGCAATGTCCCTATAACAATTGAAAATGTTCTAGTGTTAATGTGTTGTGCAGCAAATGTGGCTAACGTTACCATTAGCTTTAATCGTCATTCCAAACTCCTGCCCTTCACAGCTGATTTTACTACTGCAGCATCAGTGGCACACCTCACTAATATTCTTCAATGCTGGATGGGAGCAGATGCCTGCAACCGAATTCAAAATCTTGTGTTAAGTCTTCAGAGAAGGGTAGAAGCTACTTTAGCATCATATTAATACCCATGCATTTGGAATAGAGTGGAATACAATCACATAATACTGTGATGTTAGGGTACTCATATTGTTTTTGCCATGTTATTTATAAGTCTAAAACAATGCATGGCCATCAATCCTTCTGTCCCTAAACTGCAAGTGGGTTTGGTGGTTTCAGCTGAAAAGATAATAAGATGGAGAAACTAATCTGCTAAGGTTTTCTTTGACAAAAATAAATAATAGTGAAAAAATATAAGTGTCTGTAAAATAGGGTGCTCTGGTTGTGGCTCCTGTGTGGTTGCGGCAGCTATAAATCAGGAAGTAGCGGTGGTGAGTGTTGTCCTTTATCAGGCCCTGTGTCCTGATAGTAGCCTCGCTTCTTTATCAGCTCCTGCCCCTCGCACCTGGCTCTCCGCACTGCCTGATCCTCCAGACAACATGCATCACAGACAGAGAAGGAGGGGAGCTTCGGTTCAAAGCCTGGAGAAGAGGGGGGGGAACTGTGGCCATAACTGATAATGTTAAGAAGTGCATTTTTTTTTGTCATCGCTGATTCAGTCATCTCCAAGTCTGTCATCACTGATTTGACTGAAGGCAACTTCACAACCATGGAAGTTTCAGACTTTAACATAAGTCTAGCTCGACACTATGACACACAGACACGGCAATAAAAAGTGAGAGGCTAGTGTGCTGATATTACAACATGGGATCTTTCATCTCAGGCGAATACCTTTCATGTCCACCAATGCAAGAACACCTCTAGCCAAGAAAAAGATGTCCTGTATAACACACATTGTCCAAGGACTTTTCATGTGCAGTATAATAAAAGACCCAATCTTAACTAGATCCCAAAAATGAAACACAGAGTTAACTAAAAAGGTTTTAGTATTACAGCGAGATAACCCAGGCGACGCTCTGATTAAGGCCAAATGAGGCTGAAAGTTGGAACCAGGCTTTGGCCCAAAAATGGCTGTCAGATTTGGAAATGTTTTAGGTGTGTAGAAATGGCTGACCATCAGATTCACTAAGATGATATTTGGCAGGATATTTACGTCGCATTCATCACAAGTCTGGCATGAGTCTTTGGATATGGCAGTTGGATGGGTAAACCATTTTGTGGAATCTATATTTCTAAAAAGTCAGAAGCTGAATTCTAAAAATTAAAAAGAAAAAAATAACTTCATATCAGGCATACCAGGATCTAGAGTTTTAATATTTAATCAGAAAATATCTCAAAGATATAAGCAGATGAGTACCAGCTGTAGAAATTTAACATGGCAGGATAAGAGCTGACGACGTATAGACAATAGAGACTCACATCATGTCACTCTAACCTTCAAACCACACCTTTTCTTCCTTTGATTACCTCCCAGAATTTCATCAAGGTCCCCTTGAACTCCCCTGGATATGAAGATAGCAGCCCTGCTGTTGGTTTTTTGCCCTGTGACAGCTTCTGTTGTTGTGCTTGGTGGCAGTGTTGTTTGTGGTTTTGGAAGACAGAGTGAGAAATAGGGGCAGGTCGGTATAAAAAGTGCCCTTGAAAGCATGAAGGATTGACTCACCGAGGAGAAAAAAAAACAAAGACCCTCTAGCTTTGCAGTATTTTGTTGATATCCTTACCGGGGAAAAACCTGAATTGCAGCTAAGGGGGTCTGGGCGCAGTATTAGCTCAGGATTAAGCAGGAAGAAGTGGGCTGGTTTGTGTTTTGAAGGCTTGTGAACATGGCTGGGTGATAACAACTCCCCTGTTGATGCCTGCCTGCCCGGTACACTATTAACTCTGCCTCCCACTTTCTTCGCTCCTCCTCATCTTATTTACCTCAATCTCCTTCCATCCCCACATTTATCACCTTCCCCTCCCTCTTTCCTCGGCCCTCTTTCACTGTCTCTCACACACCGCTCTCATGCTGCCGGCGTGACCTATATTTCTTACTCAACTGAGAATATCATTTCCAACACCTGTGGGAGAAAAAAAAGGGGGGGAAGTTGTTATTTCCTTTTCTCAAATGATTCAGGCGCCTCTGCTCTCATCTGTTTGGGTAAAGCCGTGTGAATGGCCTTTTTTTCAGAGACGACTGATATCCAGCTGGGGGGTCTATTAACCGAGTGCACTTCTCCCAGCCCACCTTACAAGGTTGCCCGCCTCTCAAATGCAGGAAGGGGAGGAAAATCTCAGAATAATAACAAATGTCACTCATATTGCTATCAGGTTGCACCTGAGCCATATAGATAACCACTATTTTTCCAGCCCGGAGGGAAGGAAATGAAATTATGGCTCAGTCCATGAGAGGCTGTAGAAAACCACACACACACACACAAGCACACACAGTTGCACACATGCACAGTTACGTTGCCTGTTGTGGCACTTCTCTCACCTTCTCCACTCTCGCTGGCCTCACTGCCTCTCCTAAGCTCCTACTTTTGAATCTGGAAGCCATAAATATGACAGCTCACATTATAGAGCATTTGGATGGAAATAACCACCTGAAGGCAGCAAGTGTTTTTTCCTCTCCTTTTCTGCTCCATAAACATGTATAGTATATTAGTGGTGGGAATAGCCTGTGATAATTAGGTGAGATAATAGCTTAAGTCAGTCACTTGTTATGGTGCTGAATAAAGCCCAGTAAAGCTGTGCAAACAGCCCAGAAATAACCCACATTATCATCGCCATCATTCCTCGGCTGGCTCGCGCTTGGCAAGCCAATGCCTCAGCATTTTTATGGCACTGTTGCGCTGACGTAGGCCTGTTCCTCTGGGAGCCAAGAACCATCCACAGTGCTGGATTACAAACAGGGCCCTCCGCTCCGCCAGCTCGCTCTGCCTCTCGCTTTTCAAAATAAAGACTATTCATTACCGCAGAGGGACCTCGGGCCGACGGAGCTGCCATCTACCTGCGGTGTGGCGCACCAAATTGACTCAGCCGGCCTGCCCACCGACCAAACGCTGCTTTCGATCCATTTCTTGTTGGCATACATCCTTACACACACTGGATTTCAATTTTATATTATGCTGGGAGGGGAATATAAAAGATGCAATGCACAGGCTGGCAGAGAGTCCACACAGGACCTCTCCAACAACCAAGTCTCTCATCTCATCAAAAAAACCCACAAATCACCACCTATTAAAATGACAGGTTTGCACAAAGTGGGGACCATAAAGTGCACTCTTTGGACAAAACAGCGGAGAGCAACTTCATAACAGCAGAGTGAAACTAATTCGGCTCTATTGATCATTCTGCTAAGTGTTCAGCTCATTCACGAATACAGCACCGCAGAGGCCAACTGATTTCAAATGTTACTGTCTCCAAAATATGCAGGAAAAAAAAATCTATTGTAGTAAAACTGAGTGAATGAGGTAACCGAGGGAGCCGGGCCAAGGGGCTAATAATAGCTGTACTTTTGCCCAGTGTGTGTGAAAAGCAAATGGCTTGACTGTAGACAAGGAAGAATACTCAATCACCAATTAGAGTTCATGGGAAAATTGGCCTTGCAAGATGGCATTAAGTCATCAAGAGCATTCACTAAGTGGGTTTACCAAGCTGTAAAAACCTGTCCATATGGCTGCGTGCCTGCATAGTGAATATGAAGATATTTTTACCACTTGAAGCTCTGCTGCGGTGCTAATGACTAGCTGATACGCCGACGCTGCAAGACAAAGCCAAGTGACTCATGTAGCCAATTACAGGCAAGTATGCTCCACGCTCTGTTTCATTGGGAGTAAAGTGCATCTTCACTTAAAGGTCAAAACAGGCAAATTGGAGTCTTGGTGCAGAAGAAGAGCACTAGAGAACCGATGAAGAGTCGCATTTGTTAGGTATTGTATTATTGACTTTGTTGGATGTCAGGGGGCCACGCATGATTACAGCACTCTGTGTGTGTTAATTGTTAATGGTTACCATCTCTGGATTACACTTTTGCCTCTGAGTGATGTAGCACTATTAATTAATTTGAGCTGAATTATATTCCACAGGGAGACCGAGAGCTCCTTCCCGACCTGTAAGCTCTAATTCACACTATCTGATAGTAATATGACTGCACTACAAACAACTTGGTGTAGGGCCGCAGCTAATAACTACTTCCATTGTTGATTAATTCGTTGACTATTTTCTTGAATAACTGGTTAGTTGTTTGGCCAATAAAATGTCAGAAAATCATGAAAAAAGCCCAAACCCCAGAATGAAAAATGTCTTGTTTTGTTCACAACCCAAAGATATTCAGTTTACTGTCATAGAGGAGGAAAGAAATCAGAAAATGCTTACATTCAAGAACCTGCAATTAGAGGAAGTTGACTTTCATTCTCAGTTGGCGATTCATTTGTTAGTTGTCATGAACTGATCAGTCGTTGTAGCTCTAATGGTGCAAATGTGTATACGGTGCCGCCATACTTAATTCCTGCAGTCACTCACCACAGGGTCCTTTGTGTTGGATGTGGATGGCCTTCTGCAGGGCGCAACCCATCGCTCGCATCTCACAGGGGCTGCCGTAACTGTGGCCGTCGGATCCGCACACGGGGTCGGACGTTTGAGGACAGGCCTCGGGGCACTCGCACACCGGCTCGTTGTTCTTGACCACGCACACGGCCCCATGTTCGCATTCCTTATCCAAACAGGGGCTCGGTACGTTGAGATCTGAAGGCCGACCAACCAAAAGACAGAGACCAAAGTTAGAGGGAGGATATTGAACAGGGCAGCCGAGAGGTGGGGAGAATATGAAGCAGAGGTTGGAGCAAGGTCTGGGTCTGGAAAGGGCATAGGTGACAGGGGGTAAGTTAGAATATAGCTATGCAGGTCTTAATGTTAGAAAGGGTTGCGGGAGGAAAACAGACATGATGGAATATGCAATATGGCCCTACTCCTGTGACACCTCCGCTTCCTCAGCTTCCTATGTCATTTCCTCGCCATTGTGCCTATCCCGATGTATCCTGAATCTTTGAAGAGTCCACCGAATCCGGTGGTAGGAGGACAGAAGATAAAAACATGACCCTGTAGCACAACAGAGATGAAACAACCGGCGAACAATAGTTGCGGAGCCTTTTTTTTTCTCAGGCGAGTAAACGCCTGGATTAATTGACGTTCCCAGTGTGCCCCTTCAAAGGCTGCCATTTGCATCTCAGTGAGAGCCACTGCTTCAGCCAAAGCTGGTTGAACTGACATGGAGGAGCAAGAAAAGGAAGAGCATGGGGGATAGAGAGTGTGTACGCCGGAGAAAATGTAGAGAACGAAAAAAGAGAGGAAAAAAAAAGAAATATGCGAAGAGAAGAAAGAGCTCTCTGCTTAATAATTCAAAAAAGGCAAGCTCCTGGGCAGAGGCAGATATGAAATGTGAACATCAGAGGTGTCTGCTTCAGTCTCTCCCTCTAACACACTAACTCCAGCATGACTTCATTAAAACGAGGACTGGATTTTGCACCTATGATTCTCCGTGGCGGCAGATGCATGGAAACAGGGCTTATATAGCCTGACTTGATCAGGAGAAAGTGGAAACCTGGAAAAATGGTGAGAACAATGCTTTGATCACAGCCTCCCGTCCTGACTCAATCAATTCTTTACAGCTTCATGTGTCAGTGAAAACATTACATGGCACACTGAGGACGGGTGCCAGTGTGTGAGCATGAGAGCTGTGGGCTTGGCTTGGTAGTTGGAGACAGAGGCCTTAAAGTGGGATAGCATACACCGCCATATTGAGAGTAGCCCAAGCAAAAGGCGATAACCTGGCTCCATAGTGACTTTCATTTGGAGGGTTTCACGCATGAGGGGTGGATCGCTCAGCTAAATGCTGTGTGTCTGCAGATTAGGGGAAAACGTAGACGGAGGCATCAAATGGCTTCGGATGAGAGGCACAGGTGAAAATTGAAAGAGGCGCATTTCACACCCAAAGTGAAACAAAACTTCCTCCTTCTCCGCTCCTATCTTGGTTTCAACTTTGGTTAGGCGGTTGATGGTTGCTGTCATGGAAACTGCCCCTTGTAATGACACCACCCATGGCTCCATCATTATTGAGACCATTATGGGATTAGATGGCAACACAGGGGGGCTGACTTGGCATGCTTGGAGCCTCATGATTCATTTATCAGCTCGGAGACATTGAGTAGAGCCTCAACTTGTAGCGCTAATGCAGGGGTAAATTATCAATTGATAACACAGATGGCGGCAATTAGCTTGTTTCACTCTGATTAGGGTGATGGGAAGAGTATGTGAGATAACGATCGATGTCAGCTAAACATCTTAGGACCAGTCCATGTGAACTACGTCTGTGAAATGTGATAGACAGTAACGTGAGGTATGGATATTAACTCTATGAAGCCCAAACCTCCCTAGGCGGGATTTAAAGGGATGTTTTCTTTAAAAAATATCACCAAAATTACACCATATATCAAAACCAGGAACTGTAAAAACAGAAAGAATCATCAGACATTCAACTCTTCTGATGATCTGTAAATTACTAATTGAAAATGTGCTGTTCTGTTGGGAAACATTAATAGATCTAAGCTTAGGATTGTGATACGTCATCAAGATCACTTTATTGCATGTGTCTTATTCAAAATTTCAGCAAAATAAATTATTTGCACTGAGCATATTCTGTAAGAAACAAAAAAATCTGCACTCCCTGGTGCAATCATAAAACCATTAGTGTTTCAGCTACAACCAACTAACTAGTATTATAATAATGCATTGGTTTTATATAGCTCTTTTGTAGGAACTCAAAGACGCTTTTTACAATTGCATTATTCATTCACTCCATACTCAGTGGTAAGCTACATATGTAGCCACAGCTGCCATGGGGTAGACTGACGGAGGCGAGGCTGCCAGTCTGCTCCATCGGCCCCTCTGACCACCACCAACCACTCACTCTCACACTGCATTCACCCAGGCTTCCTGGTGTTCCCTCATAGACCAGACCCAACCTCACTTAGCTTCCGAGATCTGACGGGATCGGGTATCCACAAGGTGGTCTGGCCACAGTATGCAGCATTACCATTGTTTTCCAGTATTGGTAGCACTTGTGGGCACATGGGAAAATGTTGCACGTTGATTCCATTTTTAATTTTTTTTTAATAAAATAAATAATCAAACAAAGTTGTATAATTTATGATATTATAATTGTGTTCTGCAGAAAAGACAGGTTTGAGTCCTCTCTACTTAAATCTACTTCTAGTTATGGTTGTGCTGTTTCCATTGAGGGTCAGGACTTTACACTGCAGTGAAAAATGAACCCACAGTGAGTAAAAAAGTGACAGGAGCGAAAAACATCCAGGAAGTCCTTAAGGTTCAAATGGGGTTAAAATAACAAAAGATTAAATAATATGGGATGTCCACGACAATCTGATGTTTTCCTACTAAGTTGCAGCTGGAACTGAGCAAATTTTTCTGGATTTCCAGCGAGGATGCAGGCTCTCTCCTTTCTGAAAGAGAATGCTTCAGATTAGAAGGTGGAACGCTGCTATTGATTTCTGTGTTTTGATGCCAAGCTGCTGTTTCAAAAGAGCTTGGAGGTGCCACATAAATTTGTAAGCTGCTCAATGCTGCTTATTTGGGTACCGCTTCTAAAACAATTGATTCCCCGTGATCTCATTTCAGCACCTTGCGTGTGTCTGCAAGTGTGTGTTTGTGTGTGTGTGTGTGTGTGTGTGTGTAACAGTTGCAAGCTTGTGATCTGGGCTTAACTATACAACCTTGGCCTCCATAAAAGTTCACCAGCCCACTTCCCAAGGATGGGCTCCTAAAACACAACTGCAGCCTCCGATAACGCCTTTGTCTCCCATTCTCTTTGTTTCACACTCATAAAAAAGATGAAAGAATTCCCCTCCAAAACTAATTTTTTATCATCCCCTACCTCTGGGGGGCAAAAACTCTGCCTGACTTATTAACTGGAGACGGTGCAAGAAAAAAAAAAAGAAAAGACAAATCTCCCCAAGTGTAAAAATCTTATGACACAGTTAAAAACTGAAGCTGTCTTTTAACTCTCTCTTGGATGCAGGCAGAAGCTTTGAAATGGCAGCCTGTCACAACTAAGGCTTCTCGGATGGTGTTTGCAAGCCTTTTCCAGCTCTCTTTCTCTCCCTGGTCCTCTCCCAAACACTTAAATCCATCCTTTCATGCATGTATCAGTGTTTCTGTCAGGCAAGTCCAGAATAAACCAAAGTTGCTGGGTTTAAACCAAGCTATTTATATGTGAAAATTAGCTTGACAGTTGAATGGGAACATCTGTAGTGCCAAACAGACAGCACAGTCATGGCATTGTTTTAGTGGCTGAGCAGGTGCAGTGAGCTGTCATGGAAAGTCAGGGGAAAACAGAGGGGGGGGAAAAAAAGAGGAATAATTTTTTCTAATCAAGGATTCTGCTCTACTAGCGTGCACTCTGCTTAGTTTCTGTACTACCACACCAGTTGAGAGGACTTTACATTCTGGGTGTCACCTCAGTGTGTATCCTTCCCTGCCAGCCGCTGTGTAACTTTTCTCTTTTAATTAGTGTGGTATTTTAATAGTGTGGCCCCACTTTAGCACTCGGAGGGGATTACTTCGAGTTCCGTGTCAACTCTCCCCAGCAGAGGCACTGGCGGGCCACGTCGAATACTGAGAGGACGCCGTTCTCTGATGTCCTGATATGTGCTTACCTGTCTGCCTCAAGTATTATTACTGCCCACTTAGTCGTGTTATCTGACAGATAAGTGGCAAGGACACCACAGTGTAACTTCTAAAGCTTAACAACCCCTTGTTAGGTTGCCATGATGGCACAGCAAGCTGTGATAGGACTCGGGCTGCGACTCTGTGGTTGCTGCAGCAAGCAGGCGTACACTGTTAACCCCCCCCTCCGTAACATGTCAGTGAAATGCTGGGAGATTATTTTGGCGAGCGCTTCCTCCCATCTCCGCTCAGCTCATACATATGTTAATTGGACTTTTCCCCCTCGGGTCTGTGTGCACTTCCAAATCGCTCCCCATATTATGCAGGGCAGTGAATCAGTGTAATCCAGGTGATGCTTGCAGTGGCCAACTGGCAGGAAGAATCACCTACAACTGCGACCTATTACAACACAGGACTCCGATAGGGCGCAGCCAATCTGCAGAAAACCCCGCCTTCTGTGTGTCTTCACCTGCGGGGCTTTGATCCGACTCCCTTTGCCTCCCTCACATTAAAAACATTTATGTATCATATTAGTCTAGGGAAAGGGAGGTGCAGAGAAAAGGCTATATTAGCATACAGCAAAAGGCATACCCGCGGGCTGTGTCTGTCTACCACTGAATACTTATCACAGGCAGGAGTCGAGTTGAAGCCTCTTTGTGCATGTACAACTAAGAACGTGCTGTTCTTCAAAATAGAGACAAGCAAAAACAGCATGGGGGGAAGAAGAAGAAAGACAAGCTGGGATCCCTGATCTTGTGACATGTATCTATCAGAGGTGAGCTGGCATGTAAACACTGTTTGTTTAATCCCAACAACTGACTTCATCATCAGGATGTGTGCGCCACACAAAGGTTCCTCAGATTCCTCAGTTTGATGAAGTAAAAATGGAAACGGCAAACTGCAGCATTTATTGCACGTCCAATCAAGTGTGCAGCAGGAAAAGAGCTACAGAAGAAACCAAAAATAAAATTGGAAATGTAGAAATTGGAAGAACCGCGCGGCTGATCGGCCCAACGGCACGCAACACCCACAATGCCTCGAGTTGCTTCTGACACCTTGTTGACCCACATTTCTCTGCAATTTCTGCTCAATGACAGCCTGCGGGCCGCAGTAAGTGGACTGGCGGTCCCTAGCTGCTGTCAATCTGGCTCCCTCGGCACTTCCTCTAATTAACTTGATTAGGAATAACAGCACTGGTGATCTCAGGCTGACTTACATACTCAAGCTCCACAACTGTTTGTGAGTCCAATCACAAACACGCAGGCGGAGATGCTCATCAAATAAACATGCAAATGATAAAATATTCTGCGCCGAGTCTTGACACCTAAGGTGACTGATTTTTCTTTCCTGCTTTGCAGAGCTCTCTGTCAATGACAACGTGTCTTCTGCTGAGTGATTTTGTGTTAACCTCCAGAGGCGACAGGCAACACATTTCAAGTAACTTGCTCGCACTTGCATGAGTTTTTCTGCACTTGTAATCGTGAACTCACAGAGACACTCAGCTGTGTACATATGAAATGACAAAAGAGCTGCGAACACAGAATTTGTGTCCGCAAAACTAGATCTTTCATTTGTTCACTCCTAGTTTGTCTGCCAATATGTTCCTCACAGCCTGTCTGCTTTAGTGATTTCACAGAATTATCCCTGTCTACGCTCTCTAAAGCCACACTGCTGCTTGTATTTCTATTTTATGAACAGCCTAACTACCAATTTAGAGACCCCTCTCTACTCCTTATTCTGTTAATACCAGACATGAGGCCAGTATATCAACAGGCTCCAGGGAGTAGTGGTGAGCCACTTCACACTCCATCAGTGTCTTCCACTGATTCAGAGTACAACTGAATATGCACTGAAACAGCCAGACTGACCTCAGGAGCCACTGAACAAGCTAAAATTGTGACACAAGACAGAAAATAAAGTTTTCATTATGCATTGTCATTTTTAAAATGAATGCATTTTACACACTGATATTAAAAGAACAGGATTTTTCAAAAACCAAAACTGCCTCTCAGAGCTTCCTTATGTTTGTTCGATGTTTTATCATCCAATTGGTTTAGTCTCTTTCACATTTTGGCACAAAGGCATCCCAAAAGCACTTCCAAAACTAGGTGACGTGTTGACTTCACTTCATCATTAGTTTCACTTTTAGATTTACACTGTGTCAGTATCAGAAAATCTGATCAGTTGTCAAAGATTCAAAGACGAAAGCGGCAAGAAGGAAAGAATAAAAGCCTGAGAAAACCTTTGGGTGCTGATGTGCCAGCAGTGCTTGGTCCTCTAATTATAGCTGAACAATTATTAGGAAATTTCTACCACAATAGCCCACGCTGTGTGCACACCTCCTTGTTTAGTTTGTGCCGATTCCCTGCTGTATCGACATCATATGGGAAGGAGAAGAAAAACAGGATTTCTTTGCTTAAGCTTAAAAATATTCTGGTGTGCTCCACACAGTCTATTAAAAACCATCTGTATGGATTTACAATCATTTATAAATTAACCAAAGCAGGTATTTTCTCATATTTTAATCAGAAACTGAATGAAGGTTCTGTTGCTGATGATGTTTTAACTCATTTTTCTGCATGGCTCTGTTTGTGTGTGTGTTGGAGAACAGGAACATGGCTACAGGTCCATGAACAGGTGCTGAAATTCCCAACCCTCCGATCAACATCATGGCAAACATAAAGAAATTAAAGTTCAGAGTAAATAAAATAATCTATGACCTTTTCTAACAGTGGATGCGTAAGCAGCTATGTCATCCCGTCCGCCTGCCCGCTGATGACAAATATCTTTTATCTTCCAGTGTCACTGGGTTCTTATATTCCATTTCAGAATCCAAGGCTGCAGACCTATTCACTCTCCTTCCCAGCAGCCCGCTCGGACTCACTTCCAGCAAATCCTTCACAGGCTCACGTGTTCCCGAACGTCTGGAAGATTTGTGGCTCAGGATGGACATAAGTTAATCAGCTAAACGCCACGTGGTGTCTGCATCTCTAAAGTGAAGAGCTTTTAGATATCAATCAAATTGTTTTCCGGGGAGGACAGCAGTCAGGACATTAGGGACATGTGGGGGTTTCTTTGCGCGACAATCCTTTGTGGGGCTGAGCAGCAACAGGGGAGGAGTGACATTAGGCGCTGTCACCCACATGAAAAGAGATTTACGACTGTGTCAGGACTGGAGAATTTCATCCGTTTGACAGCTGACAGAGTGATCGATCACCCCGCCCATCGCGCCACTCAGCCAATGAAACGAGAGAATGAAACGAAAGCGATCATTACTTATCCAATCATGATAATTTAATCTATCAAATTCATTTTCAGACATATGAAACTGTCTGAATTCTGGACATGGTGTGTGTACGCGTGCAACACAGTGCAGTTGTCTTTTGACACTGCCAGTCACAGTGAAAGCACAATGGAGTGTGTCACACTGTATGCAGTCTATATCTGAGTGTGTTCTGTCACATGATCAGTAATTGATTCATAACAAGGCAGTATTTCTGGAAGACAGAAGGACACACACATGCAAACGACAAGCACTTCTTGGGTTTCAATCATTTGGGCAGAGCTGCTACAGAGCAGAACCTCTAGCTAGTCTGGACCCAGTCCCACGAACACTCCGGCAGCAAAGCCATTTGAAACAAAGAAGGAAAGTTCCAACATGTGTACGAACACAAACACAAACGCACACTCTTGTACACACACTCCTAGCACGCGTATCATCTGTCTGACTAAACCAACAGTCTCAGTGGGCACCTACGCCTGCCTCTTTTGATGTTTAATTAAAACCGTATCGGGGGGAGGGTGGTGGCGTTCATGGCGCTCTGTTTTGAAAAATATGCAAATGTCAATAAAAATGCATTAAAGAAACATACTACCAGTCGCTGACGGCTGCGATGTGCAGTGGAAGGGAGGAAGGATGAAGAGAGAGAGAGAAGAAAGTAAATAACTAAACAAATGAGGGAGGAGGGGGAGGACTGAGACACTATTTGCCAGAAATAATGAAACAGAGCAAAACATATAAGAGCTCGCGTTGCCATTTCCACTACTTAATTTATTCACAGCTCACACGGCCGAATAATGCAAATGAGTCCTGGTGCCTCCTGACGCTGACGACTGAAGATAACTTTGGTTTTCAGCTACGCCCCAAACCCCGGAGGATGGACAGATCTTTTTTCGTTTCATCGGCCGCTGTCGCAACAGCGATGAAAATATGGACAGCAAGTCTGAACGCAATCACAACAATCTGCTGGCTGGAGTTCTTGTTTGAGGTAATGCGACACCAGGCTTGAGCAGATTAGTCCAGCTTTATTATGCATGCTGGGCTCCTCGCGCTATTACGGGAAAGAGCAAATCAAAGGAAATACTTCTAGTTCTGGTGGAGATTAATCGAAGACTAGGCTTTCAAATAACCTCTAAAATGATCAGGGATGCACTTGGACAAATATGTTAAGCCTTGAAATACAGAAAATAAAGATTTTAAAAGACATCCCCACTTATTTGAGTGAAGCTACCCATTAAACAGCCCCCTTACACTGGGAATAACAGACTGACAGAGTGCCAATGTCAAGTGCAAATTGGGTCTTGAACGTTTTATGATATCAGTTGAAATCCTGCCAACCTTCTTTCACATTGTACGTCTACTGGAGTGTAGGGCTGAGTTCACTAAGCTTGGAGGCCAACTTATCTCTTATTAAATCTTTTATGTCTCTTCATTCTTCTTTTATTAGCAAAGTGCATTTTACAATGTATTCAGCTGGCAGGCTTCTTAGTTTCACCAGACAGAATGTTGATAACGGGCAGATCTGCTTTACCTCGGATTACGCTCAATGACAATGTTTTTTAGTATTCAGTGCTTTGAAAATAATTTATTGTTACAGGATCAGCCCATGACAACTCAGGGTTTCTTCTGGCTCAGAATGGGCCTGTAGGGGTTGACTATGCAGTACACTGACCTGACCATAGACGGTATAGAAAAGACGGGCGTAGTTACCATGACAGCATCAACTGGGGTACGGACGGCCTTTTTGAATCCTCGTGTCTGACATTTAGTTGTCACCATCTTCTTTTGAAACTGATACGATGATCAAGGATCTGGCTGAGCTCTCAAAGACACTACACATGCCCATTTGGTAGCAACCTCTTAATCACCAGATAACACTGGCTTAAAAAACACACCTCGCTCCATCTTCTATTTCACACTAAATGGGACTGAGATGTACAAAATGAACATCAGGCTGTATTCAGAAAGCCTTGAAACTAGAAATTGAGACCATAGTCTCATGAGGAAAATGTTTACTGAGGTAACAAATCAGATGAGAAGTAGGGTCATTTTCTCGAAGACTTCTTTAAGATTTCACTTTCTGTGCAACCAGAAGCATCGCCCCCTGCTGGCTGTTAGAAAGACTGCAGATTTAAGGCTCTTCTGCGTTGGCTTGACCTGGAGGCTACATCTGAACGTACAGTAAAGGCTGTGAGTCTGTGTTGCCTTACAGAAAGAAATCTGTGCATTTTCATGACATTTCTGACCAACTGATAAACAAAAATGTCTATTATGCTTGAGCAAATAAAAACCCCCATTAACAAAACTGATAAAAGTCTTGTAATTTTGTAGCTGCCTAAAACCTCTTCAAGGGTGTAAGTATGTAAATGTAAACATGAGAAGGTGAAGCATACAGAGCCACCGTAGTTACAGCAAGTAAACTATAGTGAGAGACAGTTATGGTTAGGTAGAAAAGGCTGGTAAGGGTAGGGAAAGGTTGTGGCCAAAGATTGGACATTAAAAAGATGGCCTGCAGTGGGCACAAGACACAACACCAAGCACCTTGCCCAAATGCTAAAATCAAACTCTTGTCTGACCTCTGTAATTATTATCAGTGTCTATAGTACATCAAAAATGAAGGGACACAATATTTTTTGATTTGGTTACATCAGTTTTAGGAGTTGCGATCTTCCAGCTAAACTATGATGCACTGTAAGAAAGTGAAGCGCGCTAAGGTTAGCAGACTAATACCTTTCAGTGTGCTGGATAAATCTAGCTACAACATAATACATCCACTGAGCAATATCACGTAAATGTCAATTTTAAAAACACCTTACCGTAATTGCATTACTTGTGTGCTTAGCAGCAAGGCAGAGTTTGTCTAATTAGACTAATTGGAAATCACAACCAGACTTATTTTAGTTCCAGTGAAGACAGGTTTTCTACCTGGTGTGTCAGCAGTGACAGATGTATTCACTTGTGTTGAACTGAGTTTCTATTTTGGGGTCTGTATTTTCAGAACAGTCTTTTTACAGCAGTTGTTTTAACTGTTCACAAGAAAAATTACTTTACATGTCAACCTAAAATAATGCAATTTATCTGCCATTTATGGCTACTGCAGCGATAAAGGCGTATACTGTATGTACATGGCGTGAATGCTGACTAGACTACCGCAAAAGCTGCAGTTTCTCCATCTTCTCAGTTAACAACAATGGTTCAAGCTATTTTTAGCTTTTAGTGTTTTAAAAAGGTCTGGATACAATGGATTCAAAATGAAAAAAGAAAATGCAGCTGAAGAATTTATGCTCACAAATGGTAAAAATAAGAGCCTCTATATGACACTCCTGATGATGGAGAGAGGGACTGTTTGGCAGCGGTGAGGTGGGGAGCTTGCGTGCACTACAGCATGCATTAAGAAGAGAGTCAGCGGTGAGCAGCGGTTAGGCAGGTAGGACCAGGAGAAGCTTTTCTCTTTTTGTTACACAGGAAAGAAAACAGAGAGCAGGAAGAGGGGGAGACGTCTATAAACCTCACGGATCACAACTTTGCAGGAGGGTAAACAGAAGGAAAAGACATTAATGACACAAAGAGACACATAGACACAGAAGGAGTGAGAGGAAAAAGACAGCAGTACAAGACCCCTCCTGTTAGGTCCACACGCAGCGAGGGGAAGGGCTTCACCCCTCAGAATCCGCTTGATGAGGTCGCCCACTGGGTGACCCCACTTTCCACCTGCAGCCAGACAGCCGGGAAGGCGGCCACATGGACATAGACAGACAGACAGACTGACTGACGCACTGAAACAAGAAAGAATAGCTTTTTTTATACAAGAAAAGCACACAAGACAAAAAGGCAAAGACAGAGGAGGAAAAAAAACGACAAAAGCCACTGAAGTGGAAGAGTGGCACTAGTGAAGGAGGAGAAGACAGAGAGCAGATGAATGAAACATGAAGGTGGCGTTTCGTTTGGGGATGGAGGGATGGAGCGTGTCAGTGGTGAGGAGACGGATGGGAGGTGAACGAGTGGAGGCACGCTTTATATAAGGAAGGCACACACATCTTGTCTGAATTAACCCCACCCCCCTTCAGAGAGCATCACCCAACCATTTCAGACACTGTTCAGAAAAGTTTGGACACACATATAGTTAGCCTAGAAGACTCAGAAGGGAAAACACATTGATTATGCAGCAAAAAGAAGCACAGAAACACACAGAGCAAGAGGAGAATTCAGCATCAGTTCATGTAAAGCCTGAAAAGGAGCCATCGCTGCTCCTCCTATTCTCCAGCTCCACTCACCACAGGGCCCTTGATGCTTGATGGGGATCAGGGTCTTGCTCAGACACTCCGCCTTGCGTCGCACACACTCGTTGGTGTAGGTGTGACCGTCCTTGCCGCACACTGGCTTGTAGGTGCCGTCGCACTCGATGGGATCACAGGAGCAGCGGGCGTTCAGCTGTTCCACCAGACACACGGCATTGAAGAGACACTCCTCCCTGCACTCCTCTGGAAGAAAAAATAAATGAATCCAGCATCAGTGGATTGTGCTATTCAGGGATAACCCACGTGTAACCCTTGGTGCCCTGTGTTAAAGCACTTGTATTTTTACCATTTACTCAGGTTTTTCCTTTCATCTGTACAGACTGATCAGTCTCCTATCTTCTAACAGTGTGACAGACTAATCACCACGGAGGACAGGGCAGAAGAAATACTCAGCAAGTGCAGGAAAACAACAGTTCAAGCTAGGAACGTATTGAACTGACTGTTCTTCCTCCTGTGTGTGTGTATGTGACACTGCTAGTCCAACCACGGGGAAATAAATCAGCGTTCATCTAAACAGTAATTACTTGTTAGGGCAAATTGATTCGCTGCGTGTAAAAACTTTTCTTTCAGCTGCAGAGGTTAAGCCTTTTGTGAAAATACATTAAGGAAACACATCACAATATATGTAGGTTATTAAGTAATAATATAATAATTAGTCATACCAAGAAGAATCTTAGAGTGTTCTTAATTACAGTATCAGTTTACCTAAATATGAATAGCAGGGAATAAACAACACAGGTAAGATCAGCCAACATGCTGCAAGGTGACAGAAAAGGTCTCAGGGAAAACAACTGACGATGGTTTATTATTATTTCATTGATGGTTTTGTTCAAAAACTTCACCTAATACAGACTGACATTATTCAAGTTTTTTTTTTTAATTGAAAGGTGAATTCTCTTTTTTTTAAATATTTTTTTGGGGGGGGGATTTTTCAAGCTGGGCTGCACAGTGGCTCGGTGGTTAGCAGCATCGCCCCACAGCTAGAAGATCCCCGGTTCGCGTCTCGATTAGGACACCTGGGATCTTTCTGTGTGGAGTTTGCATGTTCTCCCTGTGCAGTGTGGGTTTTCACCAGGTACTCCGGCTTCCTCCCACAGTCCAAAAACATGCTGAGCTTAATTGATGATTCTAAATTGTCTGTAGGTGTGAATGAGAGTGTGTTTGGTTGTGTGTTTATACGTGGCCCTGCGACAGACTGGCGACCTGTCCAGGGTGTCCCCCGCCTTCGCCCGAGTTGACTGGGATAGACTCCAGTCCCCCCGTGACCCTATGCAATAATATATAAATACATATAATGGATGGATTTTTCAAGCTTTATTGGAAGTGGAAGGCGGGTAAGGAGGAGAGAGACATGTAGCAAAGGGTCGTGAGCCGGACTTGAACTAGTGACCACTGCGGGTGACCTGCGCCCATATGATAATGCCTTAACTCAGCGAGCTATATGATGGCCTTCTGCAGTTAGTCAAGTAACCTTTATTTATGTAGCACATAAAAGAAAACTGACCACTAAATATTGTTTCCATCCCAGATGTGACTGAAAGTAAGGAGTCCATGATTATTACATTTCACTGAAGTACAGTAGTTATAGCCGTGGTTACAAATAATGTCATTTTACCTGATACTTTATGAAAGGACACCTGAAAACCTTGCGATAATCAAAGAAAACTGACTGTATCAAGTTTCCCATGCTCCCTTCTAACTTTTATAATAAAGTTCCTCAATGAAACTTTAATAAAAACTCAGAATTAATCAAAAATGTAATTTTAGGGTCGCGTTAAAGTCTAAACTATTACAGTCATCACATTTTGCCTCACTAAGCAGAAATCCACTGAAGAAATTAAGAAAAAAGAAAGAAATGGTGGTAATGTGAAATGGTAAATTTGCCACTGAAGTGAGAAAATTCAATTTGAATCAGGCCTCTGTTCTGGAGGCACTCACTAGACTCGGAATTTATTTCATTCCTGATCAGTGGATCAAATTTGTACAGCAATTCAATTCCTTCTTGTCTTTTCTTTAAAAGCCTGTCATGCCACACTTAATTACATCGCTGCTGTATCTGAGTGAGAGGGCTACGAGGATGTGCAATGTCATGGTTACAAGTCGAAATGGCCATTTTCATTAGTTACCAATTTGTAATTTGCTTAGGGATATGATTTCATGGATCTCTGTTTCAAATTGAATAATTCTTTCATTTGAAAAAGGCGCAGCAGAGGAGGGTGAAAAAAGGAAATGTTCATCCCCTTGCTCACATGCGTGGCACTCACATACCGACATGCAACACAAACACAAACTCGCAACATTAGTTAGGCTGGGATTTGTGCAATTTTAAGCCCTCACACTCCCCTGTCAGGCTGTCAGGCTGTCAGGCGGAGCAGCCGGAAGAACCAGGGTGTGTCAAAAAAGCGCGTATTAGCCTTCATTGCTGATTGTACACAGGCACGTCTTACAGTGATCTATTCTTGTCGCTGGCATTGTCAGGGGGGTCTTAGAACATGTGCGGGGGTCTTCACGCATTACTGCTGTAAACCAACACAGCTCTGGCTTTGCGGGGACCCGCTGACAACACAGCAGGAAAATTGGATTTCCTCCGATGGCTATCAGATGTACAGTAAAAGCTGACAGCTCTTTGTTGACTAAGGCTTAAAGTCCGTGTTCTAATAGCACAGATAACAGCCCTGGAGGCTCTTATCAGGCTGGAGGAGGCTAGTGCTAGTATGGATACCGAATCGACCCCGAGACCTCCGAGTCATTCATCTCTGTATCATGAAGGAGAATCCAGTTACACAGTTGAACTTTAATACCAGTTCACCTGCTTCTTAAAATGTTCAGCAGATATTTGGTATGTGAATACTCTCATTTAAGACAGCGTGATGCAGATGGTTCACGCCTGATGTAATCTTACATAGAAATGATAACGCATGCATCATTAAAAGCTGTATGCACTGTGTTTAGCTGACGGTGGAATTTTTGCCAGGCCATTTAAAAACCATCTCAACTTTTGGAGCGGCTTGAGGAAAACACAGACTGCTTATGACTGGCCCACCCTTGTGATGAATTTATATATAAACATTTGGACAGTGCCACACTGCTTTGAAAGTGCACAGCGCAATGAGTGAGAACAGAAGCGGACACTGAAATGTCACATTTGGTTGCAAAAAGAACAACAGTTGTTGCACCATCAATGGAATATTAAGCACAATGGTGACTTTGGCTTCTCTAAATTAAAGGAACACTGATGATCAGTTGCAATACTGATGTTTAAAATGCTCCATTCACTGAAAGCTCATTAAGAACCACCCATATAGATAATATCTGTCATATATGTGATATAATATATGACATTAGAATGCCTTTTTCGAGTCTTTTCATTTTTGGTCACCTAACTGTTTGAGCTGCTGTGCTGCAGTAACTGAGTGGAGACTAGAGGCTTGTCTGTACACAGATAGCTAGCTACTACAGTACCATGCATCTGCCTATTGACAGTTCAGCAATTGAGGAGTTCTGGAACAACTTAATTTAGATTTTGCTCTAAAAGACACACTAAATTCAGGTGAAGAAAAACATTATTTTAAATCTCAGACTGATTTGCAGCACAACATGGAAGTTAAGCTATGCTCTGTTTAATTAAATGTAAAGGTGCAATGTCAATGAATGAATGTGATAAACAGGCTATATGTGATCTCAGTATTGATTAAAAAAATAATAGCGATTATCATTTGGCCATAATCATACAGCCGTAGTCAGTTGTATTTTAATATCTCAGCTACAGAAAGGATGATGCTGACCAAACACAGGCTCTACTGTGTTGCAGTTGTTGCCACCACACGAGGCAACACAGCTAATTAGTCTGAGCAGTTAAATCAGCTCCACAAAGTTCTGTATGAGTTCAAAGCCAGAGCTGAATGCCATCAAAAGCAAAACACTATTTCAGATGCCTTTGACAGTGTTCACACGAAAAAAAAATCATTTTCGGCTTTTTTTTTTAGCATTATTTTTTATTTTCTATGCAGATGCGCTCCTCTACAAAATCACACCAATTATTCTAAAATGATGAATTCTCTCCGAATGGAATTATTCAAGTCATCTGCTAGAAGTTCCTGTATTTTGTATTACATATTTTTTCACAACGTGTGTCAGAGAAAAACAAAATACCACAAAACTGTGCATCTCTACATATGATTATTTGTACATATTCACGTTGCTTTTCATCATAACCACAGTCACTGGATGTCAGCATGCCGTGTTAGCATCCTGCAGATGAAAGAGAGGTTGCTAGCTCCAGGACAGCTGTGCACCGTACACACTCGACAACTTGCACGATTTTCTAAATCTGCATGTAAAGAGTTGTATAATGAAGCACTTAGTTTGATCCTAGCTCAGTTTGTTTTTCACAAGAGCTCTCTACGACTAATGTTTATGCATGAATCTTCAGTACTCTCTGAAGACCAACAAAGTTTGTCCTTACCCAGCCGTCTGCATTGTCCTGAGTGGATCTTCTTGAGCTTGACGCCTTTCTGGACGGCTGTTGCCGTCATGACGCACTCGCTGGGGTAGGTCTGGCCGTCGCTGGCACACAGAGGCTCGTTAATGGGGGGGCACGACTCCGGTGGGTTGAACATGAGGGGCTGGCGGGTGAGAGCCTCCACCCGGCACATGATGTTCAGACTGTTTTCACTGTCTTTACAGGGGTCTGCGGAAACACCAGCATTCATGAATATGTACTGCAACAGAGAACAGTACGTTCAATCTGATATGGGAAACAACAAACTGGTTTATATTAATTAGACTCGGAGGGATTAAACAAGAACGCTGTAATCAAAAACATCTCTGACCATCTTTTGGTCCTCTGTAAAAATGAACAACAATATGTTGGCAAAAGACAAAACAGAACGGAATGTGATGTGTCCTGGCTTAATTGGCAACTGTTAAACGCCTTCCCCAGAAAACTTCTTACGCTTTGTTAGATAGAGCTTTGTAAGCCAGCGTTAATTAATAGTAAACAACCATATGTGTAGAATGTGTTTTCCTGGATATTCAGGGAATCTGTTATCAGCTATTGTTGGACATAATCAGTCTAATAGAGGGGAGGAGAGGAGAGGAGAGGAGAGGAGAGGAGAGGAGAGGAGAGGAGAGGAGAGGAGAGGAGAGGAGAGGAGAGGAGAGGAGAGGAGAGAAGAGAAGAGAAGAGAAGAGAAGAGAAGAGAAGAGAAGAGAAGAGAAGAGAAGAGAAGAGAAGAGAAGAGAAGAGAAGAGAAGAGAAGAGAAGAGAGGAAGATCTGTCTTACAGATTTTATCAGAGGCCCTGAGAGCAGCTCAGAGTGGGACCTTGGATGTGAAAGGGAGACAAGGAAATAGATGAAGAGACAATCGGTTTGCATTGCTCTCTCGCACCTCCCCTCATTCCAGGGGAGCGGTGGTCTGGCATGCTTGGCCCTATCAGGCCGTGATCATAATGGAATTGGTTTGCGGATGTGTGGGATGGGGGTGTTACTCCTTGAAACAGGAGCCCAGGCTTTATCCTGCTCGCCACGCTTTCAGCATGTGGGAAGACAAAGGATTTATGTAGCACCGTGACATATTAAATCACTGCCAAGCTGCCGGCGAGTCATTCAAAACACACCAAGGATGAAACACCCTATCATCAGGAAAGGAGTAGAAAGAGAATGAGAAATAGAGAATAAGGGGAAATGGTTTCCAAAGACCTCTGGCAGCGATACAGCGAGTGACAATGCTGGGACACAAAAAGGAGCAGAGCGATTTGGCTGCAGAGGGCCGGGAGGCGGAGTGACCACTAGCCAGGCCTCGGATTGTTTTCTATCAGCACAATGCAAAGGCTTGCAGAGACCAGCAACCTAGCAAACAGGGGTTTTATCGTAATGCATGCAGTGTCTCTGCATGACGCAGTGCCTCACCCGCTAGCCAGACCATTATCTGAGAAAGAGACCATTACCTCCCATTAACTGAGAAGAACAGCTTCCAGGATCCATGCTTTTCTCTACTGAGCAAGTAGGGTAATTACGAAAAGAATGGCCTGTTTGCTGCAAAAACTAGCAGTGCAGATAAATCAACTGCATTTGTCTGGCGAGGGCTAGCAACTTGAAATAGCCAAGGCTTTAGATGAAATGGCTTTAGGAAGATTTAGAGGAGCATCAGGGCCCACTGGTCCCCTGAGCCTTGGCCCTCCCCAAGAAGCACAGGGCAGCTCAGGTCACTTCGGTCGACTCATGCTGGATTTATAGGACCAACCTTCTGCCTGTGGATCTACACATCCATCTCTCATTGGCCACCACCCTACTCTGTCTGCTGGAGGCTCCTGTTGCTAAGAAAGAGAGTTAGTGTCTGCCTCCATCTGGCTTGTCACGAAACAAAAAGAACTCAAAAGTTGAGCGCCTTGGGAGTAAACAACTCCTGCCTGACGATAACAAGGATTCACCCAAAAAAAAAAAAAAGAAAAAACCCAGACAAAAACGACAGTTCTGAAGACGTACTTAGAAAAAACAACAACTCGCACCGCAGGAGTGCCTGTGTGATGCAAAGCAACCTGAGTGAAAAATGAGAATTAGCAGAGGTGTGCCCTAAGTGAGCCGGATGTGAAGAGGAGACAACAAAAGCGGAGGTAGTAAACAAAGGAACGAGAAGAAAAGAGACAAGAGTGGTGGGAAAAGAAGAGGAGAAAGTCTTTCATCAAACATTCGCTATTTCCACAATCTCAAATGTGAGGGTTTGTTTTTGCTCTCTGATTATTAAAAAACACGAGGTTTAGGGATAATCAAACAAATCTGAAGATGGTACCTTTGACTGAGAGAAACTGTGATGGGTTGTCTTGATGATTACCAACTATTCACCCTGCCATACAAAGTCCTGCACTGCTATGGAAACAGCGCAGCCATGGCCAGAATTAGAGAGAACTCAAAAATGGCTTCTGTGTATGTATGACACTTTTACAATGCTGTTGAATGTAGAATGACGCCTTCTCAAAGAAATATCAGGATTTTAAGCTTAGATTTTGGTTAATTTCGCAGACAGAAAGATACATCACACATGATTAAGATCAATGGCCACTAGAAAATTGAAAATCCAACATTTCTTTCTGTTTTTTACAGCTTCTGGCTCTGATAAATGATGTCATTTCGGTGATTCTTTTAAAGATAAGATGCCTGTCAGGCCTGATGGTGGGTTCTGGGGTGAATGCTCAACTGATGCAAAACTAATCCTAAAGAAAATGAGCAGAATACTTACCGCAGTGTCCTTGGTATTGCACGCGAATGTTCTTCTGGTTCTTGCAGGCATGCTGATGGAGCTCACACTCGTTGCGGTAGTCCTTTCCATCACTGCCACACACGGTCTGCTCAGGCTTCCCCTCGCAGCCAAGGGGGCACATGCATTTAGCAGACAAGCCGTCTGATGACTGGACACAGGTGCTGCCGTAGCTGCAGGTCACCTCAGTGCAGGGGTCCTTCAGAGCTGCAGGCAGGGACACACATGACAACAAGGCTTAGTCAGAAGCAGAGGAGTGCGTACACGGAACTGTACATCTGTCAAACAGCAGCACGCCAGGACACTCACTACAACTGTACGCTCGAGTGCATCGTGGATGACAGGCCGCCCCATTTAAGTGGCTGCTGGTGCACTTTTAGAGGCCCGGTGCAGTTATTCTGGTTTGAAGAACTACTTGACACCTCTGGGTAGCGGTGCACTGCCACAGCTGTCTACTCACACAAACAAGTAATGTTTCATTTCGCAGAGCAGCGCGAGCTGAATTAGAAGCTTTGCATCCACAACACATTTGCTGTTGCTACGCTCGAGCATGCTTTAATCGTCAGTGCTGAAAGCGAGCCCATGAGTATTTACCTTTCCAGAAATTAGATCAAGAGGGAGGAGGGCAGAGGGCATCCCCCTCTGAGGACTTTGTTCCACCCTAATTAAACAGCATGCCACTTGTCGCAGGGAGACTTATTCCAGTGATATTAGAAGGTGCAGCTTCTAATTTTGCCTGTGTTTGCCGCCAATGGGGGCTGTTCTTGGGCCTCATATGCTCAACAAAAGGATGCCATGAGATTACAATCGGCGTCATCTCACAGCACGATGCATATTTATGGCTGTCACGGACAAGCATGCTCTCCCATGAGAGCGACTCCGAGCGTCGGCAGCTCTCTCATTTCCTAAGCCTGCCACTTTTAGAATAAATATTTACCCATGTCTGATATTATCCCCCTTTTGTTACAAGCAACATCAATGAATTTAATTTAAAGTAGGAGTGTACATATTGAATCACAAAGTGTTCTCTGTGCATTTTGCTTTGTTTTTTTCTTTCACCTCTCCTCATTGTGAACAGACGACAAAAGCTGAATGTGTTTCAAGTTCGTCTTTTTCTTTTTTTTTTCCTTGAAAATTCAATACCTGCCTCCAGGATGAAATGGCATTGCCTTGTTAGTAAGAGACTGGAATGTGTGCAGGGATATATTATGGATGTGTAAGGAGACAGGAGTGCTACGGGGAGTGCTCTTGATCAAAGGATATCCCCCCACCTTGCTTTCCTCATCTTCGTGACACATTTTTTCCCCCCTTTTTCTGTTTTTTTCTGCTCTCTCCTGTCAAGTTCTTTTGAGGTTTGAGGTGAGTTAGACTCGTTAGTGAACACTCTTCTTCATTGTATACTTGTGCCGTATTGCAGCAGGAACTTTGAAACTGACTCTGGGCCTAATTTACTTCAAAATAAGGTACTAAATTAGAGCTCTGACTGAGGGAGACTGGCGTGAAATGACTTGCTGAAATCACAAGTCATTACCGGAAATCAGACGTCTCTGTGAGCCATTGATGATGGCTTAATAGCAGCCTGTGTGAACCAGAAAGCGACTGTGATGATCATATGAACAATGCCACGCTGATGACCTGTGGGAAACAGTGCTGCAGTAACGACCTTGTCATATCTGGCAGAGCAGGTAAAAACCATGTTACATCAGCTGTGGATTGTGTAACAAATGTAGCTTACATGCGCTACACAATTTACATGTACACAATAGTTGAGCCACTAACAGAGAAAGCCTTCAAAGCCACACTGTTTCGTTGCACCTGCCGTATGCAGTGGAAGATGCATCCCGACTGCGTACAGTTTCTGCAAAATGGTGGCTGTTACGGCGGAGGTGGTAGTCACAGCTACGGAGGAATTGGAAAGAGATGATTGAGAAACCTAGTGATCCTCCTCTGCTGTAGAGAGGGGTCCCTGTTTGCTTTGAGACAGTAAACAGCATCCTCCTCGCACTTCTTGATCTCATTAAATAATAGCCTGGGCTTTCTCTCTCTCTCTCTCTCTCTCCCTAGCATTCCCATCCTGCGAGCAAAGCTAGCATGTTGACAGCGAGGGGTGGGGAGTGATAGAAAGGGCCATGAGAGCTAGGTGGAATAGGAAGAGTAGGTGGGGCTCTGGATATGAATGCTAACGGGCCGATTTGGATACGAGGCCCAGCGTCGATGGGGCGTTAGTGCAGATAAGCCTCCCTTCTCAGACGCAGACAAGCAGGCAAATTGCCTGGGCGAATGTGATCGGTGTAACAAGCACAAATGAAAAAAAAAAAAGAGAGAGGGAAAAAAACATGATCTCCACAGCAAACTTCAGGGAGTTCTTGCTTACATTTTCTCATTATTATCATGTGAAAAGTGGCAAAGATGAGGAGAGAGCACAGAGCCGAACAAGTCAGCAGAGCTGGCTTCGCTAAATTAGAATGATCCTCACTGCCAATTAGATCAGTCTCCCCCGCTAGAGTAAAGCTCAGCGAGGTTTAGACAGCAAGGATAAAGAGGAAAAACAGATAAGGACACAGATAGACAGAGAGATAAATATACAGTGTGACACAGAAGCAGCAGCATTCCAGCACAAACACACACACAGAGAGATGACATCTGTAGATTCTGATTAGGGAAGGAGAGGACACCCCGAAGAAACGCAGACATTCTGGGGCCCAATTAAAAGAATATTTCTTTATATATTTATAGGAACACTCAAATAGACTTTTAATGAAGGCTACATTTTGATTTATCCACATTTTAAGTGGCTGCATTTTCTAAAATCCACCTACTTTTAAAACACTTTGGACTCATTGCTGTCCAGCCATCGCAGCTGGTCCTGGATCTGACTGGCTCTTTTCACTGAACTATTTCCTCGGTTCCAGTTGTTTTTCTAATCATGAGCTCGCGGCATTTGAATGGACACACATCCTTGGAATAGCTACACTCAGCAGGTCTGCGTCACTTGAATCAGGGGCCGGTATTGTGTGGCGGTCGGGGACACATTGTGACTGGACTACCTCATGCGCTGTACACACATTATCACCAACGAGCACGTGAACGTCGCTGCACTTCGCTCTCTAACGGCAGTGAAACTGAGATTCAGACTGAGGCAGAAATCAGTCTGGTTGTGACGAAGGGCTGCAAAGCTGAGATGGGCACTTGCGGTAACAGATTAGCACTGCTTGCTTTGAAGGTGTGTGTTCAGACTGAAGCTGAGCCAACATAAGTGGACATAAAGAGGCAAGAGATAAAGACGCAAATTCAACACATATTGTTGCTTTCAGCTTTTTGACTTCAGTTCATGAATGTGCAAAGCCAACAATTATAATAGAGGGTTCTGCAGAAAAAAGAGAGTTGAAGTTCTTGATGGTGCAGTATGCTTTTAAGGTTGCTACTCTAAAACAAATAATGGTTTTTAAATGGTTTTTCAGAGGCTCTCTGGTAATTTGGATGCACAAGTTGATTTGGTTAACAGGAGTCTAGGTTCCCCCTCATAGTGACAGATCAATCTATAAGTTCATTGGACTGAGCCTCTCTAAAGGTAGCATTTTTAATGTTCTGTGTATTTAAAGTACAAAGAATATTAATAAACGGCCAAAAAAAGAGTTAAAGAGTTCAATAATAACCATTTAGAGGAGTATTTTTAGTAAATAAGGTGAAATAACCTCATTTATGCTGCCTTTTGAGGATTCCTTGAGGCACCTTTGGAGATTTTTTTTTAAATTAACTGTTTTCTAAAATAGTTCTTAAAAAACCCTCTTGCTATTAGGTTCTTTGTGGAACCGCAACAAAGGTTCTTCTATTGCGTCACTGTTAAGAACTATTTTTGCACCTTTATTTTTAGTGTAGATTTAAAATCAAGTGTTTTTCTTCTGTCTTTTTGAACTGTACTTATGAAGGACGGAACAGGAAAGTTTTAAACCGAAGCTCTGGAGACTTATAATTCTGTGTGGACAAGCCTAAGTCTCTCAATTTTGTGAGCACGCTTTTTTTCTGTGTGCATAAAAAGGATATTAAATATATATTAAAAGTTAAAATGCATACCTGGGAGAATATCTGACGACTGTGAAGGAAAAAACATTTGCACTTCTGGCTGCCTGGTTTGGTGCAGAGCTGCTTAAGTGTTGGGGAGCAGTGTGAGGTAGTTTAATTACAGCGTGCAAAGTCTCTTTTATCGAGCACTACTTTGACATGAGACTCATGAAAACTGAACCTTCAGCACGACGCTGAAGAGCAGGTGATAGGGGGGTGATTTCTCCCAGAAAAGTGGGGCAGAGGGGTTTTGGAGAACGGGGATTACAGTGATCCTCTCCCCTCTCATCTCTTCCCCTGGCAGCCAGCAGACAGCCAGGCAGGTGGGGAGCTCTGCTGCTCTCTGATCCACTGTTTTGTGCTGCAGTTTATTAATGCTTCATTAGGGACAGGGAGCTGTCAGCGCCGTGCTGGCTTTACTTGATGCCCTGCCACCACAGCACCAGCAGCAGTCCAGATGTGTGTGTGTGTTGGGATTCATATATGCCAGTGCACGTTTACAGGCAGCCACGGAGTTGAGATAAGTCAGCCAGTGAGTTTGTGATACGTATGCATGTGTATCTGTGCATGCATGTGTGTGTGTGTTGTGTGTATTGTGTGTGGCGCGCTTCCTGTTGTGCTGGTAGTGATAAGGGAGGGAGCAGGGGGTTGAAGCTAATCAAATGCAATGATGCGATGTGGGGGGGACTTGGCAGTGTGTGTTCTAATCAAGAACCCCCCCCCCCACCCCTCCATCACTAGCAGGAGAAGAAGAAGAGAGAGAGAAAAAAATGAGCGAGGCAGTGTGTGTGGAAGTGTGGCTGCGAGACAAAGACGGCAACGAGGGGACTGTGTTAAAATACTGTTGAGAGAATACTGTGAGAGAATAAGATAAGTAAATATTCAGTAAAACATTCACACCTTTACAGTAGAAAACCATAACTTTGAGAAATATGTTTATGAAACCCTCTTCAGACATGGAATACGCGACATAGCTGCCGTATCAACCCGTTAAAGTGACGGCATTCTGTCATTCAGACAGAGGGCACTTCACTTTGACGTTAAGTGCTTGAGTTGCTGTTGTTCCATGTGCATAAATGCAAACAGCACTCTCTCTTTGGAAACACTGGTGTGGATGATGCTGCAGATCTTTAATAAACTCAGAGGAAAGACTCTCAAAAAACAGCTGGAAGGAACAAACTGACCAGCTAACATTTAGTCAAGACCAGGGTTACACTAAATATTAGTGAGTCTCACTAATATGACCTGTTCTGTCTTTACAGAAATAAATATTTTCTGATGTACACGTCTTTTGTAACTGGTGTGAAACTGAAGGGTGAAGTGAACGAGACAGTCTGTGATTTTTTTTGCTCTCTGTGATGTTTCTGGATTGATATTGGTGCTGAAATGCGACTGCATGCAGTACAGACTCGTGCCATGTTTGAAAGCGATACGGAAATGTTGCGTTACAAGGTCGGACGTAGTAAGATTGTCGTTCTGACTTTTATGGAAATGTGAGCAGGGTGCTCGCTGAGACATGACGCCAACACGCTCAAATGCTGTCAGACCGCTGGAAAGGAGTGCAATTCTGAAAGAGGCTTTTGCTTTCCATTCAGTTTTTATCATGCGCTTTCATAAAGCAGGTCACTTTTGCTTCTCGTCATCATCAATTAGCAATGCTGATTCACTCTTCCACCGTGCTCCAGATCACTCCCTGTGTCCTAGCTTGCATGCATTAACTTTATGCCATTTTGTTTGAGTGTCAACTCCTTACAGCACCCTAAAATTACCACAGCAGAAAAGAAAAGGATTCATGAGTGTATGAAATGTCAGTGAGAGCTTACTATTTTGGGAGGTGCATGAGTAAACTATGGGGTGATTTCAAACCCAGTGGTGCACTTTAAGGCAAACAAGGCATGCGAATGAGGAGATGGACAGGAGGACCACAACAATGAGCGCTTGGCATTGTTTAAATAAGCAAGCAAGGGAAGAGGAAAAGGGAAAAGCAAGGATGGATTGGACTTTGAAAAATGGTAGACAGCAGATGAAGAGGTGGTATGGAACTAGTAAGAGAGAAGTGTGCGGAAGTGAGATAAGGGAAAGGGTCAGAGCGGGAGCAAGAAAAAGGCAGCGCGGAATGGTCAGAAAATTAACAGACAAGATCAACAAACAGCGAAAATCCAAGCACTAAATATGGATGAGAATGTGCAGCCAGATATCCAAACCAAGTGATGAGGAGCAGGAGGCAGGGACTGAGGGAAGGCCAAAGGATTAACAGTCCCACACACATCTCCAACACACATACACACACACACACCCTCCCTCCACTTCCTCTACTGTGAGGCCAATGGCTGGAAGATGATTCTCCATGTTTGATGTAGTTCTTCAAAGAGCTTCACTGAACAGCAGCTGTTGCTCTCTTTTACACGCTTTGCTGTTTTTACCCTTGAGAATGGAAAACGAACCACAAACAGACCTCATCATACTCCAGTCGCTGGTCACACTCGCAGTAAAGGAGCGGTGCGTTAGTACAGTACGTCTGGACAAATTTGTAGCCAAATCCACGGGGTTTAGACGACACAGAACCGAAGCCAAAAAACTCTCAAGAGGAGACAGAACAGCGTCTTTAAGACAACAGTGCTGTTCAACTGATCGATGTTTAAAAACACAGACAAAATGATAAAATACTAAAATGTAACAGGCTTAGTTCTGTTGCACCGTAGCTGTCATTTTCCAGTGGCAGATATCTCATGCTTGAAAGATGCAGTAAAGCACAGGTGGGGTGCTGAAATGACTACACAGGGCCCATTTATTCTGCTGAGTGACAGAATGAAGGCAGGACGGGATTAAATCGTCTGGATGTGGCATTTATGACAAGCACAGACGGAGATGTACAGGTCTTTCAAAGGACAGCACACAATTTTACAAAAACCACTTAAAACGTTCGGTTAAACATCTGCAAATGTTAACACATTTAAAAGCTGTCCTCTGACAAAAGTCTCACAGAGCCTCGTGGAGTTACACCGTCTTGTGTTTGATAATTGGCACAATCTAAACAGAGTTTGAACAATATCAAAATATACGTTTTACTGGGAGGTCAGCTACAGAACAGCAACCCCGCAGCGAGCAAGACTGAGGTGAGAGGGGACATGGAGAATCTGTTCAATCTGGTGTCGTGTCCGCCTCATTAGAGCTGCACAATGTTTTGTTTCAGCTACAGTCACATTAGAGTAGGGCCATGTGAAGCAAGGCAGATTGTCTTGACTGTTTTAGCTGCTTGAAACAAAAAGAAAACTTGCAAGGTCTGTCTGATTTACTCCAATTATTAGGTTCTTGGCCAAACAGCAGGTTTTGTTTTTTACTTTAATGCACGTGCAAAGAAAAATGAGCAAAAACAGAAGAGAAAGACTGAAAAATAAGCTTTGACTGCAATGAAAACAGCACATGCAGAAGAAATCACTTGGTTTTACATGAATCTGACATGAGGACATTTTCTTACACTCTGTTCAAAATAGGTTTTTGGTGACACTCCTGTCTGAGCTGCTGCTCTGCAGTAACTCAGTGGAGACTAGAGGCTCCTCATATCCGTTTTCCACCAAGAAGAGCCAGGTGTTAGTTCAGTGCTGGTGCTAGTTCTGGTGCTTAGTTGGTTCAAATCTGGTTCCTCCTAAGAACCTGTTTGTTTTTCCATTGGTAAGGAGCCAAGTTGGAGTCACGCCACTGCGTCATTGTAAAATGACTATGCTGGCATCCATTACATAGTTAAACAAACACATTAAGTTAATGATAATATCTATGTTTATCTTTATAGATGTCTTAAGGCTGATTGCGAGGCGGAGGTCGCCTGTTGCCTGGACACATCTGTGATCGCTCTACTGGTAGGACACAGTTGTACCGGATTTCAGCACGCAAATTTGTGTGCAGAACTTCTGTCTGTCCCGGGAGCTATTCCAATACATCTGAGATCATACTAGGGATGTCCCGGCGAAAACGACACAAATTAGCGCTTGTGTGTCCCTTTCCACCGTTGATCGTTGGTCACCATTACCCCGCCCCCAGCCCCTGACGTACTCGGTGCTTAGCTCTGGACCAGCAAAGAGTTGGTGCTTGCTAAGCACCCGATGGAGCTGGTGCTTATGCAGTGGAAACACACAGAACTGGTGCTAAGTCAGGCTCTGGCTCCAAACTAGCACTAGTACCAGGTCGGTGGAAAAAGGGTATCTGAGCACAGCTGCCTGGCTAGTTTCTGCTGTGGCCTTCATGCTGTGGGTCTATCCATAAACTTATATTCATATGTTCATATGAAGTTTAAGTCTTATTGTAATGCAGATTTTTATATGGATGTAACACAATATGTAAATTGAAAGCAGTGCTCTGTTTATTTAAAAGTGAAAAGTGGAGTAAAAAATATACTTACTTCACTCAATGAATAACTGTGGTAAATATATCAGGACTCACCAGTGTTACACCAAGGGTTCTGTGCTGTCCTAATGTAAGCTTAACAATAATATGGTGACTACATACTTAAGAACTGAGTGGTTGATTTATCGAATACAAACATGTTTTTTGGTTACTTGGGGTCAGCAGAACAAGCTGAGACACATGACTATCATGCAGTATTATCACCTTCTATTGCTAAAGGAGTCTGTGATTGGTTCTGCATCATGTGTCAAACCATCCAGACAGATAAAGTAGAGCAACTCACTTCATTTCAAACCTGTGATCCATGTGAACAACTAAGTGAAGACACACACTCCTGATGGACAGTCTCTTTAACCTAAGGGCCTCCGTGTCACTTTAATAGGCTATGGGGAAAAGTCGGTATTACCTATTGGAAAACTGTCAGTGCTTGTACCAAGAGTTGTGTCTCTTGGATTAAGGCCTTTTAAAGGCAACAAAGAAGATCTTGGTGCCAAAATAAGTGGAGGAGTGTAGTCGGAGATGCTATTAACTGCTTCTTTGTTTACCTCTTTGAGGCCAGGATCCACATAATCAATAATGCATTTATGTTGCTTTCAGTTGTTGAGTTCTACGCAAGGCACCACTGGATCAAAAGTAGTGAGATGAAACAGGTTAGACCCAGTTAGCAGATTCAGCATTGCAGCATACACTCATACCACAGCTACGGCTCACTGGTGAAATATTTTCATCACTAAAACATCTGAGAGTCACAAACAGGAAAAATGACTTAAGCATGCATAATAGCTTAAAAGCTGAATAAATTCAATGTGCAAAACACCTTTAAGCTGATAAACTGCCAGCGAAATGAAAAGATGCTGTCTCTAAAATCGAGAAACCTTCCTCAGAGAGCTGTGCATTCAGAGCATCATCCTGGCCCCACAAAGAGACGCGAGGACTCATTTGAGCTAAGTGGCACATATGCCACAAGTTTCCTTTCATTAGCTCCTGATTAACGGGAGCCGGTGATGGTGGGAAGCCAAAATCAGCACTGATGTGCAGCGAAGCGTTGGCTAATCATACTTGGCCTTTGCCATCAAAACACTCACTAATGAGTGATGGCCGCTGGGCACAATATGCCGTTCAGAGCTGCTAAAAGTCAGCTACAGTAGGTGTTTGGTCCTCAACACAAACAGGCACATCTGTGTGAGGACGCCATCAACACACACTCCACATGAATGCATGATAAGCTCAGAGTCTGACAATTCACTCTGCTTTATCGCTCTTCTCAAAAGTGTTATGTAAGTAAACGTCTCTTTAAGAGGTCTCTGTCAGCAACTGATAGAAGAGCAATTCTGTCCGCAGCCATACTGTGAAAGCAGATTTAAAATCAGTGGTTTCCAATCTAGGGGTAAGGACTGTGTAATTATTAACATTAAGAGAAGAAGGTCGGACTGGGCGATACAACTACACAACGAATCATGATAAAGTGCTTTGTTCCTGTAGATATTAATAAGTATTGATCATTTTAATAAGAACTTTGAATTTAAGCACTGTGTTGCTTAGGTGGAGGTGGTGGGAGATACAGGGTTTTCCAGAAATAAGTGGGGCCAAGAATGAGTTGGTTTTTTTTCCAGCAAGGGTAACTGCGGCTCCCTGCCGGCCCCAGCCTCCACCAGTGGAGGTCTGCAGACACTGTGATTGTAGTGGCCAAGGCGGAGGTGGACTGGAGAGGCCAGTGGAAAGAGCGATGGAGAGTAGCATGCTTCATTATCAAAGAATATATTAGGATGTTTAGGAGGCAGGGAGGGAGCACGCTTGGGCTTTGTTCATTTAACGGAACTCTGTGTTGTCGTCATGTGCTTTCCTGGTAGTCTGCATCTGATGCATCTAAGAGAAACTATCAAACTATTTTCTTATTGCGACTGATGAAATTTCTATATATGGCAGAGGAGAAAAAAACTAATCCATTTATTCTTTTATGGCTCTACTCAAATCTTTAATTATATTCTCATAAATTAAAGACAGTATACTAAAAACTGTTAAAAAATGAAGCAATATGAAAAAGATCAAAAACAACGAGCCAGAGGATTAAAATTTTAAATTTGTGTTAAAAAAAGACCAAAGTGCTTCAGCGGTTTGATGGGCGAGTGTTTGGGGTGCAAATGCCCTGAGCAGCGAGGTCCTGCTTTGATTCCCAGCTGGGAAACCGTTGCTGCATGTCTTTCCTTCTATTTCCTGTCTCTATGGAAAAGGAAAAAAAACACAGAACTTGGAGCTGGCCAAAGAAAAACAAAAAAAATCTTTAAAGAACCTGACTAAAGTGCTGTTTAGGAACTCAACCCTATGTGCCCCATCAATGGGTTTAAAGGCACGTTTTTTTTGTTTAGTTTTGTTTTAAATCGCCATGGAAACACAGAAAGAATCATCGGATTTTTAACTTTCCAACAGTACTTGAACTACTCATCTGCCATCATGTGCCATTGTGTGAGAAAACATAACCAAACCAAAGCTTAAAGTCATGAAAGTAAATCAAAATCACTTTGTTCTACATGTCTCATTTAAAAATGACCCAAATATAGTCTTTGCTGTAACCGGATTCTGTGTCTGGTCATGTGTGATGTATGATTCTTTTTCATTCATGTATTCATGTAGCATTGACAAATTTGCCAACACTTAAAGCATTAGCATTAGCATTGACCAAATTCTAATTCTCCAACCTCTCCTGCTATCTGTCCCCCTCATCTCCATCCTAACCCAACCGGTCGAGGCAGATGGCCGCCCTCCCTGAGCCTGGTTCTGCCGGAGGTTTTTCTTTTCCCCCTTCCTATCCTCGGGTGTTTTTTAATTCCTTCCCACCGTCACTGACTGCTTGCTCATAGGGAATGCAAATGCAACTATGGACTGTTGGGTTTTCTGTTTTCTGTTCTTTCTGTCATGTAAAGCGCTATGTGATGACGTGTTGTAAAAAAGTGTTATAAAAATAAAATTGAACTGAATTGAAGAATTCATGGACTTTTCGCTGACCCACTGGCTGTATTAGAGCAGATAGAAGACTAGTATATAAATAAAATCAAAATAAAATGTCTATAATATGTAAAGTTGTGTTTTTTGTGGGAAACTGTTGTACATGTTGAGTGCAGGGTCAAAGAAATTCAACGTTAATTTTTAAGAATTACCGCATTATAACTGTGTCATAGTGGCGAGATGACATTTCTGAGCTCTCTCTGCTTCTAGCGGTGGTTGTGCTGTTTTCATAGCGGTGCAGGACTTTATACTGCAGTGAAAAATGAGGCAAGCAAAAATCTGACAGGAGCAAACAAACAACCAGAAACTGCTTTGGGTTCAGAGGGTTAAACCAACTTTTTCTCTGTCTGTCTGCCTCTCTTCACCCTTCTCTCTCTCACGCATACACAAAGACATTTGCAATCAGATAAAGCGCTCAAATCAGCCTGCCCATTTCAGCCTTCCAATATAGGACCCTATTTAACATGACAACAATTTAATTTAAGCCATTTTGATAAGCCTCTTGGAGACAGAGAGAGGGAGCATGAAGCTGCAGGAGAAAGTACTGACATTTATTCCGAGCAAATACTAGATGGAAATAACTTGGATTGATTCTCTTCCTTTCCTGGCAAGCGTGATTACTGCAGGCAGGCACAGTGTGTGCGTCTATTATTCTAATTGTGAAGAAAATTGTTAGCCCAAGGAGTAAGAAAACAAACATATTTTAGGAAATTAAGGTATATTGGCCTATCTTTACATTTTCACAAAGTTAGAATGGAGTTAATGTGATTAGGGTAAACAATAAACAAAGGAGCATTTATACTGCTGCCAGAGAAAACAAGTCATACTGGTCAAGTGATTCTGCCAAACACAATAAAACTGACCTATCCATCTACCCAGGAACAGCTTGTTTTATTCCACTATAAACAAGACATTAAGGACACACCAGAGAGGGGAAACATTCAAAAATGTGCACGCTTCACTGCGACAAACAAAAGGCAGGGAAGAGTGTCAGCACCTGGATGTACAAGAAATGTTGCAGTAAAAATGTGTTCTTCAGCTGGAGGGATGCCATCAAAAATGTCAGGAACAGTATCTGCTAGCTTTCAGGAAGAACTAGTAGCTCATTTCATGACATGCTACTTGATCAGCTAGCATAACGTCTTTCATTTTACTGGTTGATGTTTTTCAAGTGGGCTGCATGGTGGTTAGCAGCGTCGCCTCACAGCTAGAAGATCCCCGGTTCGCATCCCGGTTAGGACGCCTGGGATCTTTCTGTGTGGAGTTTGCATGTTCTCCCTGTGCAGCGTGGGTTCTCAACAGGTACTCTGGCTTCCTCCCACAGTCCAAAAAACATGTTGAGGTTAATTGGTGATTCCAAATTGTCTGTAGGTGTGAATGAGAGTGTGCTTGGTTGTTTGTCTCTATGTGTAGCCCTGTGATAGACTGGTGACCTGTCCAGGGTGTCCCCTGCCTTCGCCCTGAGTCGGGTGGGATAGACTCCAGCCCCCCCGCGACCCTACAGAGGATTAAGCGGTGTATAGATAATGGATGGATGGATGTTTTTCAACTTATAATCCTTCAGATTTTCACTGAATCCTTCTGTGTTTTTATGACTGCTGTATTTATGGCCAGCATTTTTCAGCAATACCCACCGGACCCTCTGAACTCTCAGCAGCTCCTGTGTGTTTTCTTGGCTCCTGTCACATTTTTACTCACTGTGGGCTCATTTATCATTTCAGTGTAAAGTCCTGCACCCTGATGGAAGCAGCACAACCAGACAGAACTCAGAAATGCCTTCTGTGCAGTGTGACACAGTCAAAAGCCATAGATCATGAAAATAAACAAAAAAGTTGGATTTCTTTGATCATTTATTTTAGAAACGTTTAAAAACCTCGAATGATCTTAACAAGTACAGCATTTTTAAATGCGTCAAAGGACGTTACTAATACTGGAATAAACATTAACTCAGCATGCTATAGGTGTTTTACTACTTACACTTTTAATCTCTGTAAACACAGCCTGCAGTTCAACCCAGTTGAGCATAATAGCCTCAGACTTTAAGGTTCTTTATAAGATGTGCTTTGAGCAAATTGTTGTTATTTAAATTAATTTTGAAATGTGTAGAATGTGTGGATCAAAAAGATTCTGTTGAAATATCATGACTTTAAGCTGTACTTTGGTTATTTCCATTTGATGGAACTGCACATCACAGATGATTAGTTAGTATAAATCTGACTATTCTCTGTGTTTTCACAGTTTGGCTCTGATAAAGGGTGTAATTTGGATCATTTCTAAACGCTAACATGCCTTTCAAACATACCAGCGGGTTTTGGTGTTCAGAGGGGTGATGCACATATTTGCTCTGTAATTATCTTTGTGCATTAGTCGTTTCTTTTGTTACTGGTGTAATACTCCAGTGCTGCATTGCATTTAAACTTCCCATGGTCAAAGGGGTTCACAGGAAATATGAAATACACAAACCTCATTGTTACCATTTGTTTTTTTCCCTCCATCACAATTAAGAGAGGAATGTACTGCATTCCCCACTGCTGGGGCTTCACAATAAAAGTCTTCAAGTGGAAGATGAACGACTGGCGGTACTTCCAGCTCCTTGCCAAGGTGACCACCTCCTCTCGCCGCGCCCTGCTGTCAGTTAAAGCAACTGATTGAGGAGTCTTTTGAAATGAAGGGAAAATTAAGGCACCATTGTTCTGTAATTGTCGACTGTGGCTGTTGCACAGTGGAAGATATAGAGTCTCAATACAGGTTTTATTTTCACAGAAATCATTCTATATGCTTCCTCCAGGAACCAGGAGAACTATTTCCCCCTGTAGGTACCTGCATCAGGAGCAGGCCTTATCTGTTACAAAAACAAAGCAACCAGTGGCACTTTTAGACGGTTGCAAAGTGGGGCACATTCACTACGGAGAGAAGAGTCGCAGTTGAGAATTTTTACAGTGTTACACTATTAACTGACTCATTGTTAGAACACTGTTTTATTGCTCTGCAATTTACAGTTTTCATTAGGCAGGAGCAAAAATGTTAGCTTTCATGGAAGGTTTTCAAATTCCAGTCTGGACTGGTGATGGGGTTATGGAGATTTCTTGTATTCCAACATCCATAGAGCCCAAGGTTGTTCATGTTGGCTTCACAGTTTTGCAGCTGTACTGCCTAAATTTGGGGATGTTTATTCAAGTGGAAATTTCATAAAATAGCCTAGGACTTCAGGGAGCATAAATTGCCCAGAACAACTGCGGTACTAAGAATATTCTGCTTTGCTATGTCAGAAATCAATCACTTACTCCTGTAGTTCTTGTTAAATAGTAATTTATTCTATACTTACTATAGATCTACACTCACCACATTGGTTCACTTATGGATGGATGTAAATTTAGCATCTACAAAGTGGAACAGACCGGAAAGTATAATAGATATTACTTTTTCATGCTATTTTGAAATTTAATATATAGTCAGACACTGAACACTCAACCACAGCACAGCACTAGACTCAAAAGTGCTGCACATTTTTTCGTCAACATTTCCTCATTCCAGATCCCGAGGACAAAAGACTGCTGGATTTCTCTGCTCCCGCTCAGTTAACTGCATTCACATTCCAAACCAGGTGTAAACAGCGTCTTATTAGCTCGGTAGCATGAACACCGGCAGAACACTGTGTCCTCATGGCCTTGATCAATAACCACTGTGCTGCTTTATCTGAGCTCTGAGACGACACAGTGCCGGTTGATGCTCGAATGTACGACTGCATCCATGTGACTAGACATCTTAACAGCGGGTTGAGGCGAAAGGTAAAAATTCTCAAAGTCTAACATCTGCTTGCTCGTTTAACATCAGCAGTGGGATCGACAATCCATCTACTGAAAAGCAAGCACCGTTTAGCTTGCCCTCTGCTGCCACAATGCAAACACAGCATTACTCTGGGAAGTGAATGCAAATGACTGATGGAACTTAACCCTTAAAAGCTGGGGCTGGCGTTGACGCTACGCACGAACATGTTCTACAGAACATTACATAAGTTTTGATGATAGAGATGAGCTTTAAATTGTGTCGGAACTGTTAAATTCCCTTCTTTCAAGGCAACCGTAATGGTGTCTTTACGACCATCAGGGCTGATTCACAGCGCAAACAAGAACAGAAGCTCTTTTTTATCCACAGGCCATTTTCGTTTTTAATATGCAGGTATGCTCACACAAAAGTAATGCACCAGAAAGAAAGGGCAGGTTTCCCTGAATCATATGGCTCACATAACACTTGATGGTGGCTGAAAGAATAGGCTGAAAATTGCCACAAATTCAAAAGTACATCCAGGCGTTTCTTTTTCTGTGTAGACTTCTAAATGTTGAATCAGTAGCAAGGCAGCAGTGAATGTACGGTAATGAAGGAACCTTGTGTGAAGGTTACAGTAAGCAGTATAAAGCATATACTGGAGACATACAGTAAAACATTACTGTAGACACTTTTGATGATGGGTGGATGCAGTGTGAGAGTGAGTGGTTGGTGGTGATCGGAGGGGCCGATGGAGCAGACTGGCAGCCTCGCCTCCATCAGTCTACCCCAGGGCAGCTGTGGCTACATATGGAGCTTACCACCATCGAATATGGATTGAATGAATAATGCAGTGTAGAGCATCTTTGAGTGCCTAGAAAAGCGCTATATAAAACCAAAGCATTATTACTATTAAAGTTTAAACCAAAATGATTAATAAACTCAGCATGACTTGAGTTTAATAATCCATGTTATATAAATGAATGAAGGACAAACCTTTTCCAATGTGTACATTTACACACACACACACACACACACACACACAATAGAAACAAACCTAATGCACACACAAACAAATATGGCTCAGAAATCTGTCTCCTGACGTTGTCACCCTTCGTGTTCCGCACAAAACCAAATAAAATATCCACTATTGTCTGCTGAGTTGGTAGTTATCCTCATATTTTCTACACTGCTCTGCTTTTATTATTCTCACTCCTTTCCATCTCTCTCGAAGTATACGCAGTGAAAATAACAAATAACAATGTATTATTCAGGAGAAGCCAAATGCATAAATACATTAAAAAGTCTCAAAACACAAGCCCTTGTCTGGGATTAAGCAGGTACGTGTGGATATAGATGTGTGTACGTGTGCACGTAATCGGTGTTTTGCCTGCAGATTTTAGAGAGGTGAACACTGGATGGAGAGAGCAGGAGGGAGATGGAGAAGAAGAAGACGGGATTTGTCTTACAAGTATCAGTGGTCGGAGACGAGTGGAACAGCAAGTAGAGATGGATGGAGGATTCCAGCAAAGCCCATTATCATCTCTTTGTGTGTGTGTGTGTCAGAGTGTGTGTGAGCGGAAGTACGATAACAAGAATGTATATTTTTCAATCTATCTGCTTGCAAAATGCCTGCAGTGTGTGTATGTTTCACCAAGTATGCCTGTGTGAGTATGCGTGCACATGAATAGGGGTATAAATACAGTATCAGTACACACACACACACACACACACACACGCAGTCAGTCCGTCAGGTTCTGCATGTTATGGTTATGAATACCAAGCAAGAGTCAGTGCCCCAGGGAAATGAAAGCACGAAAGCCGAGTTATTTACAATGACCTCTCGCCCTGTGTGTGTCTGTTAGCGTGTGTGTGTGCGTGTGTGACTGTGTGTGAATAAATGTGTTCAGCAATCACCCCGGAGAAATTTGATTACTTTCTGCATTTGTGTATGAGTGTGCAAGCATGCTACTACTGATGAGAGTCGCAGCGAAACACAGAAAGAGACTTCGTGTTCGAGTCTTAAAGCAGCAAATGGAAGCGAAGAAGGGATCAAGAGAAAAAGAGTGAAATTGAGGGAGAGAGAAGAAAGTAAGGAACGCGTGACTAAGTAATTTTTGGCTGAGCTAACAGGGAGCAAATGAAAGAGAGAGAGAGACACGAAGGAGAATAGACTGAAATGCAAGACGGAGTAAGAGGGAAGCAAAAATAAGGCACAGAAAGAATGAAGAGAGAAGAAAAACAGAGAAAAAGAGGAGATGGAGAGGAAAAAGTGAACAAAAGAAACATGACAAAAGCAAGAAACTGGTTAAAGGTCCCATATTAAAAACTTGTAGGTATAAAAAAAAGCTGTGAAAATATGAAGACACTCATTACTTCCCTTTCTCCAGCCCTCCTCAACTAGACAGGCAGGACTGTATTCAGTTTCTAAATAGGAACTGAGGAACATCAACAACAGATCTGCATTTTCCTGCGCCCTCATTGCCCTCTGCTTCCAGGTGGGCCATTCAGAGTGAGTAGCTGCCATCAGGTTTATTCACTTTCTAGAGTTGCTTCTCAGCCACCAACAAAGTTCAGCAAATGTTCTGAAGTTGGCTGTAAGAGTGAACACAAGACTCCTAATGCACTCCCACCATCTGATGAACTCAGGATCCACTGGATTAATTTCATATTTAATAGCAATGTCCCCATAAGAATAGTAAAATCCTTAGCGTTAGCGCATTGTGTATCTGATGTGGCTTACATTACCGTTAGATGGAATCATATGTCCACAGGCCAGAGCTCTGGCAACTGTAAAGCTGGCTTACATTCAGAGATGGTGGAAACTTTAAGCACGATTTGAAAGAATAAACAGGGACTGGGTGTGTTACTGTGTTTTCATCACACCTGTTGTGCTTCAGTTCAACCTAAACCCAGCTGGTGTTCACATCGGATTACTTCTCTCCTGCTCTCTGTGCTCGCATACACTGTATTTTAAAAGAGCCAAAATTCCTAATAAAGCTGTTCTCATTTACCTATGATTATGAATTAGTGACTAAAATGCATGACATTAGCACTCCATGTTGACATTCTGTCTACATGATCTGCTCTGTGTAAAGATGCATAGAGGGTTTTCTTCCTGAAGGGGGCAGGGACAGCAGCAACTCAGTTCTATTTAAAAGGTTTCTACAGTCATGACATGAAATGAAATTAACAATCCTTGCAGTATTTTGAGGTGAAATATTAAAAGATGCATTCTGGGGACATTTGAGACTTTTAAAAATTTGCTGAAAAGAGACACAATATGAGACCTTTAAAACCAAGTGATGGAAGACTAGAGAAAGGATGGGAAAAGGAGGGCAACAGTAATGAAAAAATAAAAAAGGAAAGCAAAAATGAGAGATGGCGAAAAGATGACTTCTTATCAGTTAGACTGTGCAGGGAACTGTTATCTGCTCTGGCAAAACCAAAAGTCATCTCCATCATCTGCAGTTATTACCACCAGTCCATTGTCACCGGTGGCAACCGGGTATGTCACCGGGGCAACAAAAGAAATTGTCAGAGCATGAGCAAAAAAAGAAACAGAGGAAGGGAGTATATGGGGAGAAGGGAGGAATAAACCAGGTTGGCTTTCATCTACTGACTATACAGCTCTGCTCTAGAATGAGGCTTTTGCTAGCAGGGGATTTTCTGAAACCTCCCCTCCCAGCCAGCTTTGGGCCTTACGAGGGGATAAATCAGGGCTTTACCCGGCCCAGCCCAGACACCTTAACAAGAGGCCAAGCAGCACCAGACAAAAGATGAAATGTAAAGCTGGAGGAACAACGGTCAAGCCACTTTTTTATATTCACTGGGGCAAATTCATCTTCCAACAACAGTTCAGGAGCAACAAGAAGAAAAGACTTTGATAAACACATGAACAAGGGGAAGCGTGACCTTCGGTGGGTTGTTTTCAAGATCAAAAATGTTCTGCTCTCTAGCATAACTCCAAAACAGAATTTGTAAAAAAAAGAGAGCAGAAAGGGAACACACTTTATTACACATATAACTTTTCACGGATAGGCAGAAAATGAAAGGAAAATCAATAAACAGTGCCTTATAAAAGAGTTCATCCCTCTACTGGAGGGATGAGCACCATTCTTCCATGCAGCAGATATTTTGATGATTTCAGAGAGCGCTGTTTAGCACATCGCTTCAAAATCTCCCAAAGGTGTCACGCTGGATGGAGACCCTCTAACTACGAAAGCCGAGGCATATGACTCACATCATTTCAGTGCACACAGACATGATAAAGGAGTGAGCGCTCATTTTCGGTGTGAAAATGTCTGCAACTGTCTGGATTGAAGTTTTCTCATAATTCGCCACCATCTGCATGTTCAGTGACATTAATTAGTGCACTAAATGCAATTAACATATCCGGTCCAGTACATTCTGCAACAACACACTTTGCATAGACACAATACAGTATCATGAGTACTTTGCTTTGGTATGTGCATTGAGGGGGGCACTGTTGCCAGGATGACCACGGCTGTGTCTTATATCCAGGATGCTGTTAGAAAACTAGACATCGTCAAATTTAAGCCAAGAAAAAATAATCATGCCTTTGTTTATAGACTGAAAAAGTCAATGTGTCCCTTCTCGCACTTCAATATTCTTCAGTGTTTCATTGCATCTGCAGATCTTTGAGTTTCCAAAACAACACCATGGAAATGTTTATTACTGTTTAGTTGCCTGGAGTGTATTCTCACAGTGAACACTTCCTCATTAAGCTGACAGCAAGTTTAGTCTACGTGGCGGGAGGGTTGCTGCAAAACTTGACTGCAAAATGAGAATTAGCTGTATATGAGGAAGGTTTAAATCATTCAAGTAAAAAAATACAGAAAATGCAAGAGCTCTGTAAGTTTTATACTGTATATAATAGCTAAATACTTAATGCTGAAGGAGAAGAGGTTCCCTCCTCCTAAAGTACTGCGTCTGACTGCCTGCAGTATGTAAGAGCAGACGGAGCAGCAGGTGTGGAGTACTGATGCCTTTCTCCTTTCACTGTGAGGACACAAGAGTGTGTCGGTGCTGGAGAGATAAAGCCCTCTCTAAAGCACAAAGACAGGGAGAGGAGAGAGGACTGACAGAGCAGAAGGCAGGGGGCCATGCTGATAGCTCCAACTCTCAAGAACACACATGCGCACACGCACACACGTACACAAAATCAATCTTCATTGATCACCCTCTTGAACCCCAGCCACCTCACCCACACGCACACTTCACTTTTTTTTGCATTACTTGTTGCACTCCTTCAAGAAGAAAAAGGAAAAATAAAGAAGAGTGAAAAGTCCATGTTCCACTAGAGTGGCCACACAAGATGAGTTCTGCAGCACTTCTGCGGCTCTCTCTGGGAAAGGGAGTGTATTTACCACTCTGCTCCAAGTTCAATATTAGGAGAGCCAACATAGTGCACATTCCCTCGCTGATTGTAGCGTGTGCATGCCCACACACACACACACACACACTCACACACACACACACACACTTACACATATGCACAGCTGCCCAAATGTCTCTCATCTCTCTGAACCAGAAAATGCTTCTGCTGGCTGTCTCTGTCTCTGTCTCTGTCTCTCTCTGAGGTCTTTCTTTTCTTAACTGCCCGTTTTTTCCCCCCTCTCCTCGTGTTGTTATCAGGCACTCCTGCTGGGCCAATTTAAACGCGGCTTCTCCTTTTAATTTCGATAATATCTGAGGCCATTATGCGTTCACCGCCTGCCTGCTTGAGCACCGGAAATGTAACCCCACCGATCCCAAATCATCCATCTAGAACAAAAGGAAGATAATGAAGAAGCTGGGCCTGTGCTGGTCTGAACCATTAAGGGGCAGGTTATGTGAATATTAGAGCGGAGCACTGGGGGACACTAAGTGCCCGAACCTCAACAATGTGTGGGTCGTTTTGTCCTGCCCTCAGGAGGGAGCTTGCACCATTACCTTGGAACTTAAACGCTGTAATAGCCATTCAGCGTTATGAGTGAGGTGCTAAATGAACGTGGTTTAAAGGGGATTTTTCCCACTTTTGAGCCAAACGAGCTAAGCTGAGCCGTGCAGTCAGAAGAGTGGGAATGTAGGGGCATCTGTCAAAGTCTAGGCTGCAAACAAGCCGCTTTATTTGGTCTTAAAACTGCAAGGCTACCCAAATGGGGAATGAAAATGCCTAATTGCAATGGAAAACTGCGTTCATCCAACTATAACAAGAAATGATAAGAAAAAAATGATGCCAGGAAGTCAGTCTGTAATCGGCTCATAACAGATAGTTTCTGGCATAATGTGACTGCTTTTCTTCCCTTTCTCTTCCAGATCAGTTTGGCTAAATGTGGGTGTTTGTTTACAACGTGTCTAAAGAAGTTACTGACTATTTTTCTATCAGTTAACAAATCAACTATGTTACTGACTCATTGATTCATCTAAACAATCTATTTTCCTCCAAAAGAGCACCGTGCTGTCCTGCTGCGGTCTGTCATCGAAACTCTGCTCGGTGTTTAAACCGCCTTTAAACTTCTGTGATAATCCTGAAAACTCCCATTCCTCTGAAGCCTTGGCTCTTTGGAAGCTTCCACACCGAGCCGAGTCGGAGTCTGTTGAAGCTACCGTTGTTTAAAACCATAGCCCTGACTCCAGCTGACCGATGACTGAAGCCAAAAATGACTGACCTTTGTTATATTGAAGTGAAGGAAAAGAAAAGCACTCACACACACATACACGTGTTGGTTAAAAATACTGATGTCCATGCATTTTTAGTGTCAACATCTTCGATTACACCGATCACCTGCAGCAGCTGTGTTCCTTTAAGCAGATTTAAGCATTCCCAAATTACAGCAATACACTTGATGTGTAAAATAATATAATTACCGACAGGAACAATTTCCAAATCTATGAAAATAAGATCAAGGCTGCATGAAAAAAGAATTTCAAATTAACTAATTAGACATTATAGTGTGGTAAAAAGCATCAAAGCAAAACTAGCTAACAGGAGAAAGGTCCTGAGGTCCTCAAACTGACACACGAATGCCTTTTACACAGCAAAATGTGAGCAACAGTGCCACTAACTGTTACATTTTTATTTCATTCATGCAACGTTTCATTTGTAGGAGGATGAATGTGTTATTTCTTCTTTTAAATGTTATGTAGTTTTGCTTCAACTCGGCACCACACAGCTGACGGAGGGGGAATGTGGAGGTGTCAGCATCCTACAGATGTCAGGGAGATGTCGGCTGATGCTTCCTCCTGTTTGCAAAACATACTCCAAGCCTTAGACTGCCTCCTAATGCTAACAAAATGCTCCATATAACTCAAGTCCCTTTAAAAAGAGGATAATCTGTGAGGAAAAACTTCTTTTGTGGCTGTACTCCTGAGTGCCAGATAAGACTCCAGAGTTGATTTGAATTGGACATGACTGCTTCTCAGAACGGTAGCCAATTCACTTACCCCAATGAAAACCCGCCATTCAAATCGAATGAGTCAAACGAGGCTTTGCACAAAAGCGCCAATCCAACCGCCCACACTATTCTTAAAGTTAAAAGCTCTCTTATTCCCTCAGCTCTCTCTCCTCTTGCACCGTCTCCCACTCTTCCTCCTTCCCGTCTTTGCCGCTCTCGTCCTCCATCAGCCCTGACAACTCCATAATCTCAGCCAGAGTGACCTGTCCAGACCTTCTGTAGCGGCTGAATTTATTGGAGGCAGAAAGAGAATGAGAACCTGTCACTTGGCTTCCACTGACCTCCTAACACCCTCTCTCTTTCACACACACCCTGGCAGACATTCATGTGTATCATCCTGCACACCTGCACCGATACCTCCACCTCTGTGCATACAAAGTACAAATGCAAATATCTGTGAATTCAGCCATACACAAACACATATGTATAGATGCTAATGGATGTTAAACCACAGCTTACAACTTGGCTGAACCTTTCATCCCACTATAAAACTACTTCCTTTGATTCTCTGGTTGGCTGCCCTTCTGATTACTGTCTATCGACTTGTGTAGCAGCCTCAGCAAGACTATCGCAATAAAAGCAAAGGTAAATAAACCTACAAATGGCAGCAAGCTGAAGGCCAGTTCGTGGGTTTTGCATGACAGATGTGGGCTTTGAAAGCGGGCCGAGGGACATACACGTTTTCCTACTCATGCTACAATAGGTACATGCCGGGCTGCTCTGCAGACGGTCACATTGCCCCGAATATCAAACACAGAACAACACACAGGGCTCCCGTGGATGTTTCTGATAGGCTGTGACTTTGCACTTTTCACAGGATAGAGCAGCTGGTGACCGTTTGGGCTGTAGCATCGTGTCGATCTGATTTTTCCCGAGGTTTGTCGAGAACAACTGGTCAGACATAGCACAGGATTAGGTTGGAGTTTAGAACTTTAGTTTAGTTCGGGCTCTGTCAATGGAAAGCATGTAAAAAAAAAAAAAAAAAGCACCTCTGTAAGTCCAGCACTGACTTTCAGCGTTTGTAGTCAGGGTGTTCGCAGCGTGAACAGTCTGTGACATCACAACTTCTGGGCTACAGCCCACATCTGTAGAGGGTCTGTACGGACCCTTACAGACTCCGGGAGATGATGAAATGGAAAGCACAAAGTGGCATTAAGCTGTTGGTCCACACTTGACTGTGACAGCTTGCACTGAGGTATCCATGACACAAAGAGAAAAAACAGTGCAGGTAAGAGAGAAAGGCAAAATTGAAAGGGAAGAATTTTATTATTTTCTACTCTGCAAAAAGGTTCATTTATCACTTAGAGGCAAAACATGACATCTTATTTTTAAGCTATAAAAGCGCCGACAATCTGCAGCAGCGGCTCTCAAACTTACTACTTAAAGGTCTGAACCTGATTCATATTGAAGGTCTGCGTTTCAGAAGGACTGACAATAAACAAGATAACCTTCAATCAACTCACTTAGAACTTTTAAGCAACATTCAAGGTCAAGACAGCAAAGATGCAGCACATTAAAGCCTCGCGGGAGAAATGACACTGCTTACCCACAATCACCTGCATCAGTGCGAGCCCTGAACTCTGATGTGTGATTACACCACAAATGTCACATCTCCTGTGACTGGGTCAGCAGGAAACCGAGGGAGACCCAGCTCAGGCTGCCTGTCATTGCTTATTTGTGATTCAGACACACCGCTCTATTTATACTAGTCGTGTACATTGACTGCTGGAAAAAGCGGAACACATTATGTATCTGTAATTTCGGAGCAGATACCAAATTCTCTTGTGTGACGTTATTGTGTGAACTCAGCAGCAACAACACACAACGCTCTCTCCAGCAGTTAACGCTGTCATGACAACAATGTCAACAGCAGGGAAATACGCCACAATAAAACCCCCATTCATCTGGGGACAGGTTCGCCGTGAATAATCTCCCCTCCTATCGCATTCATAGCACAAGGTATGGGCTGGTCCTGGACCCACACACTGAGGTCCAGACTGAGACGTCCTGATCTATAGTTTCAGCTGAGTCTGTGAGCTCTGGGCAGATCTACCAATCAGCAGGAAGTCACAAGACTGTGAGTTTGCCAAATTTTTATTTCCATCATAAGCTACACTGGATTCATTTCTACAGCCAGATCTCACTGTCAGATTTGAGCATTGGAGCATCCCAGTGACAGCATTTTGCCTTATCAGGACCAAGTAGTGGCTGTTTTGTAAATACAGTTGTGATGTTCTTTCCTACTGTACAGGGATGTAATAAAAAGCCTACCAAAATGCGATGCCATCTACTGACCACGGATCAGGCTACACACCTGTCTCCTTGCTGCCTTCTAAAGATGTGCCTTCTCACATCCAGTGGTAAATTTGCAATATAAAAATCACCTTACCATTAGCATCAATTACATGTTGTTCTCTGAAATGCACTCAATGGAGGAATGAAAATAAATCCTTCCTTGTCATGGATGTGATGGGAAAAGAGAGGAAGTCTGTGCGGCCGGTGAGCACAGTTATTATCAGCAATACTATCATTAGTATCGTTATGAATACTTGGTACTTTATTTCTTCCTGCTGGCTGCTTACTGTTGGTAAGCAGTGGTAATTATGATGCTTGTGATGGCCTCAACCCTCTGTAAACCTCCATTAAAGCACTTGTACTTCCACTTTCTCTCTCTGGATTTAGACTCCTCCTGTAATCTGTGCACCCATTCACTCCCTCAATCACTCACTCTCTCGCTCTTGCATCCCTTCTTTGTCTAAATGTTTCACTGCTAATTTGTCTTTTCCCATTACCCTCTCCCTCCCTCCTCAGATGCCTCTTCCCGCTCTTCTCCACCATACCTTCTGTTCCTCCTGTCCTGTCTCTGTCCTTTCTACCGCTTTATTTCCTCCCTGATGGTTGTCGGCAGTCACCAAGCTTGTTATTAGTGCCAGGTTCAAGCCTGCACTGTAATCATACCCCTGGAATTAGCAGTGGGCCCACACTGGCAGGGAGGCACGCCGCTGACAAAACACTATAGTTATTATTGAGGCTGCTGCAATGTTGCAGCTTTGGCAGGAATCTGCTCCTCAGAGCCGTGGATTTTGATGGGCTTTGCTAAAGAGAAGCAGTGAGAGGTACAGCAGGAGTATAGGCACCCATCCCGGGCTAAGGGATAAAATACACACTGGACGGCTACCAATGGGAGCAGTAAGTGGCACAGTGTTTGTTTGTGAGGGTGCAGGTGGTGCTTAAGCACTGGGAGCATAGCCATATTGGAAAGACAATAGATTGGACATAATGGGGACGTGTTTCATTATTGTGGGATAAAGATAGGAAGGCAAAGCATGTTGTATTAGGACAGGGTGTAATAGAAATCCATTTACTTGACAATAACAAGCAATTTGGTGTCACTCAGAGACTTGCAGCTTTGTGTTTGTCTGATGAAGCAGCCAAACATCAAAACATAACAAGTCCTGTTTCTATTATTTCAACTCAAACCTCCAACCACGGTGCACATTTACCACGCTGTAAGCCCTTTATCCGCCTATACCTCGCAGCTTCCACATTCAGCTCTCACAGCAGTTTAATGGAGGGTGTCAGTCTCAGACAAAACTGATCCTTTCTTGGATCGATCGCTTCTGGATTAAGGGCACTGATTTAATTTCTTAAAATGTCCAAACTCTGTAATGTTAGCGCTGATGCTAGAGGTCTTCAAACAAGACTAGAAGTTTGTGGTGATCTCATGAACAGTCAAATGTGCTCAACCTCAGCTGTCTCCAGCCATCCATCCATTATCTATACACCGCTTAAACAGGGGACACCCTGGACAGGTCGCCAGTCTATCGCAGTGCTACACATAGAGACAGACAACCAAGCACACTCACATTCACACCTACGGACAATTTAGAATCATCAGTTAACCTCAGCATGTTTTTGGACTGTGGGAGGAAGCTGGAGTACCCAGAGAAACAGTTTACACAGGGAGAACATGCAAACTCCATACAGAAAGATCCCAGGCGTCCTAACCGGGATGCGAACCGGGGATCTCCTAGCTGTGAGGTGACGCTGCTAACCACCGAGCCACTGTGCAGCCCAACCTCAGCTGTCTTTAAATCTTAAATCCTCACTTGTCTTTTTTATACTGCTGCATGAACATACCAAGTATTTAAATGTCAAATTTCCAACTGACTTACTTTTATATTCGTCCCTACCAGTGTTTGAGGCTCATATAGACAGGAAGAGGCAGATCACTCCCCAAATGTCAGGAGATTTCTGAAAATGAGTTACTCTGCACTTGAAGCGCGTGGAATCATCTTACATCCTTCTCCATTTGTTTAAAAGAATATCCAGACTGAAAGTTAGACCTGGTGATTTGCTAAAATGGGATATTTTTTCGACTGTTACCATGAGGGGTGTTCTGGTTAGTAGACAGGTACTTACAGCAGGGTCCTTTGCGCAGCACCTTGATGCGTCGCTGTGTGTGGCACTGAGCTTTCTCCAGCTCGCACTCATTGGTGTAGGTGGATGAATCTGAGCCACAAACAGGCGCCACCAGGGATGGGCATTCCAGTCTCTTGCAAACACACTCAGCCTTGGCCGGGTCCGATGGGTCGCGCTCACACACAGCGCCGAAGCCGCACAGCATCCCTCTACAGCCTATCAGACGGGAAGACAAAGAGGAAAATAAGTTAGAATTGACATAAGAACATTTGATCTGAATGCAGCCTGATGTCACAACCTCAAGTCCAGTTATTGAAGCCATCTGACCACAAATCTGCCCAGTGGATGGTATCCTGGTGTTGCATTTATCCAACATGAACTGATTATGTGTGCACAAACTAAGTAAGTTGTTTTTCTCTAACTTCGTCTTACAGAAGTTTTCAAGAGAAAATTTAAAGAAAGTTTTTGTTGGCCATGTCAGAACAGATTCATCTCAATATGTGTCAGTTCTGGGGGTCTTTGTGGGTAACGCTACACAGTTCAGCAACAGAAAAGCAACAGGGATTAAATGTGATCCTGGCGTAAAGCAAACAGATGCTCTCAATTCATTCAGGGAGAATCTACCCACCCATGCAGCGCAAACACAGCGTGTTGTTGGGCATGCTGAGCCTTTTGCCGATTTAGGAAAAACTTCCATGTTAAAATTTTAAAAAATTCAGCAACAACGTTAAAATCAATCTACAGCCAGCAGGCTGATACACACAGTCTTGTGGACAGTTCATTTTTATTCTCTCGGGAGTCTACCGTCTTTGAAACATCAATGATCCGCCGTCCAGGAAAGCATGGAAGGACGGCAACACGGAGACAAACCAAGGTTAGCCAAACACTTCAAGGCTTCACAAGTCAAGCAACAACAACTCCTAAGACTTTGATCCTAAGCCTCCCACTGACTCCTCAGCTTTGATCAAGTGTGAAACAGCAAACGGTAAACTTTGTCAGAGACTGCTGAATGCGCAAAGCAAACAGGCAGTATGTGCGTGGTTATGTGTTTGTGTTATGTGTACACAACATCAACTTAGAGAGTAATTGACCCGTACTGTGGCAGCTACAACTGCTGCTGTGGCTCTGTGCCCACTTAGAGGGCTGTTGGGCAGCCAGCTGGCGTGACGTCCTTGCCTCAGTGTTGGGGGGCGTTAAAAGAGATGGCAAGCTCTCACAGGTAGACAACCTGATTGGAAATCAATGGACAAAAGCACATAAAAAGTCCAAGTCCACCAAAAAAAAGTCTCCTTGCTTGGACTGGCGAGCAGCCAGTGTCAAAGCTGAGGATATACATGTCACACACGTGCACCCACACACAACTATTTCTTATCACTGGCTCCCAGGCTAGGACTAAACGGAAGGCAGCGTGTCCGCTTGGACTCACTAGCAGGTGGCTTTTGCGGTACTGGACAGACAGACCGACAGTCTGACAGACACACAGACATACACAAAGTCTCTGTGTGCAGCATAGACAACTGGTCCAGCATCTGCCCAAGGCATCTCATTCTGTCTCACTCCTCACACTGAAGCACATTGTGTGAAAGTGTGCATGTGTGTGAGTGTGTTTGTGTGTGTGCGGAGTGACAGGCGAGGAGGCTGTTTTTGAGTTGCCCACTGTTCCCTGTGGGGGAGCGCCTGACAGCTACCTGAGCTCACTCTCTCTTGTACCAGGGGAAATAGAAGTGAGTGTGTACGTGCGAAGCTACCCATGAATGCATCTGTATTCTTGACAGCGTGTGTGTGTCTGAGAGGTGTAGGCATTAGGTGTCTCTCTCACACACACACACACACACACGCATGTGGCCAGGTGCTAGCATGAAGGCCTTGTCACAACTGGCCCACTGCTCGGCCATCAATTCACACCACATGCTGTGTGTGTTTCTGTGTGTGTGTGTGCATGTGAGTGTCAGCGTGTGGCTCTGAGGCGAAGCCATGCGAGCAGAGTGACACGAGGTGAAATTCAATCGAACTGTGTCAGATGTGTACAAGAGAGACTATAGCAGGACAAAAAAAAAACACAAGAGACTGAGGTTGTAGGTCACCAAAAATATCCCTCTATGGTTTAAATGTATCAGCTTTGTTTTTACCAGTACAGATATATTCCAGTAAAGCCAGACAGCAAATCATATAAACATTATCATTGATATAACTTACAAAAATATAGATCTAGGGGGAAAAAAATCACGCATGCCAGCGGTGGAGTGTAACCAGATCCCTTCAGCGATGTCTTCCTATAAGAAAATCCCAGTTGCCCCGAGCTTAGCTGACTGACAAAAGACTGACACCAGAGCTGAGGGCTCTGTCAAAGTGAAGGTATCAAGTGCAGGCTCTGGACTGAGAGTACAAACTGCATACTTATACACTGGGAGTTCTTTCCTGGGAAAAATCCTCCTGGCACCTGAGAACAGATATATTTGACACCTTCAATTTCTTTAGAGCAAAAAAAAAAAAAAAAACCCTTGGCAGTTAATATGAAAAGGGTTATCTACCATGGCTGAAAACAAAAGTATGCCACCAACAAAAACTTTGTCAACAATAAATTTCAACAGTGCTGGCTGTGACCCAGTCTGACTGACAGGCGATCTCTGGGAGTGCACACACAATAATAAAACGGTGAGGATCCAGTGGACATGTCCTGGAGACAGATAAGCATTACTATACAAAGACCACCTATGTGATAAGATACAGTCTCCGGAAACCCAGGGTAAAGGTTTCCCTGCTGATAACGCACACAGCTCAAGTGCTGGGTGTCCTACTATTGGATGCTCTTGGCACTAAATGAACAGAGACAAGTATTTAGACACACAGTCATCAGCTTACAGCACACATGGCTTCTACTTTACAGCACTACCAGAGAAGAGCAGCAGGCTTTTGCTTTGACTTTGTTACTCAGACTTCATTTGTTCAGTATGACGCCAACATCATGAAGTAAAGTTAGTAACATGGTCAATAAAGTCTCACACTAAAATGTGTAATAGCCATATTTGTCCAAAGGGGAAAATGTATTAGATTCACATTAAAGGCTGTAAGACTGTGATGCCTGCGTTTTTTTCCAAGTGACCCCTAGCCTTCCATGTCAGGTGGCTCACAGGTTTCACAACAAGTGACTCGAGTTTGAACATTAGGAGGTGAGAGGGGTGATGACGTCATTAATCTCCTGAACCCCAAAGCCCACCAGCGGGTCTGGAAGTTATGCTTTCTATGAAAACTTTAAAAACAGAAAGAATCAGGCTGCCGTATAGCTCACTGAGTTAAGGCGTTACCATGTGGGCGCAGGTCGCCAGCAGCAGTGGTGAGTTCGAGTCCGGCTCACGGCTCTTTGCTGCATGTCTCTCTCTCTTCTATACCCCCTTTCACCCTGTTTCTTCCAATAAAATGGAGAAAACTCCCCTCAAAAAATAATTTTTAAAAAACAAAAAAGAATCATCTCCGGTAAAACTGAGGAGCCAAAAATTCTGGGACTTTTTGGGTAAACTGTAGACCGAGTTCACACAGAGCAGAAAGGAGACAACAGGAGACACTGAGAGGAAAATAAGTCTCACTTCATTGATAAAACAAACGCAGCGTGGTTTAAAAACAGTAGACAGAGGAGCAAGTTGTCACCAAGTTGAAGGAAGATACATTCTGCATGGTGAACCATCTTTTTAGAGCGGAGGGCGATTTCATTCACTCATTACTTCCGTTTTCAGTTGCTGTTTCCTGTCATTTTCATTCACTGTTCGCTTTGACTTTTTAACTGATGGTTAAGTTTATTTTAGTTACAAAAATACACCTGTACAAGTCTGTTCACAAAGCACTAGCTATTCACCACGCTGACGTAATAAACAGTGAATTGCCTGCATGAACATGGTGGCTCATTCATTTTGATGCCTGCTGTGCAATTCAGCAAAAATAAAAAAATAAAGTAAAGTCTCCGCTCCCTTGAATTGCCCCCTGGGGACAAATAAAGTATTTTTGAATTTGAATTCTTTTTCAGCTCCTAGTACCACACTAGTATAGCAAACTCCTTGAACAGCCAGTGACAAAAAATGGGGGAGATCTTCTAATATTTAGTGTGTCCGTACTAACATGAAGCAGATGTAACATTATAAATACCTCTCACAAACATAATACAGTTGATCACCACCACCAACTACACTCTCTGAAATGACTAGCAAGTCGAATCCTCCAAAACAAATTCAGCGCAATCTGAATATTACAGCCTTCATCAAGGTTGGACTTATTGCAGGGAGGTATTATTGTTTTTAGGCACGTGTAGTTCATAAACTGGAAACTGAGCGTATGTTATGTTTTGCAGCAAACGCTCACAGCCAAAAGTTTTCTAGGCCCCAAGGCGATATGTGTCCTGTAACTGTGGTCACAGCATTGTACCTCAGGGCTGACTCTGCACCCACTGGTTGATAGAGCCTCCTGTATTTTTAACAATTCCAATGAAAGACCAGGGATTGTAAACAGGGATTAGTCCTTATTGGAGTAAACTGATCTCTTAGGGTCTGATCCCTTATATTATTACAGTATAAAAAAAATAATTTCACTATATAGTCAATGATTTCAGGTTCAGCTCTCTTCTCTGATGGTTATCATTTCATCTGTCTTCCTTTTGAAATGGTAATCTCCATACACTACACACATTTCATGGCTCATTGTTTGAGGTCGGCATATTACAATCAGTTAACTTTACAGAATCCATGCATGGCTATATATAAGGCAGCTAAAAGATCTAAATAAAAGCAGTGCCCTTATTTAATGCTGGAATACCAGCACTGCATATAGATGGGCCCAGATAACAGGGCTTATAATGAGAACCACTGTGTTCCTCTGAGGGCTAACAGGCATGACCTCTGGAGATTATTTCCCCTCACCTGATTTGTAAAAATAGTGGAAATTCAATGCATATTATGTGTATGGAGCAGAGCTGCACAATGTACAGTTCCAGCATTGACACTGTGTTGTGTGCATGCATTAGGAAGTGTGATGTGAAGTAAGGCAAATAACTCAAACATAACTTCTCTGCTGCTTGATACAGAAAAATAAAAAACCTTACACGGCTCTCATTTATCTACAATCCTGGTTTGTCTGATCTGTTTGTTTGTTTGTTTGAATTGCAATGTGAATTGTAGGGCTCTATAATTAACGGAACATTAGGCAGGAATGTAGCCCAAGTTGGAAATGAAAGCAATTCTCAGTTTATTTACATGTTTAAATGTGGCAGTCCAATAAAAGTGTAATGAAAATATTTTGTCTCTAAAGATAAAAAGGGTATTCATGGTCTCAGCATTGATTCAAATAATTGTACTTATCATTGAGGCCACAATCCTGCTGCTCATGTCATGTTTACGGAACTATATTTACAGGATGATGTTGACCAAAAGAGTACTCTACTGGCAGCAACTGTTTCCACCACACGACTGATTAGTTTGACCATTTAAATCAGCGCCACAAAGCTCCGCATGAGGAGCGCAAAGTCCGATCTGAACGCCATCCAAAGCAAATAACTGCTCCCGATGCCTCTGCCAGTGTTAGGCTATATGAGAAGGGTTCCAAATGAGTCACACTCAAGAAGTCGTCACTGTAAAAAGGAACTATACAGCTTTTTTAAAATAATCCCTACAGATGCACTCCCCTACAAAAACCCCCAATCTCCCCAAGCTCTAGTCTGTAGGGAACCAAGCCTCCTCTGATAGTACGTCCAACCAAGGCAGAAGCTGAGATGATGACCTGGGGAACGCTTTTTTTCTTAAGTGGCTGACTTCACTGCTGCACAATATCTTCAAATTGATCAAAGTGAATGCTGTGTTTTTTTGTTTTACTGCTTGGTCTTTCTGACACTGCAAAACTGTAGAACACGACAGAACATAAAACAGAAAATATGAAATGTTATAACATCTTTCACCTGCCCACCCTGGTCCTATCTTTCAGACACACTCCCAGAGGTGGAAGCGGCTCCAAGGTGCCTTGCAGAGGTGTGTGCTTTTGTGGACCAAATCGCGCAAGCCCACTTAAGCTTTCGCCAGTTCCAGTGTAAATGTAAGCTTTGCAATTCTTTGTGCAAGTGCCCTTTTGAGTGCGATGACTGTGTGTGTACGTATGTGTGCATGCTCATCGGTCCATGTAAGTGTGTAAGGTAATACCCTTCCGTCCCCGTAGCGTTAAAAGCTTCACTTCCATGCAGCTTTTTTTTTTTTCTCTATTGAAAGCAGAGGAAGAAAATCCCATTGGGAAGGGGGGGGGGGAACCAGCGTGCCCAGTTTGTGCTTGTCAAGGCACATGTCTTGTCCAGGTAGCACGTCATCCTGTGTTTGGACAACTCATCCATTAAATATGACACTGGGTCAGAGCCTCAAGGATGCTCTCAGTGCATCAGCTGGTTATTAAAGGAACAAGATAGCACTGTTGTGATTAAAGCCACGGTGAAAAATGGCACCGTTTATGATTTAAAAGGGAAACGTGGCATGGAGCTTTTGTGCAAATTTCCCAATGATTCCACTGCCACTCATGATGCTTCAGGACTGAGTGTGGGTATAACATGATAGATTAAGACCACTGCGTTAGGAAGGCAGGCCTCTATGCTTTTATACTTACTCTAGTTTTAAATAGCATTTGATACCATGCACGCTGAATGAAAGTTAATATTTCATCACATTTTTGTGCTAGCTGTCTGCTTTTCGGCATAGATTCAGAGAGACGCAGATTCAATAAATACGCCCCGAAACCAGAAAGTTCCCATTATTGTGAGATTGTTTCTACTCTGTGAAGAAAATGTCCCCATAGCCCCAGTCTGCTGCGAACTGCTTTTATCAGTTTCATTGCTTTGCTGCCTTGTTGCATCTACCTCAAACAAAGTGAAAAGGGGAGAAGTGGACTGTTATGGCAAGCATGAACGCGTTCAAACCCAATAAGGCTTGACAGAATCGCCTTGACAAACTCAAAATGGCTACTTTAGGGAAGGAAAACTACTCTCTGCTGGGGGACGAGTTAAACGCTGCATGCAAATGGTCTGCTTTTCTGACTTGGAGAAAAAGTTTGAAATCTCATTTTTGCTGAGATTTGGTGGTTAGAAACAGGATAAAATTTGCCAACTGTGTACAGAAAATTTTGAAGCTGACAAATTCTCAAGAACTGGGTTCACCCACACCCTGGTCAGGCGTTAACTCTGTGCGTCACAGATGTGTGGTGCTATGCAATGCAAATGATGAACACACTCATTACTGACTTGAGATTTCTGCTCAATGGAACCACTTTCAATCTGCCAATTATCATTTAGTATTTGTTGGCTTCATGACATCATGCCGCTGTAGAGATGCTCTACACCTCTATACTCAAACACCTCTGCGTTGGACAGTATAGACAGAACTAAAACAAACTTAATACTGCTGGCTGTGTTTGGATGTTTTGTTTTACAGCAGTCCAGTTTCCTTTAGCTGGAGAGGAAAGGAGATGAGAAGAGGGCAGGAAAGGAAACTAAGGTGTGCATGAATAATTAACAGTCCTGAACTTTACATGGGTGACAAGAATAGCGGCCGAATTACTGGGACAGCCGGGGCAGTGACGCACAAATGGCAAATGTGTTGAGTAACCCGTTCAGGTGAAGCCAATTGGACCATGATCAGATTAAATCTGCAAACGGCGGCTTCAACATTGACTAATGACCTACTGACTGCCAGGAAATCAGGAAAGAAAAGTTGATGAAGGGAGATACAGCTCTGTGGCATCGAAGCGACATCGCATTAATGTAGAATGAGTCTAAATTCATTACGCTCTAGCACTCCTAGGGGACATCTTCCACTTACTCCCTAATAAAGGGACCCTTTCTTTTAAGCTGACGCTAAGTAATACAGATGTGCTCCTCGGCTGGGCAGCTTTTAACAGTCCTCCCCCCTTTCTCTCTCTCTGTCTCTCTCTCTCTATATAAGAGGGCTTTAGCCTCTCTATCAGTGGAGCTGTACCAGAAGACCTTCGCGGTAAGGGGACAGGTTGCTATGGAAACAGCCAGTGATGCAATCGGCACAGAGCAGCTTCTCTCATCAGGTTGGGAGTGGAAACTTTCCGTCATGCACACAGGTGGTTTAAATATGTACACACACACACACACACACACACGCACACACACATGTGCATTTCCTGTATTAAACTACTACCTCCTTATTAAGCTCCTTGCAGCACTTTTTTGAGATGACTGTTTCGTTTTCATTGCAGTGATTGCATATGACTACATCCACAAGATGCCTGGGGGTAAAAATCTCATTTTGAAAATTTAATTCTCTTACTATGGCCATGTGCTGCTCTGAAGCTGTAGGTGTTTAGCATAGGTCTGGAGAACAGCAATAGATTGGTGCAGTATTGATTAACAGTTGCCGTCCCCCCCATGTGTCAATATGATTATTTACCGCAGAGTCCAGCTGCGATATACTATACCACTGCAGAAAAGATAAAGAAAGAACACAATGGTGGCCAACAGCTACACCTGGTAAAATATCGGAGGGGGGAAAAATCAACCCTACACGGCTTCTATTGATCTCTGGTTAGTGTTCCTTAGGGGACTGATGCCGTCAATTATTGATCTCGCTGCAATCATACAACGCCCAGCGTGAAATAAAGAAAACATCTGCTCACAAAAGAACACCCCCCCACCACCACCAGCTCAACATGAGCAATCGCCTCTTTAAACCAGGTAAATGAAAAGAAAAAAAGGGTGAAGGAGGGAAAGAATGGAGACTCTTTCAGAGGATTTTTCGAAGAAAAACAACTTTTCTCTTGTCCTGCTTTTGCCACTGCACTGTTCTTATCGGGGAAAGCAGAACGACCAACCTGAAGAAAGAAAACTGTGGAGAGCTATTCTTTCACTGTACTTTCTCTGTGCTTTTAGCTGCAGTTCTTTGCTTGAAGATGGAGAGAGAGAGGGTGTGTGTGTGTGTGTGTGTGTGTGAGGGCTGGTACAGTATAGTATTTTTTCCTCTCACATAAAGGGGGCAATCAATTTCCTTCTCCTCCCGCCTCTCGAATGCAGCGCACACGCTCATACAGCTGAGCGCCTGGGCTCTGACCTGGCCAACACACAGGATGAACTTATTTACCAAACTCCAGCTCAAACCTGCACGAGCCTTTCCAGAAAATGAGAGATAAAGCTGCAGACAAAGTGAGTCGAGAAAGGGAAAAGAGAGGAGGCAGGCGAGGGGGGAAAAAAATGTTTTATTTGAAGAAATACTATATGAGATGAAGAAACAGAGGTGAGGGAAGGTTACAGCGAAATATGAGAGGCAGATGGAAAATAACTAGAGTCCCTCTTTCTCTGAATGCACCTTCTTAAATCCAGCAAGTCAAAGAAACCCTCACCAGCCACAAATAATCTGGAGATTGTAGCATAACTGATGCAAAAACGTCCTCTAGGTTCTCATGAGCAAAAGGAACAAAGGAAGCTCCAGATTTGTCAGTTTGCAACAGGCTTCAGACACGGCAAACTTATTTGTGTTCATTAGTGTCATTTGTATCTCTGTGTGAAATCAATAGGTCAAAATTTGAAACTCTGCTTGTTAGAGGAAGTGTTTAAAACTCATCAAACAGCCGGTAGAGCCATATATTGTCCCTGCCGGCTTTGTTGCTCAGTTACTTCAACTACTGCTGCTGTTACCGCCGTGAGATTTTGTCAATGCTATTTCGAGCCTCCCTTGGATATGGTTACTTTTTTTAATTTTAATGACGTCCCACTGGCATTAAGGGTAAATAAACAAACCCTGCAAAAGCTACAGTGAGCACACAGATTCCAAAGGGTTCTGTTGTGTAGCTTGGGGAAAGTTCAGCTTCGTGGCAAGCGTGTCAGCAGCTTCACACCTACAGACAAGAATGAGGGTAAAATACACCAAGTTGTTTTAATGCCCCTGGATTATAGATGCTCAAGGAGTTAAAACTGAGCCCCGTCTCCTACAGTGTCTTCCTACAGAGCTAAACTACATGTTCTCAAGGGAAAGGTTTTTCTTCCCGGTTTGTGACACACTACAAATATCTGTACTTCATCAATGTATTTTTATTGTATAGCTTTTCAGCCGCTCCTACTCTTTAACAATCAGTGATACATTAGATGGTAACCCAGAAAATGGAGGCGAAGGTTTAAACATGTGGCCGCCGTTGTGAAAGGGGCTATTCTAACCAGTTTTTCGGTGCCTAAAGCTGACCAAACACTTAACCTTCAGTGTATGAATAATGGTCCAACACGGAACATTAACCCCAATCTCTGACAGACCTCTGCCTTCTCTCCTTCAACCTCCTAATGTGGATTTGTGGCTCTTTTAAACTGTAATTGTTCCCTATAGCATGTGATAGTCTTACTTTACTGGGAGCGCATATGTCTCCTCCAAAATGTTACTGAAAATGCAGCTTACTTGTATAGAAACGGGATTTTTAGGAGACTAAACCATGACTTAAACCTTTATTAAAAAATCATAATGTTGATGACAAAGGTTCCCTCACATTTACTCAAAACATATTTGAATAAACATGCCTGAATATCAGTGTGGCAGTCGCGTTTATGTACCTTTGTTAGAGGTAACTAAGCAAAATGTCTACTTGTAAGTAATTGACATTGGTTTTAAAAATAAGGGAAAAAAACTCTTGCTTAAGCTGAAAACTGAAAAATGTCTTGAGCTGGCTTTCCTTAGCGTGGAGCAGTATCCATCTCTCACCATTTCCCTCCCTTCCATTAACTTTGCACACACTGGCACCACCCCGCCATTTTTTTTGTTGGCTTTAAAACCATTGAGCAAATGCATTTTTCACACCTACTTGGAAGTGAGAAGTTATTTCGAGCCCTGGAGCAGTTTTCTGTTTTGTGTTTTGTTCACTTTGTTTGGCCATATGAGCGCCCAGTGATTGCCAAAGCAATTAGACTGAGGCCTTGTTGAGAGAACTTTTGAAATATGTTTCAAAACCAACCCCTGAGCTGTGTATGATGTGGAAACGCAATCAAGCTGCGATCCAGCCCTAACACAGGGGCTGTTCATTATGGGCTGTGCAAACCGTGATTTATTGGTAATCTGTAGATTTATCCAGGAAGATTGTCCTTCTCCTACATTAGGTGTGGGATCAATAAAAGCCTCAGTAGGGGTTAGTGATTAGTTATGGTTCACTTAAAAATCCGCAGAGCAATAAACCAACATCTGACCATGTTTACTGTCATGCAGACCACAACGCATAAAGTAAGAATATTGAAAGATGTTGACATTCATCACCATCAGCATACCGACATGGCCAGTGGCCAAATCTTTGCAAATGATCAGTCTTTTCTCTTTTATTTATGCCGTCTCTTAGGTCTCAGAACGTAGCAGGTGCAGCATCTTCATAAATCAGGCCTGAAATGTGACAGCTCTCGACAGCTTCGAACATCTGCCTAATCACGCTTGTTATGGGAGAAAAATACATGAAGTGTACATGAGGAAAAACACTTGGTTATTTGTCTTGATCAGGCAGGGACAAGAGCAGGGAACGGAATCAGGGACTAAAGCAGTCAGAATGACGTAATGAGAATGAGCTCATCTCAGCAGAGTCAGAACCACACTCTAAAAAACAGCAGAATAGGATGTAGATAATAATTAAATGGAAGCTAAGAGAAGAGGCCAATAGCTAGCAGCTAACTCCTTTTCTGGACCACCAGGTTGGGCAGATGGACAATACTAATATTTGGAACTGACCTTCTGGAGCAAAGCTTTATTCATTAAGATAAAAATGGCCTGCACAATGTATAATTTCAGCATCTACATTTCAGTGTTCACGTGTGCAGTAGTCAATTTGCAAAAAGTGCAATGTGAAGTAAAGGAAGCACATCCTGCTATAACTTTGTTGGTGCTTGATACAAAAAGAAAACTCTTACATCCCATTTTCTTAATGCCACCCACATGCCATCCCATTTTCTTAGTGTCACACCATAAGAGACTACAGCAACCAAAGAGGTTTTAAAGTACGATCCGGTCACTTATCAAGCACAACTCAATACCATCACACACCTGCTTCTCTCAAGCTGCCATCCCAGAGCTGTTTGAAAAACAGTGGAATATTATGCAGCTGCAGCGGGCTCATGGTCCAGCCGGACAGCAAAGCCTCACATAGAAGGGTACTTTAAAAAGTTCTCTGCCTGACTGGGAGGAAGCTGTGCTGAAAAATAATGCAAGAACAATCTTCTTCCTGTGACATTTGCTGGTGAGGCAGAGAACTTTTTGAAGCACCCTCATACAGCAAGTCTTACTCTGCACTCTGCAAACAACTGAAAAGCTACTGCTATCAAATGGCCTTTTTTCATATTGCAATATAGAAAAACAAAATATTCAATATCAAAAAACTATTTAATAAATAACAATATCCATCTTCCAATATCACGTAGCCCTACAACCTTAGTAAAGCTGCTCATCGTGAATTAGTAATAGTCATGCAGCGGTGTACCGTCCAAAGATCTATAAAGGTTTTACTGGTCCTGTCTGTCTCTTTACTGCCCCTCACTGCGAGCCTTCATTCCTGAGAGTGTGTTTCGTGCATTTTCATATGTAATCAGCCCACACCAACGCCCCGAGTGCACGCACACATTCACACACACACCCCTACTAGTGTTAATAGTGCTTTGTTAAACCCAAAGCACTTTGCAGGAAATGCAACCCTAAACCCCATCAGCTGTAGTGCCTTGCTCTCCTTAATGAGTCACAAGGGGAATGAAAACAAGCTGTGCGCTGGCATGAACCAACTTTCGAGCTTTACAGTGTTTCTGTTTGTCTCAGTTCTCTCTGCGAGCTTCCCTCCACCCTATCTTATCAATAATGGAGGCATCGGTGACACAGCCCGATTCTGTCACCTCACATCTCCTCCAAAAACTCAGCAGCAGGCAGACAGAGATGCTCCCTGAGAACAGATTACAGCTTGTCTGCAATATACATGAAGAAAACCAGCATGGCTGCCAGCACACTCCTGAATTCAATTATTTAGCTGAGCCAGTATTATGAGGAGCGGAGACCTCTTTTGTTCACGTCTCTGGGCTCATCGTCAGAACTCACCATCACCTCCCGAAGACCTGTGATGGACTCTTTTTACAGGCACACACACACAGAGCTGTACTTCATGGTTGCTAATTGCAGGTCGGCATTGTGTGGGAGTCGGAGGGACGATTCATTTTCTCACAATAAGCGTCCACACAGATATGGAGAGAATGGATGCAAAGACACGCACATGCTGATGCATATAATCACACCCGCAAACAGTGCCCAAAGCTAACATCATCTCCACGCCTGCCTCCTTTCCCTCTTGTTCACACACGCCACTCTGTTTCACTCCATCCCTCATCACCATCATCAAATGTTTCATCAGCGTTGCATTTCCTCTCACTTCATGCGTTAAAAAGGAGAGAGTTGGTGTGTTTGAGGAGGAGGTGCAGCAGTGAGTAAAACTTGCCTCTCTGTCACTGTTACCACAGCGGGGGGTTTCAGATACATTCTCTCTGCTTCATTTGCGCTACACACCACTGCGGCTTCCTCGACAAAACTGGGCAGCAATGGCAACTTCGCAAAGAGCCAGTTGATGTCACCACCAAAGCCTGGAGGTCATGAGCTAAACTTAGATTAGGGTAAACCCGCTTTTAATGATTTAGAAGATGAGGCTGTCTAAATGTCGACTTCACCCAGGATGTCCTGATCTTGGGTGCTGCGTGCCACCAAACACCAGAACTGCGTGTCATACTGTGGAGCGCGCTGCCCAGCTTCATGCTGTATAATTATGTGCGACTGCCTGACAGCAAACACTTCATAACAGGCCTGACTGAGTTGTAGAGCCGTGATTTATTTGTTTTCTTTGTGCCTAAAAAGCAGAACTGTCCAGAGTTTTTCCCCGTGCAGTCAGTCAGCTTTATGTGGGTCTTAGCAATCATAAATGCATCTGCAGCTTTTGACTCCCATCATTCTGGCACTGCACATGCCTGTAAACAAACCTGACTGAGTAAAACGGATGCAAGTACAGTGGCTACATTTGCCCTTCAAGTGTCAATCAATAAGTCAGGAAGTTTAATCCAACACAAGGAAATTGCACTTGAGCTACACATCAACACAGGATTCTAAGGTGCATTCAAGTACTCCAAGGATTTCTGTTCATATTAGACGGTTCTGCAGAGCAAGATTAGCACCAACATTCAATGCATGCATCGGAAATAACGTTCTCTTTATGTAATGAGGCGTTCTTCTCATCACTGACACTGATGTGCAGTTATCTTCCTATGTTTAATCAAGAGCGTAGTCCTTCAGTCTGCACATTGGTGCTTCACAGATGCCGTGTGCTTCAGTTTCGCATCTCCTCACTCTCAGCCGCCTCTGTGCCCTCGTGAACTCGCTCGCGCCCGCTGCGTTGTTTGTTACCCAATAACAGCGTTTGCATTGCTAATCATAATTAACACTTAAAAGCCAGGCATAGTATCACGGATGCATTCCCATGCCTTTACCAATTAAAGCTGAAGAAAATGACGGCACCATCAAAATAAAACACTTTCTCGAGGTCTGGGTGATCAAAGCTTGAGGGATCTGCTGAACAGTAAGAGACTGAAAAACTTAACTGACCTGATTTTCTCCTGTAACAGTGAGCTACACTCTAAAAAGCAACTCAAGGGATCAGTTCCGATCACTTAATTAAATGCATAGTTGGAAAATAAAAGAAACTAATTTACTGATTTAAAATAGTTGCAAGCATTATTTTGAAGGGCTCGGTTGACATAATAATGCTGGTAATTGCATCAATTTAATATCGTGTGTGAATCAAACTCAAATTTCTGCAGCAGTTCATTTGAAACTAAACTCAAGCAGAGGTAATGTAAGAAAGTGAGCTGGATTACTTGTTATTTCTTCAGTTAAGTTCAGAAATTTCAGTAGACTCCTCTATCTTAATGTGCCTGGACAACTGCAGAGATTGAAGGGGAAAATGCAGTTTGTTGATTGAACCCAATTTCCAATTCAAAAAGATTGATGCACGCCTAAATACACACACTGGTATATGAATAACACCCAGAAGTCCAACGAGAAAGCAACTGAAGTACATACAATAAGCCCTGGAGGGGTGAGGTGAGCAAACGTAGAAGAAGCGACCATGTCTGCAAGGAGGTCAGCGCCACAGCAGGCATTCTATTGTTTTGAGACTTCTGACAAGGCTGTTTCACGCAGACTCGAGCATCAGAGCACAAATCTGAGAGCAGACGTTTGGTACAGAAGCCGTCTGAGAGCGAGGACACGCACTCAGACTGAAGCCCAGGACATTTGTGCAACAGCAGTAAATCTAAGTGCAGACAAAACAGTTTCGGAGCAGCAGCAAAGCAGATTTGCACCGAGCCGGGACTGTTTAGACGGAGGACAGAGTTTTGAAGGAAATCTAAACGTAAACGGAAGAATTGATGCTCTCAAACTGAAAGGCCACACACTTGAATAAAAACAGGAAAATTGGGATTTTGTGGAATTGTCTATTATCCGTGTTGTACTGCTGCCATCCTGTGCCTTTTAGCTTGTATTTTTTCTCTCATGTCTTTTGGGTTGTTCACTGTTACCCAGCATGCATTTCTCTGGCAGACTAAAGGCAGTAAAGACAGACTGTGTTACATTTTCTGGGGTATTTTGGTCTTTGCAACCCAAAGGCCAGCTCAACATATTTCATAGTGCAAACATGAAGGGTACACAGCTGAGTGCCGTGCATTAAAAAGCTACACAACGCTGAGCTATTCCAGTGACCACATTTAATGTCCTGATTGCAGCAAAAGAGCCACAGGAAGAAGCATCTTTATCCTCATCTCTGAGCTTTGGGGAAAATGGCACTTGAAAATCACATTCAAGAATGCTTTCAGATACTGCGTGCATGCTTGATTACTGCCTGATTCCTGGAAATTCCCCAACACCTGCGCTAAGAGGGGAAAATGGTGTTTTTCATTTCAAATTAGCAAAAATGAACCATTCTGAAGCACCTAAGTTGTTTTGCGATAGCTGTTTCATAAGAGAGAAGTTTTTTTTTTCCTTTTTTTCAAGACACTTCAGTGCTCTTTTTGTAGCAAAATATGACCTCAAATTACTTCCTGAGTGCTAGTTGAAGGATTTGGCATTTGATGGTTTGAACATGTGACTGCTTCAAGTGACTTCTTTGAACCGTCAAATCATTCTAGCAGTTCTTCCCACATGACCAGAATTCAGCCTTACTGGTCGCTCTTACCAGAGGGAGCTCAGGCCATGGGCAGTTTCCTTTAAAGTAAAGAGCTGGAGAGGAAACTGGGCCTCCATGCTGGCTCCTGCTATGAAGAGAGGAGGGCGCTCCATTTTTCCCCCCTCCCAGAATTTCTGGAGGGAGCCCAAGTCAGTGGCAGATGGCAGCAGGATGAGACTCAGAGACAACCTGGGGAGAGCTTGGAAGGCGAGCCAGGAAGCGGCAGCTCTCAAGTGCTGAGCTGGTCTGCACTGGATAAAAGGGAGGCGGCCTCCTCCATATGCTCCTCATTGCCATGCCTAATCACAACGAGGCGCTCATAGAGTCATTGCCATTGTCACTGGAGAGAATTCAGGATAGTTTGAGAAGAAATAACCAGTTTTGAAGGCAAAAGTGTGGGGAATTGTGTTTAAAGTAGGAAGCAAAGCCAACTTGCCTAATGCCAGTTGCTATTGGTGCCACCATATGGAAAAAGTGAAAACACAATCAGGGATCCTTCTTGATGTCTCTATTTAGAAGTGAATTTGAGATGCAGGAGGTAAAGGTCATTATCTTCCCCTAAAGAATATAGATTAATATTGATGTTCCCAGCTGAAAAGCTCCTGCAGGAAATATTGAACGCAGAGCTTCTCCCTATCATGAGGAGTTGATGAAAGTGGCTCCGCGAGGGAGCTGCCTTGGCTGGCTGAGCCGTGGGTGCCCTAGTTTTGCACCCATCCATAATGAACCCCAAGGGCCTTCTAGCCATTCATGGAGCTACTCCGCCTCTTGTTCCTCTCCTGCCCAGACTACATCATTCCCCTCCTCTCCTCCTTTTTCATCTCCTCCTCCTCCTCTCTCTCCATCTCTCTCCACTCTCTGATCAATAGCCCTGACCTGTCGATCGATGTGGCCACAAATCACTTCATTTTCTCCTCCTTCTCTTTTTCACTGATGCCCCTCCCAACCAACCAAGAGGAAAGTAAAATTTAAAAAAAAAAACTAAATGAAATGGGGCTTTGGGTGGGGGTGCGTTTCAATGTCATTGTAAAAAGTCACCTCCTCCTCTTTCGCTGCCTCCTTCTTGGTTTATTTGCAACTTGTGCAACAGCCCAAAGAGAAACTAAAGAGGCAAATGAAGCCTATTAGAAGGCCGTCTGTATTTCAGAGAAGTCCAGCTCATTTTAAGCCCTGTCAACATTCGCAGGCCCACACATTCACACACACACACACACTTCTACACACTTTTATCACAGCCTCTCCCTGTTAATAGCCCTGAAAGGTGAATGTAGCATGTGATTGTGTTATTTTCAGAAAAATAGAAGTGCGGTGTCGACTGCCAATCTATCAACCTGAACTTTTTCTCTGAGGTGCCTCGGAGGCCATAAGCCCACATAATGCTTGCGCACACACTCAGAGCAGGTAGGTAAATGTAAGGAATAGAGTGGGAAAAAGTGCTTGACGTACATTCAAATTTATAGGCAGCATCCACGCACTGCTGGCTTTAGCGTTAGTATTATAGTACCACGAGCCCCGCCAGCCACCGCTGTGGAATTAATTGCCAGTGACGCGAAAGTAGCACAAAAAGTGCCACGCTTTTGCGCTTTTCATTACTGTGCCGGGAGTCTTTTTGTGTGGCTTTGTAATATTTTTCAGGGAGAAGGAGGGAAGCAGAGAAAGGGAAAAGCAGGAGGAGGAGGAGAAGGAGGAGGAGGAGGGGCAGTGATAAGTAATATGGAGCTGACTGGAAGAGTGTTTAGCTCATCTCTGTTCATTTGTCTTCATTTCCTCTCCTTGGAACGCTTAGCCCATCCTGACCCACACCGCTGTAGCTCCACTATACAACAGCTGTGCGCGTGAACAGACAAGTGGCTGCCTATGCACACACACACACACACACACACCTACACAGACACACTTGCAAGCATTTACAGCATTCACACATATGCGTTGACACTCGCAATCAGAGCCAGGCATTATCATCATGTTGTGTGAACCAGATTATCCCTGTTTATGTATGCCAATAAAATTAAGTGTGAGGGAACACACACACACACACACACACACACACACACACACACACACACACACACACACACACACACACACACACACACAAATAGATCTCAGAGATCCACCAAGAAGTTTGAAAATTGGTTGGCAGGCTGGCATCCCCAGTTTTGGTTCTCAGATTTGGCAGAACGGCCACCATATTGTATTAGTCTATCATGGAATAATAATGATTCGGTGTAAAAGCATTCCATATTTCAGTGATGGGAAAATAAAACAGACCATCTCTCTGCCTGTCACACAGTCAGCAGCTGCACATGACCTGTACTGCACCAGAAAATGTGTCATTTTTCGAATAATATTAAAAGCACATATACTTAGGAATAGGATCTGTTCTGTTATTTATCACTCGGATAAGAGCAATTTTCTGTTTGGAGATGCAGCAAATGACTGGATAAGAATGTTCAAAGACATTCTTATCCAGTTAAAGTCTGCTAGATGCTCATCTGGGTTTTCTATGGAGAGGTAAAGTGAAACTGTCATTTCTGTGTTTGCTGTCGACAATAAATAAGAAATCCTAAAACTGAAAAATCAGAATCGGACTTTTGTAAAAACACCAGTTGCTTAAGAATACATCACTTTCTACACAAACATGTGCTACTCTATTTGTGTAGAGAACGACTACATATTTTTGACATCATTGCTTATCGAATATTTCATTTTTAGCAACCTTTACCATGCACAGTTTTCAAAAAGGTCTAGATCATCAGTGCAATTACCTTGCAAAGTGAGCTATGAGAATAAGCTGAATGGTGTAGATGTTTACAGTAGGGCTGCAACTTGTGGTTATTTTCATTGTTGATTAATCGGTCGAGTATTGCCTCGATTCATTGATTAGTTGCTTGGTCTATAAAATGCCAGAAAATGGTGAAAAATATTACTCAGTGTATCCCAAAGCCCAGAACTGCATCATCAAATGTCTTGTTTAGTCCACAACCCAAAGATATTAGGCTTACTGTCATGGAGGAAGAAAGAAACCAGGAAATATTCCAGTTTCAAAAGCTACCAGAGGACCTAGACCTCTTTCCTTTTTACTCAATACTATCAAACCAAATGATGATGATAATGATTTAACCTTTATTAATCCCTGTAGGGAAATTCAATTCTGCATTTAACCCATCCCACATTGGGAGCAAAAGGCTGTCGCGGTGCAGCGCCCGGATCGGCAGACCAGGGCTTAACCTGTTGCACCACCACTGCTCCAAATGGATATTAATTTAATAGTTGATAACTAATCACTTAATCAATTAATTGCATCTCTAGTCCACAGACAGCAGAGATAGTGTGCGATGGAACAAAATGACATACTGCGTGGTTAGTCCCATGAAGTCAGAACCCCGGCTCCTGACTCTGACTGCATAGGTGCAGCGGTATGTGTTGACCTCCTCAAACTCTAAAGGTTGCCTCTGCTGTTTATTAGCAGCTCTCCTCATTTACCCAGCACAAAGACTCCACACCAAAGGCAAAGGTACATACATTCTTCTGTAACAGAAAATTGGTTGTCAGCAGCACCAACCAGTCCAAACAAGGTGGGCTGACAGCGTTAAAATTTGGTTGCCCTGGGCAACGGGTCAATTGTTACTGTAGAGCCCTGCACACACTCATATTGTCCCTTCACTGCACTCCCCTATGTCTTTGAATGTGGCTTAGGCATGCCTGTGGATGCGCTTATCAAATTACACCACATTCCACTCCCAATATGCTGCATATTTCCTCCATAATGGAACATTTGTTTAAGCGCCACGCCCCCACCTGCACACACATAAATATGCATTCACTAACCGCAGACAACTGGGAGGGCTGGACGCTGCATAGAGGACACAAGATGTATGTTTCTCAAGGATGGATAAGTGTTTTGCTCACTGCTAAAGTGGGGGTTGCGATTATGTTATGTGTGGAAAACAAGGACAACAACATGGAAGGACAGAAGGAAAAAGCTGGCAGGAGTTTCCAATCAGTGCAAGGCAAACGGCCTCCATGACACCAATCTCCTGTCCTGGTCCAATCCAGACTTCTTTACAAAGTGCTAAACATGCACACACAAACAAACACACAGCAGAAAAAAAATCTCAAATTCTAAAACGTCCATTATGTAAATTCATATTTCATTTTCATATTCCCACTCTGGTACTGTATGGGCAGACAAAAAGAGCAGAGAACGTGCACTGCTCTTTAATTAAGCTCCCTCTGAGGTGTTTCAACACCAGAGAATGGAGGAGACTTTGTCTAATGATATCATCAAAGGCACAGTGGTACTGGGCATGCATACATGTATGTGCGTGTGTGTGTGTGTGTGTGGTGGCCGACTGCTTCACTGCTGCACATAGTAATGCAGTAACATTCAGTGTCAGATCTTAAAGATCCTGTGAGGTCGGTGCACCTTTATACTGATTGATGCCTTTTGTTTTAGTTCATCCCTCTTCTGGGACATCGGAGGTCAAGCTGAGTGAGTGGACAGCAGCTGGTAGGGATTCAGTGTGTGGTTCAAGGACATTTCAACGGAGCAGATGTTTGCTGAGACAGTGGGACGGCTGCTGGTGGCAGGAGAGAGTCTCCACAAGCCTCATAAAGCATCAGCACATGTATTTGTACAAACATGTTCATTTAATATAAGTGGATCTAATATAATCTGGGAGATAAATCTGAAAGGTCTGAGTACTGATGTGCAGTCACGCTGTTAAATCTGCACTGTACAAGGTTAAGTCTGAATCACAGCCTCAGTAATGTGATAACTACATGATAGTTTACTGCTCCCTGTTGGGAAACGCGCTTTGCTCAAGACAAAGCCTCAACTTGACAGTGTTGTGCTCTAAGAAACCTGAGCAGAGCAGAAGCTAAAGGGCTCTGAATGAAGAATTATAGAACTGTGTGGTGTCACCTGGTTAAAGGAGGGTTTCTATTTCCGATATATTACACATTACTGGATGTGTTAAACAAGGCTTGTTGCTGCTGGCAGAATCTCCTGTGGTAGACACTGCATGAGGTGCTCATTCATTATGATCTCTGGACGACATATTTAATTTACCACCACATGAAACTCTATTCATGCTAAACAATACAAACATACAGCATTAAATCTAAACAAAAGCCAATAAATGTAACCAAAAGAGTCAGAATGATTCAATTAAAGCTTTCCTGTGTTGCTGAAATGATCGATTCAATCAACAGAAGATTAATCAAAGTTAATTCTGAAAATCATTTTTTAGCAAAAGAAATTATTTTGAGCAAAAACAGTAGAAATGCCAGGGTTCCAAATCCCTAAATGAGAATATTATTCTTTTTTTTGTCTTCTATGATAACTTCTAATAATATTTTGGGGTTTATTGGCTGAACAAAAAATGTCCCCTTCAGCTTCGGAAGACACTCATTCTGTTTTTATGGACTAAATGAGTTATTAATATAAATAACTGGTTGCAAACTCAGGTTTTGAGTGAAGAATATAAAGATTTCAGGTAAATTAGAGTAGTTAACAATGACATGAGTGTTGAGTCATGACTGATTAGTGGTTTGACAGAGTACCTATCCATCCTTCTTTTCATTCTGCTTATTGATTGGATCATGGTGGCATTCCAGATGTCTCTCTCACCAGAAATGTTTTCCAGTTCCTCCTGGTGGGATCCCAAGGTGATCCCATCCCAGATGAGATATGGAATCCCTGCAGTGAGTTTAGGGTCTAATCAGATGCCTGAACCACGTCAGCTGGGTTTCCTTGCCATCAAGGAGAAGCGACTCTAAGCTCCCTCCAGATGCCAGAGCTTCTTACCTCGGCAAAGCTTAGCCAACCTACAGAGGATACCAATTTTGGCCGCTTGTATCTGCAATCTCATTCTTCCTGTGACTGCTATGAGCTCATGACCTTTGCTGACTGCTGACATGGTGTCTGACTGGTAAATCTTCACCTCACCGGTCCCAAACAGTGTCCACATTACTGCTGATGTTGCTCCAATCAATCTGTCCATCTAATGCTTTATTTTCCCATCACTCATGAACAAGATTCCAATAAACTTAAACTCCTTCGCTTGGCAACAACTCTCCCCCAATCCAGAGGAATCAATCCAACTGTTTCCAGCAGAGAAGCAGGTCCTGAGACTTGAAAGTGCTGACTTCACCTGTCCACTTCACACTGCCCCAGTGCACGTTGAAGGTCACTGCTAAATGAAGCCTACAGAACCACATCATCTGCAGAAAACGGAGACTCAACTCTGCGGCTCCCAAACAGGACACCCTCCTCACCCCGGCTGCCCTTTAACATCCTGTCCAAGAATATCACACAGGTTCAGAAACAAGTGGCACCTCTGTCTGACACCCACCGCAAATGCTTTTGACTTTGTGCCGAGAATACGAACACAGCTCTCACTTTGGCTGTACAATTACAGGACGGCTTGTAACAACAGCCCCGGTACCCCGTCATCTCGCAGTACCCCCCCACAGGGTTCTCCAAGTCCACCAAACACATGTGGACTAGATGGTCATACTCCTGCAACCCCATCAGCAACGCCACAAGGGTCAAGAGCTGGTCCACTGTTTCACAGCCAGGAGGAAATAGACCATATCATTATCAATAAACTGCAGTTCACCAAATGGCAAATCTTAATGAATCAAATAAATCAGGAAGGAACACATCACCTTGGGCTCTTACTTATTTGTATTTCAATGATGACTACAAGTGGGAGTCTAGACTGAGAGGCACAAGTACACTGTGAGATCTGAAGAGACCATTTTTCATCCAGTATTTTTTTCTGCATGCAAACTGCATGATTCTGCATAAAATACTGAAACTGTATTGTCAAGCCAAGTCTCTTTTTCTCAGAGCATTTGTTTAGTGAGGCCTGAGGGGAGCCTTACAAATCACTAACACCAATACTTGGTGGAGAAATCAACACCGGTGAGAAAATGTGCCCGCAGTTGCGAGATTAACTCCAATCACAAGTTTTTGTTTTCCTGGAAATCACTCATTATTGTTGCTGCAGGTCTGACTATGACTCTCGCTACAATTACCAGCACACAAAAATTCAGCTACATCCCTGCTGTTTTGTTCTCTCCTTCCCACCTTTTAATCATTCTTCCCCTCTTCCTCTGGCTCAGCGTTAGTGTGAGGGAAGCCTTCTCATCATGCAGCACACAGATGGTGATTGGCTCTCTGACTGACCAATACCTGGTTGATTGGAGCGTTTATGTGTAAGTGTTATGCAACCGGATGACAGGTGAATACCAACGTGCACATGCACACACACACTTGTACACAGTCTGTCTTGGCAGTTAGTATCCAACATAATTAATAGCTGCCTTCCCCTTTCCAGGCCAATAGTTATCCCTGACAGCAAGATAGAGAGAAAGCGAGCTTGTGAGAGAGAGACAGATGGCTGAAGTGTGCTAAAGCATAGTGGACACTAATAACAATAACACAAGGCAACTCTGCATGAGTGTGTCTGTGTGCGATGTTTTGTTTCACTTTGCGGTGCTGCTACAGGCTGTATTACAGTCAGTGCACACGTTCCGAACTTTCTCACAGTCGGGGTTGAACAGTGAGAGACAGAGGGCAGTGTGTAAATCAATGGCAAACTGCAACTGTACAGCAAGTATTGCCGATCAATTTAAATGACCACAGGCACCAGTGTGCACAACTTTATTCACATGTTCACATGCCCTGAGAACAGTTATAGGCTGTGTTGTCGTGCTGAATCAGTTATTCTGTTTAATCAGTCAATTAACTAGACCTGTACAGATGGAAACAGCTGTCATAATACTTTCCTATATTAGTTCATCACACAGTATTTTAAATACACTCAAAATGAACAAAGAACAATCCCAGTGTGTGAATTAAATAGAATGATACATATAAAAAAGTTCATACCATCAACTAAACTACCATCCAGTCCGACAATTAACACTTTGAAGAGGTCACCTTAGGCCCCTTTGACATTTTTCACAGTTGTCTGACCTTTAGTTGACTGAACAAAGGCTTAAAAGTGAATTCTGCAATCATGGAGAGAGAGGGCTTCTGAGATCACTGTTACTTCTCATGACTATGAAATGATTTTAGAGCTTTCATGCTGTCCATTTAAATACACAGAGCACTGCTTTTGCTTCTGGATTATGCTACATTCCTACTAATGTATAAATCGGCATCAAAATAAGATTTAAAATAAGGTGGATAATTTTAAAGAAACTGTACCTGAAACATCTCACTTGCTGCGCCACTTATCCATAGATAATTTACCAATGTTCCTTAAATGCCTCACAGACAGGCCAGACACTAGGGGTGGTTATCACAGCGTACCTCATACGATACGAAGAGCGATACGTGATACATGGCTCAGGATGACCATCAGGATACTACGATACTGCCATAACTGACATATTGTACGACAATCACATAACGATACATCACCATATCTATACCTTGGATATATTCATACCTTGGTTCCAGTGTGTGTAGCATTTTTCGAAACCCTTCATTTTCGACCACACTGTACGGGCGGAGGTTCTTCAAATGAACCCAGAGATGGACGTTGTAATGCTGGTGACCCTATTTGCTTTAAACATCGCATTAACAGCTGCAGGCTGACTTGAAACGTTAGCTGCATCGGCCGCCTTCTCGGCGAGGAGTTCAGGATGGTGGCGTTGCAGGTGGGTTTGGTGTTGCCCGTGTACTTTACTTTTGCGAGGCAGTTCTTGCATATGGCGTAGTCTTTGTCCAGCTTGCTTGTTCCCTTAATGTTGCGAAAGCCAAAATGGGTCCACACTTTGGACTTAAATATGGATGGGGCGCCTCTTCAGGTAACTTTGCTGTCCACCTTTATACCTGTACAAACGCTTCTTTGGTCAGTTCATTTCTGCTCAAGTCTCCCTCATTCATGTGATAAACGCCACCATGTGGAGTCATTAAGTAGTGACGCTGGGGAAATGGCAGCTGGCAGGAGAATCTGGTAGGGTTTAGAACGCCTTATTATATTAATTAAAGTATTGAAATTTGGTGCCAGCGTATCGATACTCACATCACAGGAGGAGGGACGACGATATATCGCTGTATCGATATTTTGTCCCATCCCTACTAGACACCGCAGAAGCTAGCTGGGTGAGCTAGCTGTGCACATTGAAGCCTCTAGTCTCCTCATTCAGTTGCGCAGTACAGCAGCTCAAACAGGTTTGTGACCAAAAATGACTTTAAGAAGAACAAAATAAGATGTTCTAATGTCAGATTTACCCAAGTTAAAAAGAGGTGATTTCATCTACACATGCTGTCAATGTCACAGTCAAAGAGGAAGGCCAAACCCATGATCAGGACTGATATTCAAATAATTGTCTAATATTTAATTTTTAGACTGTTAACATGTGCAGTACCCATCGGCCTTCACTCTCCCAACACTCTCTATCCTCCCATCTCCTCCCCCTGTTCTGGAACAGTGCTTTGTGGACCAGTCCGAGCCACTCCGTATGTTTCTCACAAACAGAGCCAGCGCTGCGTACAAACACCATATTTTTTTTCAGCTCACACACAAAACAGCCAGACAGTGGATCCTGAAGAGACGTCCACTAAATTGGACAAAAAAAATTGAGTTTGCATTGCATACTCCATATTTGATTGAATAACATCATTTAATTTAATTCATGATGAAACTAGTCATAACTTACAAACCACTAAACACATACTTTACCTTCAAGTGTGAAATGACTAAAATGTTAACAAGATAAGATGAAATGTAACTTTGAAAATGGACCATTTTAGCAGAAGCACTAATAGGACAAAGTAAACAAAACATGCATCAGGAGAAAACCATTTTAAAATTATCTTAATTGGAAATGGATGAAAGGAACTATGAAGCATGAATAGTTCCATTAGCGTGACCTTAGTTTGTATTAAAAAAAAAAAGGACCATCTGAATAAATAACAGTGAAACTGCTGGGTTTCAGCTGTGGTGTTCAACAGTTGAGCAACGGAGCATTTTCTGCCCACATCAGTCACAATCTGCCCATCCGTCTGCTGTCATCTTACTCCTCAGCTTGGCCCGTCTCTCCATTATCTCTCACAACGGAGAGAAAACCAAACTTCTGGAGAACCAACTTCACCGACTTTGCTGTGAAGCTGAAAATTAAGATAAAAGCAGAGGTGGGCAAAATTAAGTCAGCTACTGTGCGTGACTTTTATGGCCTGCTGTATTCATCCGACAAAATCTACTATTCAGCAAACTGCTGGCACAGAACAGAAAAGCAGTAGAGTGGATCTAGATTCTGGCTGAACAGAAGGAGTGGAGGCTAAACAAAGTGCTGGATTGAGTTTGCAGTGCAAAGCTCAGATGTCAGGTAAATTGAGGTCACTCCTACTGGTGCCCTTTCTTGGAAAAGTGCGTTTGTGATTCAGGTAGACTTAGCCTCCAAAATTAGCTGTCAGCACCGCCTACGAGCTTTTAGCGCTAGCAGTTGTAAAGAAGTGAAGCTGCTCGTAGGAAAATTGTGGGCACAGATGGAAACCATTTCACTAGCATCAACCTTACTGTCTTGATTTATGCGATACATATGCATTTCCCACTGGGGCTTCAAACTAAGAGCACAGTCGGGGATGGCGGTTCACCCTTAACTATTTTATGAGCGCTATATTTCTTCAAACCTGTTTTGGCATGAGAGACTCTCCTATAACAAACACACTTCTGTAGCACGGCACTGCTATGCCCTGTGGCGAGATGGGAAGCAGGAAGGCCATATTCGCTTCCATGTCCAGCGGAGCCTTGACTGCTGCGTGTGTTTTTCTGTGTGAGTGAACGTGCATCTGTGTGTGAGGGCGCATTTTGCACTAAGACAATGCATTCCACGGCCGGTTTATGTGCGCATGTGTGTGTATGAACGGTCTGTGCAGTCAGCGGAACGGAGTGAAAACCTACCACTGATCCATCCTCTCTCGGATACACAAACATATTTGTGTGTGCAATGACATGTGAGCGCCTGCAGGTGTGTGCTACCTGTTCTTGGCGGCAGGTTCAGTGGTGTGTATATTTCATTTGGGACCAATGAGTGTGAGTGTGTGAGGTCTGATCTGGACAGGTGAGGTGTAAGGGAAGAGATCAAATCAGCTGTGGGGGAGCAAAGTCTCCAAAACAGCGTCTTTCACAAAGCAGCTTTTAATTTTCCTGCACGACACGTCTCTCCCTTTGTCAACAAGTGTGTCGAAATCCAAATGTGTGAACACAAACGCAACAGTATTACAACAAAACACTGCTCATGCACAGACAGTGGTTTCTCTCCCTCCCAATTTTGTCCCTTTTTTTTGCTCTGGAGCTTATCTATCACGCCCGTACACCAACCAATTTATATGGAAAACACTTTTAATGTGCAACAACAAACACGTCGCCTGCAAATGACATGGTCTTCTAAAGCATATGGCACACATGTTTCATCTATTAAAGGCTTTTTGGCTGAGCGATTTAGTATCTCCCAATGTTAAACCCATATGGAAACACAGATAAATGCTTCTCTTTGTCTCCACAGTCTCGCTCTGCGTGCTGGTGCTGCAGTCTCCTTCCATTTCTACCTTTCAAAACAGAGTGGGAAGAGAGAACGTGGGGAAGGTTTTCATTTCTGAATCATCACCGACTCACCAACATGATACGTTTCCCCCCGGAGGGCACACTAATGATCCTTAGCCTGAGTGACATATGTCTGAGGCCGATTAGGACGCCGCATCCCGACAACATATCAACAGGGATCATGTCAGGCGGAATTAGTTCGGCTCCACTAAGGTGGGCTGGAGACAAGTTTGCAAAGTGAGACAGGTGGGATTACATCACAAGCATGACTTCATGAGTGATCACATGCAAAATGAAGCCTGGAACGAATGCGGTTTCCTCCTTTGTGCTTTTTTTTCCCTCCATCTCTGAGCTGCACAGGAACAACTGCAGACATAGCAAAGCGATTCGAGGCATTCTGGGCTGCGGCTGAACCTCACTGAGAATTTTTTTTCTCTCGAAACCTTCATTCTGGTTTTGATAGGAGCCGTAATTGGCTCAGGAAAACATTACAGCATGTGCTCCTCCTTGCCAGCCTTTTGTTTTCTTTTCATATGGAGTGCTACAATCTCACGCTGTCTTCAGTCCCACTTCATAAGCTCATTCCAAGTCCACAAACTGCAAATATGACTTGTCACTCATTCAAGTTTTTTTGGAAATAACAGCAAGATGGACCCTGCAACGAAAACCCTTTCTGTCTTAGCTTCTTGTATGGTTTTGCAACGCAAGTGAGGAAAGCTGCGGCGCTGCAGCAGGAAAAGACCACGTGAATTTAAGGTTCTGTTCAGTTCCATTTCTACTGTTGCGCATGTCCAAGAAAACAAGTAAAGATTAAGACCACAACATTGTATTATTCATATGTCACCTTTATCAAACCTCTTGAATCCCCCTCATCTCCAAAAAGATGACATCTCTATAGCCTTGGAGTCACAGGAAACTCCAGCTTTATGACTCAGATTAACCACTTTGTTGGCTTATTCATTTGCGCTCAACTTGTAATTACGATATTTCCAAAAGCACTTGAAGGCAGAATAAGGTGACAGCAGTACGTGGGTTTGCTGCTGCTAAACTGGGCAAATGTGTGGAGAGTTTGTCATTGGAGAGGAAGCCAGAACATTTCAGGCAAGCAGCCTTGAAATTTAGATTGCATCAGATTCTCTTTCCATTTAATGGAGTGCCAGACTGCATTAACTTGAATCACTCATGCTAAATGTAGGGCTATTCATATGGTAAGTGGTGCTAGGTATGTATTTTTCAAGCATGAATTTATGGATATCTGTGTAGTAAAGATATGAAAAGTAACAACTGCTTTCATTAGGAAATATAAGGCAGAAACAGACAGAGAGAGAGAGAGAGAGAGACCCAGGGGCCTTGTTGCCCATTATGCATGCAGCGTTTTCATTTTCATACACGACAGCAGGAGATACAAAGAAGTCAGCTGGAGTGTGAGGGTGTGTGTCCGTGTATGTGTGTCACCTCTGGTTGCAGGACCACTCCGTGCAGGGTACAACACACAGTTTTACTGAACAATTAACACAAAATGATGAAACTGTTCAGTGTACTAAAGCAAGACCAAATGGAGAGCTTTTAATGCTGTTCACTTTCTGTTGTAATAAAATCTCTGTCATTTCATAAGACGCTCCCCAGAACAGCGCTTAAACTGCAAAATACGAAATGTAATTTTAATAACCAGCACAAAAACAGATTCATTTTAATGCCTCAGATGCTTCAGATTTTCAGAGTAACAGCAACAGACAATTTGACAGTGCACTAGATGTGCCTAGCTGAAGGCTACCACGGTCTACAAAGAGTCATCTAGTACGTTAAAGCTGCATTAATAAGTACAGTAGTATAATAACTAGAAAAGTACTGGGAGAGCGAAGACCTCCGCCAAACAGCTAATTTCACCCAGAAATAATCGTCCCAGGATTGTTTTGTCTACATTATCAGACTCCTTGACCCAGAAAACATACCCTTAGCATTTGGATTCACATTGATATCATTTTTAATTTAATAGTTATTCACCAAAATAATTTTTGGGTAATGGTGGTTTCTTCTGGATCCAGCTCCATAGCTGTTGATTCTACAACAGATCTGTTGGATCCTCCTGATTCAGCAGAGTCTCAGCTACATGTTGGTGTTGGCTGCATGTCTGGATCTTCATCTGTTACCTTACAGTGATGACCATTCCACAGGACCTCTAGTTTTTACTCTTCTGGATCACAGTATCCGGAATTTTGCCCGGATCCAGATCAAATTTTGATCTGTTGTAGAAATTAGCAGGAACTTATCCTGTATTTTTTGCCAATCAGCCTGGACATTTGTTGTGGAGTTACATGCACATATGCATGCACGTTGCACTGTCTCCCAATGCTAAAGAATCCTGCAAAACATTCTTGGATTCAGACGGTGATCCGGATCTCTAATCATCTTTTCCTTGTCCCATTATCCAGCTTTCCTGAACATTTCATCAAAATTCATCCAGAACTTTTCACATAAAGTTGCTAACAGACAGACAGACAAACAAACAGATAAACGCCGGCAAAAACATAGCATCCTTGGCGGAGGTAATAAAAAACAGAGAAACCTGGAATCAACATGTGCAACAACATGTACAGTTGCTCCAAGAGCCTACAGGTGTTACACCGGCACATGAACATGTGTCCCTACATACTACAGATATTTCATTGTAACATTTCCATATTTTTTTCCAGTGTGAACACAGATAAAGACAAGAAGCACCTAACACTAACAGCCCAGTTCAAGCGAAGAGAAGTTTTAATTTTTTACAAAATCTGGTTGGAGGAGGAAAGGGTTTGTTTTGGCAAAATTTTGAATGACACATGTGTGATTAAGTGATTTTGAATAATTACCATCATGAGCTTCGATTTGTTTTGTTTTTTTCTGACTGAACAGCGTGTTGTACATGAGTAGTGCAAGGACCAACGGAAAGTTAAAAATTCTACAATTCCTTCTGGCCCTTAAACCAGCTAGTGGGTTTCAGGGTTTGTGTGCAACTCAAGTTGCTTAAGTTTACTTTCCATATCTCCACATCCCCATCATGTGTGACAGATTCATACCAGAGACCTCACACAAGCAAGCGTCTGTCTCTTCCTCATCACTAAAACGTGAACAGCAGCAGCGGTGAATGCACCTGCATGAGCCACCAAGGGGCCACAGGTTGGAGGAGTCCATGACGACTCAGACGTGTGTATGTGTGCTGGGAATGGAGGAGGTGGCGGTGGAAAGGTCATCATGAATAGAACATGAGGGTGGGTGAGGTCAGGCTGCTCAATGTCCGTCACCTCCTGCAGATGATCTGCAGCTGGTTTGGGTGGGGGTTTGTGACTGGTCAGACACTGGTGTGTGTCTGTGCATGAGGTAGCCGTGATCTCTTCCATATTCATGCCTCAGCCTTACCCATATGTATTCAGCACCACATGAGACCCTTTACATCCTGGAAACTGGGCTGGAAATAATGGGAGGAGACATGGGGGTGGAAGTGTGACCTCTGACCTGCACCTTGTGTGTGTGTGTGCATTGGGTGGAGGGCTCAAATAAAGAGTCTTGATTGGTGTAGATCGTTTGAATTAATGCCTCGGTTACAAAACATGCACACGGATACAACACAGATGGCTTTAATAAAAGGGTAATTCTCATTGGTGCCCTGTCGATTACATTCCAGTCTAGCTTCATCAGTAAACAGACCCAGACAGCGTCTAGAACAAACTAGAAGGACAAATACATCACACTCAGATCTGTCTCTCTGATATATTTTTCATGTCTATCTTGTCTGCACTGAATGGTATTTAATATCTGTCAGGGCGGTCAGGTACACATCTTCAACCATCCGCTCCACTGCTAAAATGAGACCAATCAGCAGCAGGGCAGGGCTGAGACCTGTCTAACCAAATGGCAAAAAACAACAATTACATCAAAGACTGAGATGTAACTGAAGCACTGAGAGGTTTCGCTGTGGTTTAAAGAAAGGTTGCATCAATATGCAGGGCATGAGCAGCTTCCAACGAGCCAAATTCATTTTCTTTTATTGTTTAAGGTTCTGTATAATCAAGTATGAGAACAGAATAACAGCTGGCAAAATCCAACATTTTTCAACTGGAAACTGCTCATAAACATAAAATCAATTAGTAGCAAATGACAAAAGAAATAGAATTTTCGTGTTAAACATTTTTGGAAAGTGTTCTGTATAGATGTGAGAGCGGAAATGATTTGGGACTCATTTTTACTGACTGAGCTTGAATGTAGCAATAAGAAAATGATAAATAAGAACATTTAAGCACTACTGCTGTCACATTCACACAATGAACAGCCACAAAAGATGGTAGTTCAGCATAAAGTGGTGGTAATTTGTGGTCTTAAAGGGACATGCCACAGTTTTCATGTGTCAGGTTGATTTAGTAGTCCGGGGGCTGTATCCAGTGTGTGAAAGCCAGTGAAAGAAAGTAACTTTAAATACATCTACATTCAATTTTAACATACTTTACTTGACTATCTCTATATTATGTTACGTCATACTTCCACCTCATTACATTTCTGAAGGAAATATTGCACTTTCTACTCATCTCGAGACATTTATCATAAAAAGAAAAGTCAAGGTAGATTTTGTTTTTACAAAAATTCTAAAAACGTGAAATAAACTAATAAATTAAGAGTTAAACTTGAAAGTCCCAGAATTTTTGATACAAACGGTGACTCTGTTGAAACATCATAGGTTTAGATTTATTCGTGTTTGCTAATGAAGTTGCACGTCACAGGTGAGTAGTTCAATGACTGTTGGAAAATTTAAAATCTGATGATTGTTTCTGGGTGTAATTTGGCATGTTGACATTTGGTCTGCACTTATATAGCGCCTTTTTCTACCTTACTGGTATCCAAAGCGCTTTACAATGTGTTCCGCATTCACCCATTCACACACCAATGGCGACTGAACTGCCATGCAAGGTGCTGCCTCAGGGTCGTGCCCAAGGACGCTTCGGCATGCGGAGGGGCCGGGGATCGAACGGCCAACCTTGCGATCAACCTGCTCTACCACCTGAGCCACAACCTCGAACATGCCTTTGAGGTTCAGAGGGTTCCGATGAAGAACAAGTTGTTACAACACAGCTCACTGTTTAGGATTGAACTGGGTTCCAACTGTTTGGCTTATGACAACCTACAAAAGCATAAAAACAGCCCGGCTGACATTTCAGATGACTACGAGTTGTAAACACCTAAATCAAATAGCCATTTTTCTCTCTATCTCCTAATTTCAGTGTTCAAATGATCCAAAGTCTCAACAAAAGTCAAAGATTAGAGAAAATTCCAAAAACTGAAATCTGATTTGTGTATCAGAATTTAATTGTTTCTTCTTTTCTCTCCTATTAATCATGTGTGAAGCCCTCAGATTTACCTGCTGTATATAAAACTGGAGTTAAGTAGTTGAAACCTGCAGCAGTTCCATCAGCAACATGCTGCTGATACACTGATGCTGAACTGATAATCTAATGATGTCATATCAGTCAAAAGGACCAAACTAGGACCAATTTAAATACTTTTGCTGCTTATAATTACAAGATTTAGCTTCAGAGGGATTTTTCATGCAGGACTTCTGCTTGTAAATAGAGTATTTTGACTGTCCTGTATTGCAGGTTTTAATGGACTTACAGGATCTAAGCACTGCTCCACCACTGGCGTAAAACAACAGTATCAATTCTAGCTCTGCCAAGTCAAGGACATGACCCTAATAATGTCACCAGGGTCAGACTTCTTTAACAAAGAATCTGCTCTACAAACTGGAGGAAGAGTTTGGAAGACGAGACTAATCTGTAAACAGCAGGAGCATTTAACGGCTGCATCAAAAGCAGGCAGAAATATGGTGAAAAATTAGGATGGAGATATTTTTGCACATCATCAGAAGGAATCGGAGAAGACAAAAGCAAATTAATTCGCTTGAACATTACGAACTGAAATATGCAGTGACTTGTTATATAATGAGAGTGTCACTGATCTCAAACCAAACAGACTCAAAATGTTCATCCTTAAAAGAACCTTTCTAATGTTACAGGCCAGCCAAGTGTCCGTGCTGAGAAATGTGTCCAAAAATGTGCTGGACTGAGTTATTATCACCCAAGGCACAAGAACAGGCAGTACCAACCTCCACTCTCTCCATGCACACATCATACACTCCACCTATACACTTATCTCTCCCGTCTCCATCTTCTGCCTTCACCCTTTTTCTTTGACACCTCAGTGTTTCATTATTAATCTTTACACCAATTCTCTCTTCAATCAGAACTCTTCCAGCATGCACACACACACACACACACACACCCAGGATTGAATAATTGATACATTTCCCAGGACTCCATCTAAAAATAGTTTAACTAACCATGCTTTATTTCCAGTGCATTTTTCTGAACAAGTACCAGATCCAGACTCGAGGGCAAGCTGGACGCTTCAGACGTAAGACCTGGAATGGGAATTCATACCTGGCACACACTAAAGCACACATTAATCCTTGACTCCATGGAGGTGAGGGAGATAAAAATGAAGGCCTGGGGAAGACATGTACAATGTTACACCGAGGGTATTAATAACACAACACTTCCTGCTCAGCGCTGATCCCCTGTTGGGCCCTCAGGCAGCAGCATATGGCCCCACCAACACCCAAACATACATAAAGCCAACAGTACTTTATATTAGCTTATGCAACGCAGGAGCAATCCTGCATAATCCTTGACTATCCTTGAGGCCTCATCCCACCGTAGACGAGCGGGAAGTTTAGAGGCTACAGAAAGCTCAACTTGAGGCGCAGCAGGGACAAAACGCCGGGCCTGATACCACGAGCACCGTTGTCAAGGTGAATGCCTTAACCTAAAGAATCAAAGAAAAGGCAAGCATTTTTAACATTTTTCCTCAAAACAAAATACAGTGAAGTAGGAAGATGATGAAAAGCCTGTGAGAGTATTTATGAGCTTCCATTTCCAAACCTCCGACTATTTTTGCCTCTTTTGCAGAAAGCTTTGATTTCCTACAGGTGCTATGCATACTGTGCCCTCCCCCTACAGAGCTGCTGCTGCGAGAGAACAAAAAAGAAAAGAACAAGCTTAAAATAAAAGAAAAAACTGCATATGTGAGATGTTTGTTAAAGCCTCATGTGCTACATAAGGTTCAGTGTCCATGGGGGTAAGTTTCTTGTGTCTTTACATGTGCAGTAGTGTTAGTAAGATATCAAATAGCACCAGAAGAGCTCAGTTTTTATTACTAAGAGTGAAGCTGAAATTATAAAGAGATCCATAATTAGTGCTTTGTCTTACCAAACAGTTTAAAGTTCAGTATCTGTGTGGAATACACTGTGTGCACCTTCTACCACACAGCAGAAGCTCAAACTGTGACTGCAGATGGTGTGCGTGCTTCAGTTTGTGTGCATGTGTTCCTCAAGGCCACGAGCAGTGATGGTGATCCTTATTTTCTGACTCTTCTCACTGATACTGCCTCTGGTCGTAGCATCCCAGCGCAGTTCACACAGTATGCGCTCATGGTGCAATTGCTTTAAAGAGTGTAATATAATATATAATAAATTCCAAGTGCGAGGCGCAGCTCAGTCAGATGACACAGTCTGAGTTATGGCTCCACTTCCCACCTGGGCCTACATGTGTTTACATTCAGAGTACGGAAAGCTCAATGAAAGCCTGACTAAACAGCAGCACAGTGCTATGCTGCTGGACTGAAACAGCTCACAAATACAGCATGAACTCTGGTGTCTCTCTTAGCTTAAATAGGATGCAACTGTACTTGGCAAAGACAAATTTCCTGCAGGAGAAACATTTCGACACCGCATACTTATTGACACATCATCATGTTGGAATATGTGTCACATATGTTACCTCCATCTGTGAAATCTGGGCTCATTAAATAGCCCACTACTCACATATTTGTATATAATGTCCTCTAGGTACTACTGTGGAAAACGTAAGCTGTCACCAGTGTTTGTAAGGAAAGTGCAGTGAAGCCATTCTGTTCGACAAAATGGCATGTTAAAATGTGTGATATGTGTCATGGAGTTAAATAAGTTTCAGCTGTGGCGTGATATAATATTCAGACTCAAGCAATTATGTTGGAATCATTGATGGATCATGAAAATTAATTCTTGAACTGCCACCAGCGATTAATCAATCGGCTACTGTACCAATCAGTCAATTTAAACATGTAATTTTCCAACAAAAAATGTCTTCTAAGTTCATTTACATGATAAAATAAAAAGATGGCTTATCATTTAAGGAAAATCAGAAAACTATGTAAATGACAGCAGTTTTATCATACAGTAGACGTGAGCACAGAGAGCAGGAGAGAAGCACACCGATGTAAAGTGCTTCTGCGCTAAATATCTACCGTGTGTTTTTTCTTCAGGTATGCATGAGGGCATTTTGCTGTGCTGGTGTGATCTTCACAATGCACAATGTACAATCACCTTTTTGTTTTGTTGTAACTGGAAGCGCTCACCAGTATTCACCAATACTGACCAATGACTGGAGCCAAAAAGACAGATGTCATAACGCAACAGAGCAGCTAAAAGACTAATTTTAAAAACAAGGACCTGTTATAACCAGAAATGTGTTCATCATCTGCTTTCAGCTTCTGTCCAAAATAATATGATAACAAGCTATTACCATAGAAGTGTTCATCAAAACCAAACTGTGAGCTGTATCGGGACATCTTCACCGCTTTCATATTCGCTTTAACTTCAAAAGTATTTGCTGTGGGCGTAACAATAGTGTCATCTCTGCTGCTGCAATGACTCAAATGATCCTATCTGATCTGAAATCTTTTTGGTACACTGCGATCCCATCCCACTGCCCAGAACTCCCAGACTTTTGCTGTGCTTTGCGAGCACAAACAAAAATATTTAAATATTAAAAGACGGATGTGTGAATAAATTTGCAAGCTTATATCTGTCTTAAATAATACATCTTCCTACCGTCTCCTGGAAAACTACAGCAAGAATATAATTCAAAACAGAGGGATAGACTAGACAGATGGAAGCTGTGGCTTTGATTTTAAATCCCATCTACACAGGATACATTTTTTAAGAAAGCAAAAGGCTTCTCCGTGATAATCCTGTTCTTCATGATGTGCAGTATTAGCTGTTTAATCTAGATTGAAAGCCTTTCCCTAAATAAAAAGAGAGCTGCTAAAAATTTAAACAACTGACAGCTCTGCTGTACCTGTGTGCTGCATATAGTTCAGAGGAGTGTGCTGGGATAAAGTGAAGTGTGCGATGTCTCTGCTGATTTCTCTCCTGGCTCATTAAAACTTGATGAACCTGAACACTCCCTCTAAAAGCAGCGGCGGCTCTTTGACAGAGCGGGGCTTGCCTCTGTCCATTAGCATAATGTGTTCAGTGATAGAAAAGGGCAAGATCATGAAGGAGGCAGAGTTTTAGGCAAGTGGACTTTCTGAGAACGTGCATACCAACGTGCATACCAGCTAGCCCAGTAGCTCTGTTTTCTTTTCTGAGAATCTCGTCTAATCATTAGCACTGCACTGGTCAAGATCTGCATTTTCAGAAAGTAAAGTCAAAGTACCGACTGGAAGGTGTTGGTCATAATGACAAACCTTTAGAAAATCATCACCCACCTCTGCAGCCTTTCTCAGCTGCATAGGGAGTCTGAGTCTCTGAGCTCAATGTTTTGGTTTAGCGATCCACAACTGTAAGGCCAGTTCACGGTTTCCACATGACTTTAAAATGGGCTTGTGGTTCTATTCATACTACAATAGGTACGCTTTGGTCTGCTACATAAACAGTCACATTGCTGCTCTTATCAGACCCAGAAAGACACACAGGGCTCCTGTGGATGTTACTGAAAGGCTGTGACTTTGCACTTTTGACAGAATATAGCAGCTGGTTACAGACTGGCCTGCAGAACCGTGTCAGTGTGATTATTCTTCAGTAGTGCTCCAATGATGGAAAGCATGGACAGGAGAGCATCTCTAAAGTCCAGCAGCAACTACTTCATTTATATCTCTTAAAATGATGAATTATAAGGGAATAGATAACAGAGAATCACCTCCTTCTCATAATAAGCATTTGTTTCTCAATCAAACAACCAATGGGGGTTATCGAGCAGGTAACTAGCCAATCAGAAGTTGCATCAATCGGCTCTGGCAACTTGTGTTAAATTTCAAATAACTTCTTTGTCTACAACGGCACACAGTACAAAACAAGCCGAAAGAAGACATTGGAGGAGAAGAGAGAGACAAAGAAAAAAATATAAAGTGAGATCAGATAAGGGTCAACATCAGAGAGGTATTTTTCAGATGGCAGGACTGTAATCGGCTGCAGACTGATGTGGAGGATGTCCTGTTCTTTCCTGACAAGTAACAGCAGCTTAAGAATGTTAAGGATCAGTCAGTGAAAGATTGAGCTTCTTCAGGTAACCGTTAGATGTGGCCATTTTTATATTGGAATAATCAACGATCATACACTGTCTGGATTTCATTTTCTTTTATTCTTTACTATTAAGTCCTTTAGATTTATTGATCTGTTCATAATAGAATCTACTGATGTGTTTAGTCATCAGGAACCCAGTTCTGATTGTTGCATGTAAAACACTTCATCTCCTGTGTGGCAGCAGACTTTTCTCCTGTGTTTAGAACAACTAATGAAAATCTTTACTGATTAGATACAGAGTGAATAATTCACTACATAAAATCCAAGGACTGCAGACAGAAGCAGCAACACAGAGATGAATTTATATAAAAATGTTCCAGACTGTGACGTTTAAAATTTTAAAAACTTTCTCAAAGCTGCATCTGGGAGAATTAAATATGCATGGCTGTTTGCAAAATTTAACTACACGGGGACTCCGTAAGATCCCTTCAAAGAAACGTTCCACTGAGCAGGCCTCGATTGGAGCATCCCTATATCATTGTTTACTCCATATGTAGGCAGCTGAAAGTCAATCCTGAGTTGTGTTTGAGTTTGAAAAGTGTTTGATTGGCAAGCAGCAGGGGACGACTAGTCATCATCTTACAGTTAAGCTGGTTTACGGCGCATCCTTTGACAAATACCCATCCCTGTTTGTTTACCTGCACTGGCTGGAGGGTGTGCTGGTGCATATTAATGACAGTGTGTGCGTGAATATGTATGCACTCATACGTAAGCATGTGTGTATTTACCAGGCCCCTGAAGCTCTGTTTCCTATCTCCAACACCATCTTTTGCAGGAGGACTACTGTGACCAATCAAACACTGCCCTGGGAACACAATGTGTGTGTGTGTGTGTGTGTGTGTGTGTGTGTGTGTGTGTGTGTGTTGGCTGCCATCTGGCCCTGTCACTGGCCTGCCTCACTGTAGAAGCTCCTGACCTGTGCGGCCGTCTAACAGGACTGCTGAACCTGGCTGCCATCTCTAACAGCTCCTGTTCAGAGCCACTCCAGACGGGCCAGACAAGGAGAAGAAAAATACCAAAGAACTGTGTTATCTGATTGAAAGACAAAAATAGGGAGCTTCACATCATCACCCAAACCAATCCCTGTTCCACTCAGCTGTAATGGAACTGGTCGGGGGGGGTGGGGAAGTGATTGAATCTTAGTGTGGCATCAGATGAACCCAGCGTGGCGCTGAGGTAATTGCACATTCTTTTTTCCCCCTTTGGTGCTTCTGCGTGGACATAAAAGTCTCATTTGGAACAAGAGGAAATGTACTGCCTCTCAGGGGATTGATGAGTGCTACATGGCTTTGAGTCACTGAATTAAACCCCACCCCTTGTGGACATAGATGCACCCACCACATGCTGCGTTTAAATCCAACTCAACTAATAGTCCAATGACCATCCACTTAGCAATGCAGATTTGAGCTGTGCAATGATTGGCATGACTGAGTCGATTATCATCCTTTACAAAAGTCATTCGCTGTTGGTGTCCTTTGATATGACGGAGAAGAGGACAGCTGAGCTACCGATGGGGCAATAAATAGTGCAGAGAACAGTAGTCTATGAGAAGCACCAACTGGAAAACCTGTTTTAATTAAATTTCTCTATCTGCTTCTGACAACACACACCCTCGCTCTCACACACACTAAAGGTGCTAAGTCGTCCCCCCAGGCTGACAAGCCCTCAGCGCCAAGGCAGAGGGGAAGGGATTTCTGGGAGAGGGAGGAAGAGAGAAAAAAGATGGAGGAGGAGGAGGAGGAGGAGGATGAGTGAGGGGGAGATAAATCAAAGTCGAATTTCAGTTCAGGCCAATTTCTGAATGATTATAACTTAATATTAGCAATATGCAGGAAGGTGGAAGCGCTTGTATTTAAGTTGGTCCCCAAACTGTCTTGCCCTCGCTCTCACTCTCTGTGTAATTCCTTCTTCTTCTTCTACTTAAAAAAATAATCCATCATTCCTCACATCCTACCTTTACTTTCCTTCCTCAGTTCTTTCCTCCCTGTTAAACACAGTTACTTTTGATTCTTTTCAGTGTTTTTCAAAGATAGGTGCCGACATTTTTTTCCCTGTGAAACCTCAAATAATTCAAAGACTTATCCACTTGTGATCCTCGTTCCTATACTGTAAAGTGGCACTATACAGATTTTTCAAAAGCCAAACATTAATACGAAGAAAGAATGTATACAGTTCTATCCCAGTAATCATCTGGTGACCTTTAGCCATCCTGACCCCTGGTCCAGAACCACCATTTTCCAACCTGCTGTCAATCTAACTGCTGTAAATCAGAGTTACAGTAGAGGTAGAGCAAAGGTCAGTGTTGTGCCTCGTTCCCACTATTCATAAGTCCATATAAAGTAAGCCACCTAATGTTCAAAGCAAGGATGGGTCAAAACAAGACAGGAGCATGTGCATGGAGCATTACAGCCACATGAACAGAACCACTGAGGCGTAGGAACAGGAGGTTGTGCAGAAATATTTTTTCACAAATCATATAAACCATGCTGCGTTATGTGTAGCTGTATATTACACGGCTAATATGACTTAAACTAAATAAGGGCTGAACTGTTGGCCTGACCTCCCTGAAGGACTGTATCCGAGAGTATTTATTTACTAACCATAAACAGGTATATCATTGATAAGTAACAATGAGCCATATGTATATTAATTCAAGTTCAATACTTTACCCCGTATGTTGCTCTGAGCTATCACCACTAGCTGATGTTACCAAGTACAGCAAGCACCTGGCTGACTGCGCAATATCAGCCTGACTGGCCTGTCATCACAAATACAGCACAGCAAAATACAGACATCACAAAACAGTAGCACAAAGATAAACTGTTAAACCATTAAAGGCTCCTAAACCTCAGTGAGCCTAATATGAAATGTTTAGTTACAGTCACTCTACCAGCCGTTCATGGTCTGGGGTCAGAAATTATTTGGGGGAAAAAACAAGAGCTAGTTATTTAACTACCCAGCTGCTGAACGTGCTGACAGTGTGATCTTTTTACTGATATCCAGAGTCTCTGAACTCAGTACAATAAGCTTCGCATAACGTTCGAACAAAACTGTAACCAACGTCGTTAAAAGCTCCTCGAGGATATTATTCAATAAATTCTGTTATTAAGAAACGTGTCATGTATTACAAGTTACTGACTCTCACCAAAACAAACGACACAGAAGGTAGGTAAAGGGTTAATACACTCACCGAGGCGCCGCCGTTAGCGTTGATTGCTATGGCTAACCGGCTTCTTGCGCTTCCTGGCATCGGCGTCACATGACCAGAGGAGCGTAACTTGATTGGCTGGGCGGTGGTTCAATTAAAGCCAGAATTGATTATTTACGTCTAAGTCCCCGGATGTGAACAGCGAATTTTTTGACTGCGAATTTTGAACAATGAATTTTGTGCACCTCAAATTTTGATGCTTCGATTTTTTGACTCTGAATTTAATTAAAGTTATTGAAATTTTGATAAGCTTAATTCAGACATTAAAAAAAATATTCCAACACATAATTTAAATGCAAAAAAAATCTAAATTTGAAATTCAAAAGCTTTTAAAATTTAAAATCTGATGAGTAAACTAGTAAATAAACCAGTGTTCTTTTTAATTATGCATTTACACGATGTGACTGTCAACACAGCCAAGCAACTGAACTGAACTGCCTGCTTTTGTCAGAAACTTCTGGTGTACACAGTGTGGCCGTTAATACGCCTCTAAAGCTCAAAATTTTCAATGTACTGGAAGAAAATTTTTAGGTCAGAAAAAGGAGACATACTGGAAAAACATTGGAGATCACAGAGGCTCTCAATGAACAGTCTGCTGTGTGATTTGCATATGTTCACAGAACTATGTATGAGGTGTTAAGTCTTGATTATAGGACGTGTAGGGTGCATGGATGTGTAGTTGTTACTATTATACTGTTTATCTGGCCTTCAGACTCCACTTGGAGGACCTCATGCATGTGCAGTAGGTTACATCTACAAATTCTACAGATACACACTACTGCCGAGCATGCGCACTATTGCTCATGGACTTTTTATCTCTAGAAAGAAAATGCTGAACATTTCATTACAGTTGTCGTCATAAAATATGACTTATCTAATTTTGTTTTCATCATAAAAACCATCAAACATTTTTTGTGGGGGTTTTTTTTGTATTGTGTTACATTTATATATCCCAGACAAAACCGGGAAGGTTGTAGCCACAGTTGGGGGTCTGAGCACTGTGTGTGTGTGGAAAGAAGGGATGTGTGTGTTGTTTGGATTGTGGTTTAGTCTGTTTGTGTTGTAGTTTTAAAGGAAGCACCATAAAGAAAGGAAATCCAAACAATCTGAGGGGAGGGCTTCACGCTGCAGAGGAAAATCTGTTCCACTTTGGAGTTTGGAAAAGCATTTAACAAACGTTAATTTTGCCACTATAACAGCTGATTAAACACTGATTTATCCTATCAGGCAAATATCTACAAGACAAGAATCTCAAGCACTCCCACTCCAGACTGTGCCCTTGAATCGAGCTATAACATCTTGATGAAGTGGAGGTGAAGCAATCTGTCACTTAATTTGGGAAGATTACTAAAAAGATACTAAGATGAAGCAATAAGATGTATCACAGGTTTGTTACTGTAGGAGGAAATTTTGCCGGTGTTGTGACAGGAGACACCTGTGGGAGATAAGGGCTGTCAGCCACCAGTGGGAAATGTCACAGCTAATACATATCACATGCAGAGGGACTCACACTGAATGCAGTTTCCTACAAGAGTGTGTGTGTGTGTGTGTGTGTGTGTGAGATGTGAGCTCACTTGCAATGAAATTCCACATGTGTGCAGCACATGACGAGCGCATGTGTTTGCACTTCTGGTGAATGTGAATGCACTGCGGTTATTTGAGACACAACCCACAGAGCCATATATCAGACAAGACACAGACAGAAAATGCTTCAGTCTGAGCTGTGCTTGTGTCATTTGCAGGGCTGTTCAAGTGCGGTGTTTTGGTTTTTTTTTTTGTTTTACGCCGCCAAACAATAGCCCACTATTTACAGCATTCAGGAGAGTTTTCATGCTTGTTATGCCGCTCTGCTAGGTCAGTTTCAAATTGCATATTTGGCACACTGCCTTTGTCTTGTCATCGCTCAATTTAAAGTTCCTGCACAGCTGAGGTCTTGGGCATTTTGTCTTCCCCTTTAACTGCCAAGGAGAACTGAAGCGTGACGTTCACTGTTAGTGAGAGGGATGTCAGTTGCGGCGATGTATATGTCTCCACATTTTACCAGTGCAATTACAAGGCATAAATACAGTATGAGAATGAACTGACAAGACACTTAGCAAAAGACAAAAAAAGAAAAACCAAATGCATATGCATAAAACTAATATCCAAACTGTCAGAAATTCTGCTACAGCTCTAATCAGTTGTCAGGAAAAATAAAAACAAACTTAACTGTGTTACTATTATTATTAGAGAAGAGATTTTTACAGTACATGTGCAAAAATACACCTAAAAATGTATTTCATGAAATATTGTTTTCACACATTTCTGTACACTTGAATGGCCCCTGTGATTTATTGTTGCACTGCCATAAAACGGTGGGCTCAACGGAGACAGATTAATAAAGAGAATGGTCAAAATTGCTGCAGCAGATGCTGAGACACCCTCACTTTCAGGACAGGCAAGAACGCTGAGTCCTGCATTTCCTATAATGCAACTAATAACATCTTTTAATTACAACTCCCTTGCCCTGGACAAGCTAAAAGCACAAAAGTGCATCTACAGGCGAGTAAGCTCATCTTAACCCTCTGAAACCCAAGCAGCTTTTGAGTGTCGCATTCTAATTGCACTATAAAGTCAAGCACCGCCATGGTTAGAACTGTTGCTTTGTTTTTGTGCAGTTAACAGCGTTAGAATGCAATTAATGTTGAAAACAGAAAAAGCAAAGTTGAATGTCTTGATTACTCATGACACAAAAATTTAAAATACATAGAATTAACTTGTACAGCATTTTTAAAAGAGCCCACAGATGTGACAGCACTGGAAAGAAATCCTGGCTCATCGTACCATCGTACATCTCCCTTTCTATTGCTAATTTGTTTCCACACTTGTCTTCTATCTGCTCTGTTCGGCTAGAAGCTCTCTGAGTTTTTGTCATGTGACAGCTGCGTCCCTTCATTTCTGCACAGGCTCTGTTCGCTCTGACACGATCAAATGGCTCAGTTTTTCATCTACACATGCAGAATGAAGATTGGGATGAAACGTCATTGCTTTACGCTGAGATGTGGATCATTTTTCTGATGTTCAAAGAATTTTTCTGATGATAAATAGTGTAACTTTGGCCATTATTTTCTAAAGATAAAGCGACTTTCTAACCGGCCAGTGGCTTATTTTTGGTTCAGAGGGTCAATATGTGAAACTGGAGAAATGACCTGTTAAAAACCTCACCTAAATGCTTCATCCCTTTTATTGTGATGGGGGGAAAAGGTCTTTTATTTAATTATGTGGTGAATATATACATTTTCTGCACTATAACCACCTTAACCCTGACCTCAAATGGGGTTGAATCCAACATCCATATATGGTAAATAGCAGTGCACACACAAACACACACACACACACACTAAAGGTGGTTGCCTTCTGTGACACCAACCCTTAATTATATAGTTACAGAGTCCACTAAGTGCATGAAACTGTGGAAAAACAACTGCAAGAGTGCTGAGCAGATACACAGACCCACACCAGTCTGCCTGTTGGCTTATTATGGAGAACCTTTGGGAAACCTTGGACATCTTTCATTGGACTTTCTGTTTTTTACGCTCATCATCATTACGCCAGTGTGGAAACTTAACTGTTCACACAATATAAAACCTGCTCAAACAGCCAAATTACGGAGCTGTGCACACACTGAGCCTCACATGCTGATTCACTGTGTACAATTTAGGAGACACACACAAACTTCCATCCTCTATTCCATGAAAAAAAAACAAACACAACAGCTAAATTGTTCAAATTATCCTCAGTTTTTCATTCTTTTTCTACTCCTATCCTCCTCTTTCTTTCTTTCTTTCTCTCATTATGGAAATGAGGAAGCGGGTGGACGTGCGATTTGCACACTCTCTGTTCTGTGTGGTGCACACACTCTCTGAGGTGCGCGGCTGGAAATCTGACGGCGGATGCAATGAAATGATGGCTTAAATATGCAGGGAGGAACAAAAGAAACCGGGCCATCTTTGGGAGGAAATTAATTCCCCTGATTCTTCCACGAGTGCACAACACATCATTCACCTCTTTTCCGACTGACAAACAGTTAGATAGATAAATTGTTTCATCTGCTCGAGTCTGCGGCCAAATTTGTGACTCTGCACACACCTCCAAGCAAGATACCACAGCGAGAACTCTCATCGCCTTCTTAATTTCTTAAATATTACTATTGAATCCTGCTGCGCATACAGAGCACACAAGTCACTAATAAGGTAGAAAATTTAAGGCAATATGGCTGGTGCACTTTTTAATTTTTCTTGGTTGTACAGTAAATGTCTGTTCAGAGGATCCGCTTTTCTTCTGAAGCACAGGTTAACGAAAGTGGGAGGAAAAACTCATACTGGAAAATATATTCAGCCAAAAGGAGCTCTGGAGGGACTGCAAACATCTTATTATTGTTTTTGTTGCAGTGTTTGGTTTCTAGTGGCTTATAAAAGGTTTTGCTTTGTGCATAAAACACACACTTAAATATGAAATTTACTCCTATGCTATCTTAAGATGTTGACACGAGATTTTAAGTGTACACCATCCATTTCATCCATCTCCATTGTTCAAGTGGGATTTTGTATTCAGCCCGGAGGACTATTATCAACTCCTAAGCAGGAAGATCATTAGAACATGATTATGGAGCAATGGCTCTAATTTTAAAATGTGGCTGTTACATAAAATAACCTTTATGAGCCGTAGTGTATCTGATCTGTGTGTGTGTGTGTTTGTGTGTGTGTCTGTTTTATAGAATAGTTGAATGTCAATGCCAATGAAAACAGAGGTAAAGCATTTTGGGTACAATTTGCCAAGCAGCTCATTTCACCCCATACTGGGATTTACACACGGAAATAATCGTCCCAGGATTGTTTTATCGTCATTATTAGCTTCCTTGACCCAGAAAACATACCCTTAGCATTTAGATTCACATTGATATCATCATTAGTTCAATAGTTATTCACCAGAATCTCTTTCTGGGTAATGGTGGTTTCTTCTGGATCCAGCTCCATAGCTGTTGATTCTACAACAGATCTGTTGGATCCTCCTGATTCAGCAGAGTCTCAGCTACATGTTGGTGTTGGCTGCATGTCTGGGTCTTCATCTGTTACCTTACAGTGATGACCATTCCACAGGCCCTGTAGTTTTTCCTGTTCTGGATCGTAGTATTTGGAATTTTGCCCGGATCCGGATCAAGTTTTGATGTGTTGTACAAATTAGCGGGAACTTATTCTGTATTTTTAGTCAAGCAGCCTGGACATTTGTTGTGGAGTTCCATGCACATATGCATACACATGTCCCTATCTCCCAATGCTAAAGAATCCTGGAAAACATTCCTGGATCCAGACGGTGATCCAGAATCACTAATCATCTGTTCCTTGTCCCATTATCCAGCTTTCCTGAAAATTTCATCAAAATCCGTCCAGAACTTTCGCGTAAAGTTGCTAACAGACAAACAAACAAACAAACAGGCAAAAACACAACCTCCTTGGCAGAGGTAATTAGTCTCTAGAATCAATAAATTATTCTTGTGATTATCGTTTTGTTCCTAATCGTGCAGCATTAGTCAGCTGTAGGGAATATTTCAGCTACAGAATGGTGCTGACCAAAAAGAGACACTCTGTCTTACAGTTGTTGTCGTGCCATGAGGCAACACAACTCATTTGTTGATCATGTAAACCAGAACCACTCAATGCCAGCCAAAGCAATGTCTTCACTAGTGTGACACCAACTGGTTCACACTCAAAAATAGTCTTCACATAACATTCAATATTGCAATGTCAGGTTTCCCCAATGTCACACAGCCCCCTAACTCAAAAGTGTTTTGTTCTCTTCTTCTAGCCGCATACACATGGTGAGGGTTCAGTGTCTCCCGTGTGCTCAGATGAGTAAAGCATTGATCAGTGGAGGGCAAATTCAGCAATCCCCAAATCAGCATTCCTACAGCTTACACATATAAATGCATACAAAATGCATGAATTCTGTAAGGATGTGCATAGATGCTGTTCTTGACAAGAAAGTAAACAGCAGATAGTGTCTTTACCCTCCACCTTGCCACGTCGGCTCCTTTCACTGCCTCACCACAGTATATATATCATCTGTATTTCTATGCATTTCTTTACACTGAGCGAAAAGGCCAAACAGAAACATTCAAATAATAGCGATTTGCAGTCTTTTTCTTTTTGTTTCTCTCTTTGTCTCAATATCTTCTGCCCTCTGTCTCGCTCTCTGCTATCATAAATCTTATTAAAGCTCAGTGAGAGGGCAGCGATGAGCACGCTGTACAGACACACACACACGCCAAAGCACGGTTTGATGAAATCCCCAATTCTGCACGGTGTTTGCGTGCCTTGTCCCTTGTTTGGTGGAGGAAAAAAATAGCAATGTGTAAATGGTGTCGCTGACATGCTGTGGGGCCAAGTGTCAGAGTGTTGTAATTGTATCCAGTGGAGCAGAACACATATATTCAACACACACACACTCATACACACACACATACACACACAGATTCTGGTTGACGTCAAGGCTTCCAGGGTCCAGAAGTCAAATGAAAGGGGATGACGAAAACACATGTAGGCTAACGCTAATGCTAGTCACTCTGCGTGTGTGTGTGTGTGTGTGTGTGTGTGTGTGTGTGTGTGTGTGGCTGTTAACAGGGTGGGTGAGACTTCCTACTCGCCACAGATGGAGCAACCACACAGGCAGTAAATTATGAATCCACTGTTTACCAAGATTTCATGAACTGGTCCCCAACTAGTTGCACACGTTGTTGCCGTGACAACCTCCAATAAATGTACCCGTACAAATTTACACCTCCACTTTAGATTTGAAAACTTGAGTGACGCAGTCAGTTCATTACACCCTTACATTTTCAAATCCTTCAGTAACTGTGTGTGTGTATCTGGTTGTGTTTGTGCGTCAGGGTCACGTGGAGGGTGGGATGTTCGGAATGGGTAGTGTCCTACCCTCACTGTGTATGAGCCTCCCAGGAAAACACACACTCACACACACAATCACACACACACAGGAACACAAAGCACAAACCAACATTCTCATAGCACACACACACACACACACACACACAGACTCAGATAAAAGTTAACACAAACTGTAAAATGGGATCTTAGGGGTTCTATGTGTGTTCATGCACACATCCTGAGGTTCAACTGCAATCTGTAAACAGTGTTTCTGGCTGAGTGAAGAAAAACAAGAAGCAAGGGGTAAATGTTCAGGAGAGACAACGAGTGTGTGTGTGTGTATGTTTGTGAGCGTGTGTGTGTCTGACAGAACAAGACAGAGCAAGAGAGCATTGAACTGCAGATGCCTGACTCTTACAGCAACCGATGCTTCTGCAGGAAAACTAAGACATACTGTATACACTACCCGTGTGAACAATGTGGATATTGTGAGTGCCGAGCAAAACGCTCGTTTTAGCTCGCACTTCTTAATAAGATAAAACTCACTGTGATGCAGGACTCAGCTAATAGCAGGATATCACAACGCAATATTGTTCAGAAACACGTCGACGTGGCAAGGCGCTTATTTCCCTCTAATTAACAACCTGACAATGAAATTCGTCGCATTGGTTACACTTCCCAGTGTGGTTATTTTTCTGACATCGCCACCCAACAATTAAATTAGCGCCTGCCCATCACAGCTTAAAGTGGAACAATGACCGAGGCCCGATTTAAAATAACTTGCTGCTGTGTTAATAAGACACAATGAGCAACACGGCCTTTCACTGCTGCTGAATAGCCACTGTTGCCGTCAACATGCGACCAACATAGAGAGCTCATTTAAAGTGACATTAGGCAATTCTGCATGCTAATTACTTCCAATATATGACAAAGAGCTGAGAAGCTGGGGTGGGCTTTCAACATCTCTCTGCACAGCCATGCTGAGCGATAAGGGCTTCGATAAGCAGCGAGAAACTATTAATTAGCGCGCATGGATTCATGCAGTCAATGGGGTTTTGTTTATCCTGCTAATGTCATTCCTTCGATTTCATTTCAGAGACTCGGCATAATGAAAATTTGTTTTATTTTCATTTTTAGTCCCTTTTTTTTAATCTCTCGGCCTGTTGCGAGGAAGAGGATGAATTTTGTGTCACTAATGAGGCAAAATAAAGAGCATCATAGAATGCTTTAATCAGTGTGAAGTTGTGTTTTTCAGTGAAATATGAGGCAAAGCCTGTACTGAGAAGCACACTCTGAATAAACATCTCACTTGGATGCTGGATTTTTTTATTCCACATCGAAAGCACATTTTAAAAACTCACTTAAACCTGACATGTGATTTGAAATATTCCTGATCGTCTAAATCAGAGCCGTTTTGTCAGTGATGCTGGCTGACAGCTTCCAGATCCCAGCCACAGACAGCTCAGTGTGCCGTCCATCCACATCAAACAGCTGCTGATCCTTACAAGGTCCAAGGTCCCTGAATAACCTGCAGGTTTGCTCCACAGCTGCGGGACCTATCAAAGAAAACCTGCATCGCTAACTGTGTCAACAATTACTCAGTGTCACAGGGAATCAAACGCAAATAGTGGTGCACTTTAGAGCTTGGGCCTACCCTCCTCTCTGGCTAATATTTTTGTTTTTCTCTCTTTGGAGAGAAACTTATCTCAGCGGATCAATACCGGCTAAGCTGAGGTCGGCCGAGGCGAGCCTGAGCGAGAACGCTGTCAGTGACGAGTGGGTTCGCGATATTTGGCTAATTCCTTTGCCTCCTCTCACCTTTGTTTTTGAAAAGCACTCCTCACTGGTTCTTCAGACACGCACGTAAGCATCTGCCGAGTCTACAGACACGAAACGAGACAGGCCAAGGTGAGGGAACCGAGTTCAGCTGTGCAATTTGAAAGCTCTGTGTACTTTAAAAGGGCAACAAACTTTCAGTTGATAACGTCGAGGCTGCCCGCTTTCCCCACCAGCCTGCACAATAGTGGGCTAACAAGCTGCTCTCTGTTAAAAGTCGGACATGACAACTCTTCTGTGAAATCGTAATCCTGGAGAGGCAACTTTACAGTGTACCTTTGATATCTTGATGTGAGACGTTCTCAGCCAGTACCCCCACCCCAGCTAAACGATGAGGTAGATATTTTGCCTCTGTTGTGTGAAATCTATGATGTGAAAAGATTTAATTAAGATAGGCCGAGGAGTCATAATTAATTCTGCCGCTCTCTGAGTCAGGCTTACTGTCAAGAACACAGGGAAAGGCTCCGGCAGAATAAATTACAGGAGTCGTTGTGTATGTGTGTGTTTGTCGCCGCCCATCTGAGCGGGTACCGGGTGTGGAGCACTTGGTTACTGTATTCTCCCACAGCTGACTTCGAGCTATGTCAGTTCTGCGTACTGCTCTCAAAGTGCTACTGAGCCCACTGGCACTTTTTTACACGCGTCCCACGATCTTAGATCAAATCACATTTCGGTCCAGGAGTTTATTTTGACTGTCAGTGAGGAGCATCCTCCAGAGAGAGCTGTCAGTGACAAATGTGAAATTGAAAGCTTTGCAGCAAATGGGCTCTCGCCAGGCAGGTGGTGCTGCAGACAGCTACAGTCACAGGAGACCTCTGAACTGTCTGAGGCTCCGCTCTTCCATTACACCTCCTTTCTTTCCGAGTCTCTGGCCTATTTTGAATCTTGTTTGGCCATTGTTTGGTCGCCTACGGTTGTAATAGGATGAAAAGGAAGGATGCACCTCCAGGGAGGCATTTTCACTGATTTTCCTTCTGGCCTGCAGGTGTTAAGACAGAATTCAAGAAGTGAACCGATTTCATCCAAATACAACTCTATTTGGCATTAGTCAACAAGCCATCTGAAGTTAGAACATTCACTTTTAACAAGAAACATGCCTGATATTACTAATGCTGCCGTCATTTGTCCTTCACCAGTGAACAAGCATTTTCTGTGTTTTCTCTGGATGGGCACTAACAGCAGGGGGCCGAGGGCCTCATTTATCAAGCATTTCTCTTCGTCAACCCCCATTACCAAGGTCCAATACTAATCCCTCAAGCTGCAAATTCTATGAGCTTTCTAGCTTTGGCCAAACATGCAACAACTGTCTTATTATCAGGAGACGACAGGCAATAATGAGTACGGCCTGAGCCAAGCGACTGCTGCTTTGAGCTTTCAAAGAAAGAGCCTAATTAAAGGCTGCTTTGTGACTTTTGTCACTTTTTTGACTGGTGATTATAGGCCATTCATTGGGGAGGACTCGTCAGCTATTTGCGGGTGGCGCACACCATAAATATCATCTAAGAGCTTTGCTTATGCTGTGCCGAACCTGCATTTCTCCGTGGCGAGTCCCAAGATTCCCTCGCTCTAATTTGCAGAACAAATTCCTTTACTTTCTGCAGAATCTCCTCGCGCTAATAAGGACATCTCATCAACGGCATTTCAGAGACAAGCCAGGCTGTTTAAAAATGCAGGCTTCTTGGTATCTTGTCTGTGATTTCCTGTAATTAAGTACTGAGGAGCAGCGCGTCCTTGGCGCTGAGGACAAGTTCAGTAGAACAAGCCCTGTGCTCTTTGGAGCAGATTTGACTAATGGCAGAGCTATATTAGCCCTCTGCCGGCCCACAGCATCTTCTAAGTCACTCCGCACCACCGCTAAAACCATACGTCTCCAAAAAGTGGCCTACCGCCTTATTTGGGCCAACTCTAATTGTCCCACTAATCTCCTCGGCGTTAAATGACCCAGAGAAACTGGGTCCCACAGGGCAGGCTTACCCCACTGATTGGAGACTTTGCTTTTTGTTTTGCTTGGCATATTAAAACAGCATAGGCTGCTGATGGAAAGCCTACAGAACTATTGGAAATATAATTAAGGGCCAGCAGCAGCTTTTAAACGGTTGACTAGTGCAGAAACAAACTGTGCCCCTCAGACAGCAAAAACTTTAATACATGGGAAATGAGTGGCTCAATCGATAAGCAGGGCGTTATTTCTTTTGTCGGGGAAAATTCAATGGAAGACAGGAATGGGATGCTTCACTGCCTGCATACTGTTTCTCATTTTCCCATTGGAGAGCCAAATTTCGTGGCAATATTTGCTGCAAAAACAGACAAATAGAGACCTCTCTGTAAGATATAATCATTTGTCAAGTCAATTTCATCCATCATTAAGACAAAAACAAATAGCTGCTGTAAACTGTGCCGACTGCAATTTAATCTCTAGTGTTTTGTGATGAGACACAAAAGGGGCAAAAGCAGACATCTCATATACTCCTCAGGTGTTGAGGTGAGACACAGCTGAGAAATGCTCCAATCAAGCACGATTATTTGTTGAAGCCAAACGCCACGACCATTTCACATTGACACTGAACAGCCTATTGTCCCGGCTCTGCCAGACAATGACATTCATCATAAACCCACCTCTAATTTGATACATTTTTTAAGCTGACGTCTTTCACAAACCGCTTTTCCAAACAAGCTGGCCTATGGGGCAAGTGATTGAGCAATTACCACAACCAGATTCAGCAAGCCCACACTGTGGCCTTTTGTCCCTGGCATCAGCCGGCCCTGGGATCATTAGAAACATTTTCTCTTTGTGTTTTCTCCTTCCAAACCTCTGGCTTTGTAGCCTGCACACAGGCAGGATGATACAACACCTTCAAAGCTAGTAGGAGTCCGTCCCTGGCTATCTGTCAGTGCAGCCAAAACACACCAAAGTCTATCAAACACTGTCTTACTGTGCTGCTTCTGATAAATATTCATGATAGCAGCTTGAAAACCAGCTGTTTTTCTCCAATTAAAGCTTGTCAAGATGTACTGTTTAGAAAATAAATTGTTGCTTTTTTTAAATTAACGGCTCGTGTTTTTGGGCCAGAAAACAAGTGCAACATTGCAAAGATTTATATGTGCCGGATGGGAGGAGAACATATGGATAACAAGGTGAGGTAATGGTGTTCTGTGCCCCCGGCCTACAAACCCCCAGCAGCCTGAAGTAATGTTGAATGCTCACGGAAAGGGAGGGGTATTATCCTATTAGACTCTATCAGAAGGATGTGAATGCTGCTGCGGTAACAAGTATTGAACATCAGCCCAACTAGCCGTGCGGAGCAGATCAAATCAAGTCATCAAAAGATCCTCCTTACATCAAAGCCACGAGCAGACCGGGCCACGTGCCTGCCATACCAACAGTGCAGAAACAAAAAGCGGAGCAGCCAAATCTGGCAAAGTGCACAGACGGCTGCCCACTTCAAAGGCACCGATCTGCTGTCTGCGGTCATTATTCGCAGGAACCCCCCTCCCCAGAAAGCCAGCGGTCAGCGAAGGCGAGCAGAGAAGAACCCACAGAGGACTTACCATCAGGAGGCTGGGCCGGTGTGAAGTGAGGTGGTTTGTCTGAAAGAGATAAAAGAGAAAGAGAGAAATAGGTTTTTAGTTTTGGGAAGATTCGGCGACTTCCCAGGGGTGGAGGCCAAGTAATTGAGTTGCTGCAAAAAAGAAGAGACACATTCTGTCTACAGGCTGGGCTTTTCTATCTAACACATTCTAATGCAGTGGCTGGGCCCTGCAGGAATCCAGCTGAGCTAATCGACAGGAGTACATTTCAGAGATAGCGGTATCATCACTGTCATTCGTTGCGTCTGTGGTCTTCTGTTCCCACATCACACTGCATGACTTCTGATGTTACAGGAGAACACAGGGATCTGCTTTCATTTTGGGTTGAAAAGTCTGAGATAAGATTGAACACTTCACAACAGTCATGGCTTAAAGCACATGAGTGAAATCTACTCAGTCCCCACCCCGAGCCTCCTGCAAACTTATGCAGAATAAATCAGAATGTTTTCTTTCAATACATCAAATGATGTCATGCTGCTCTCCTGGTCAACACCCAGGAGACGATGACATCAGGCTTGTCGGTTCGTGGGAACCATAAAACAAGACCCGTGGTGTCAAATGACCAAGTGTGGAGTAACACTCAGGGGGGAAAACCTCGTGTAGCCTGAGCCCTTTGCAACTTTGATACGTTGATGCATTCAAATGAAGACAAACTGGACCAGGCGATATCAACCTATATGTAACACTTATGTAATGACGGCTGATGTGGTTTGTTTTTGCTTTACTGAGCAGGGATATAGGAGTAAAAACAGAAACACTGCTCCAACTAATATTTATTTTTATTGTTGTTCATTCTCATGATTATTTTTCTATTAAGATTCGGGCAAAGAATAGGGAAAAAGCAATTTCCCAGAGCCTTAGGAAATGTCTCTAAATTGTTTATATTGTTAGACAAACAGACTGAAACCCCAAAAATGTGTAATTTCCAATATGAAACGGCCAATTTTCACATTTGAGAAGCTGTAACCAGAAAAAGTTTGTACGCTAAACAATGATCTATTCAAATCGTGGTAGATTAATTTTCTGTGAATTGGCTAACTGATTAAACAACTAATCATTTCAGCACCGAACAGAAAACATCAACTGGGACAGACATATGGCACCAACGTTGTCTAAGAAAAGGATTCGGCTTGATTTGCTCGCAGAATCATACTTGGTGTTAACGGAACATGTCCCTTTCACAAAAGTAGCGACATCACTAAGCTTCAGCACTGATTTACAGGAATCAATTTGGTATCTGTGCACTGCTGTCATTTAGCAGGGATCCTCACCAAACGGAGAGTCTGCCACAAACACGATGTGCTCCTCAAAGATCATTGTGATGCACTGGTCACAGTGTACCGGGGCACTGGAGCACCAAGCACGACCCAACCAAACCACCATCTGCACGCTGGCAGTCAATTCAGCTGTCTGACTCACTAAGCAAAGCCCCAGTGAGTTGTCAGAGCTGCCTGCGCTGAACAAACACACACATTGAGAGAGGCTGTGCAACCACCCAGCCATCTTTCCAATGTCTATGCACTGTGAGGGATAATGAGGAAGATAAAACACATCACATCAATTACCCTGCTAACACATTTTTCCGGGGCCCCGTCAACCACTGCGCCGAAGCCTTTTTCAGGACTTCTGCGATACCCGTCAGCATCCCGAGACACAGCTGAGTTTTAAATTTAGGCTCACTTAAAATTGCTTGTCAACAGCCAGGGCTTCAGGGAAGAAAGAGAAACAGTGTGTCTGACTGCATGTGTGTGTGTGTGTGTGTGTGTGTGCGAGAGAGAGAAAAAATGAGGAGAGGGGAGAGCAGAGGCGAGGCTGGTGCTGGAGGTGAATAATGAAGTGTCTGCTGAAGCTGTTTCCCAGTCAGTCATGACGGTAACTGATTTCCATCTGGGGGGGATTTCAAGAAAACATATGAAACGAGGGGAACAGAAATTGGCATGAAGAAGATACAGAAGAAGCTCTGCTAAGAGTGCAAAGGAGCCGCGGCACGGGCTGCACTTCCTATCTCGCATTTGTAAAGCATGCACAAACAAACATACGGGCGATACAGACACACTGTCGCACAAGGTGAATCAGAAAGAGCCTGACAGAGAGGCTGTAGTACAAAGTGAGTCGGGATGCTGGGCGAAGCTAAACGATTTCTTCACATTTCCATAACGAAAGGACAAGATAAGGTCTTTCCATAAACATATCAGCCAATTCCATCTCCCTTTGCACCTGGCGAAGCCTGCGTGAGTTCCTGTGCCTGTGTGAATGTCACAACATGGTCATCATTCACCATATATCTTCAGCAAATCAATATGTGTCTGACTGTGACATTTAGCCATGTGCAGAAAGGGGGGTGTGTGTGTGTGTATCTTTGTATGTGTGTCACTTTCCCCTTTGCTGTAGTTGATGTATAGTCGTACAGCATGATGAAGCGAGTGTGTGTCAGTGTGTGGGCTCCATTGGCAAGCAGGAGAATTTGGAAGGGGGGGGGTAACAAACTATGTGCGTATGTGTGGACATCCTTCACCCCATATGGTGACAACAGAAATTGCGAATCTGAGGTTGCATGACTCCTCTAACACCCCTCCTCCCACCACTCACAAGACACACACACACACATCGCCACTACCAGCGCTATCACTATCCCATCCAGCTGTCCTTGTGGTCACATGGCGAGGACTCCTGGCAGCATAATAGAGCCCCTTTCAGCTCATCAATTTCTCCTGCGCACATTTCTTTTCACTCGGTCATCTGAGAGGTGAAGATTGGCCTGCTTTAACTGAGTTTGTATGAAATCTAATAGAATCTGTCTGACTCAGATTGATTCTGTAACACGGCGAGGTTACAAATGAACCTTCCTGCTTCCTGTAACCGACAACCACGAGTTAGAATGAGAAGGAATGACTGGCGACGACGACAAGAAAACACACAAATCTTGAAAAAAGGCCGACAGTCTCCAACAAATGCATCCTCCGGGCCACGGGGACTTTGCCTTGCACATGGCTGAAAAGTCAACAGCCTGATAAGGGACTACGAGAAATCCCGGAAAATGAGTTGACATGGAATAACAGCCATGGCCAGAGAGAATTACCAGAGCCTTTCCTCTCGAAATGTGGCTCAAATACAACTTGAACTCACATTGGCAGCATTCAAATTACTATTTTGGATGTGCTTATTGAACATATTTACTTAATTATTATAATCTCTAAGTAATCATGAGGCTCAACTGTTGCATAAATAACAGCCCACTTTAGAGAGTTGACTAAATTTCACCTTTAACACAGTTTAAACTGGGAAGGCACTCAAAAATAGACTTGTGGAAGTCTCTGAGAGAGCGAGGAGAATGAATAACTCTGTATTAGCAAATTGTAGTGAGGAACACTTGACAGTGTGTTACTGGTGGTGTTAAAAAAAAGGCAGCACATTGTGCTTGGGGTACGAGTAAATGTTCATTTCATTCATATCGAGAAGGAAACGATTGGATCTGACACTAAAACTGTCCTGTGTGGACCTGAGTATCAGATCAATACTGTCTAAGCTTGATTTGAAAGGTGTCCCTAGATATGAGTATCAAAAACTGTCAGGTATCACAAGTTGGCCTCAAAGACTTGGTCACGTTCTTCTTTTAGGCCTTTTATGCAGTCCCTGTAGAGCTGCTTATATTAGGACCAAACACTGATGGAAGGAAAAGTCTGACATGTTTATATTCTTCAAGCTAAGATATGGAAAAAAGGCATTGCTTTCATACAGAAACTCATCTATTATATGGGCACCAGCACTTGAAAGTGATACTCAGCAAGAAGATAAACTAAAGCAATTAATTCTGTTCTCAAAAACTCTTAGACGCCCAGCCCACCATCAAAACTGCCACCAGTAACTAAGGCACCCAAATGTTTCGCCTTGGGCTCTTAATGAGCTACTGTACTGTCAAAATACAGCGAGGGAAGAATTCTGCAGCGGGAGCAGATGACGGGAGCGGTCAGGGTTTTCCAGGCCAAAAGACGCTTTTTCGTACACCAAAGGCATTTAATCGCCATCTAATACTTCATTGCACAGTTCAAAGTAAATGTCAGAGCTTTGGAGGCGAGATATGAAGCGGTCTCAGAAGCCTGCAGACACAGAACCAAAGAAGGGGGGGCTGTGACTTTAGCTGTCCTGATGTCCCTTGTTCAAGTTCAGATAAGGCTGTCAGGTGAGGTGAGCCTGGTTTTGTTTTGGTGGGAGCATTTGTTTCAGCAAGGACATTTAATGCAAAGACTATGTCATGTGTGCAAAGTAAACTAATATCTTTGCAAGACTCCGGAGCTTTGGCTCTGGCACTCTACTGCCAAGCAGTGAACTATACATTTGGAGGTGATATGAAAACACGGTGGAAGAGGATAGAGAGTTAAGTTGTGTACTTTAGATGAACCAACGTACAGTTGTTGAGGAACAGGAGCACGGCGAAGCCCAGTGTAGATGTGGCCAGCAGGATCAGACAGATGTTGCAGGGGATCATGAAGTAGCGCACCACCAGGGACACTTTGTGCTGGTACCTGCGGTCCCGCTCCGGCGGCGGCGGCGAGGGATAGTGGCACCCGCTCATGCTCCACTCCAACGACCCCCTCCCCTCCAGGGTGGAGGGGATGACGGGCCGAGGAGTGCGCCGAGGGGTGCTCAAAGACCCGTTGGAAAAAATGATGGCGGTGGGGTGAGGGCAGACGACGAAGATAACGAAGAAATAAAACGCAAAGGGGATGCGTAATGGTCGCTGTTTCAGCTGTGGTTCCAGCTGGGCTCTGTGGCAGGGACCCGGTGACTGTTTCTGTCAGAGAATTCCAGCAGCAAGCTTTCAGCGGTTTCCAGGCAACACATTTTTAGAGATAATAACATCCATTTGGGGAGAGGACAGACAGGGGTACAGGAATGTTGGACTCCTACAGTCCCCCACCTGTCCACGCGACCTCCATTCTGCCGTGCCCGCTGGAAAAAAGACAAGCTAATGGGATTTTAATGTGCAAGTACGTGTATGTGTTGTGAAGTGGTTTATACTTACAGTGCAAACATGTGTGTGGATTTAAGTGGGTGGTGATAATGTGTTTTGACAGTGTGTGTTAGTGCGCTTCTGGCATGTATGTGCGTGAAATGCACCCAAGCCAGAGCTGTGTGCGTTAGGATGTGGGTGCCTTGGATTGTCTGATATCCACACGGGAAACTTCCACAGCAGACCGACAGTAAATCCACAAAAGGAATCCGCTCTTTTCTTCCCAGTGACCCTGACTGGTAATTAGTGGAACGTGAAAGAGGTCTGGGGATGCCGGCTCCTACAGCTCTCCCCCTCCTTCTCTTGTCAAAAGCCTTTACAAACCAAGCCAAGCGCTGGTGTTCGGCGAAAACATGTGTCACGAGTATCTCCCTTAGAAGTGCATCTTTCTTGGCTTCCCTGTGGGGTAACAAGGGTTAGGTGTTCTGCTCAGGGATGACCAGCACTCCTCTAACTCAACACAACTTCTTTGTATCCAAAGGTACAGCTTCTTTGGCTTGTGGTGAAGTCCGTGGCGCACGAATATCCGTCCAAACCTGTCACTGTCACCGGAGCAACTTGTATCTGCTGTAGCGTGATTAGGAGGGTGGCTGGAAAGCAGCTGGCTGCCTCCCGCTAAACCATATGCTCCCAGGATCACGGAGCTGGTTTGTTTTTCCTCCCTGTCTCTCCTGCGTGCCTGCCACTCCTCTTCGGTTCAATACCCTTTATTCCGAGCAAGTCTCATGGACGCGGTAAGCAGCTGCCCCCCCTGCCAACCCACTGGTCCGCCGGGGCCAAAAGCAGGTCGGAAGAAGTGGCGGAGAGGAGGGAAAAAAGTTCGAGTAGAGAGTGATCACGATCCCCACTCGACCTGTCAGTTCACAGCTGTCTTCTCTCCTAAGCAGCTCCAGATGAGCAGAGCAACACAAAGACATTCATGAATGAAAAAACTCATAGAAAGAAAAGGAGAAAAACCTCTGTGTGATCAGAAAGCGACCAAGGCGCTCGAGGGGAAGATTTCCTCGGCTCTATTCCCCTGTGTCAGCAGCCCGCAAAAGAAAATTCCAACCAAATAATGAGAGGAAAAGGTTCTCATTGCGTTGTGACCGTCATAATAATTAGGATGATTTAGCTTCCTCAGTTTTGCCTTTCAGGAAAGAACTTCCAGTTTTTTTCTCCGGTCTGCTGTCTCTCTTTTATACGCTCCCTCAAGCATCCAGTCCCTTTTTCACAGAGATGTCTCAGTCCAGAGGCGCTCCCAGTGTCCTGGCCACGAGGATTTATGCTCCAGCTTCTCCTCCGCGCGGATCCAACATTCACTGGCAGCCAAAACAACAAATTAGGCTCCGGGTATTCATAGCGCGCTTAATCCCCAGGCAGCAGGTAGTGGTCCCAGTGTCAGCGCACTCAGTCAGCCAGCTGAAGCAGGGAGGAGTGAGTCAATGAGAGAAGTCAGCGGACGGACAGAGAGAGAGAGGGGAGGTAAACGGGAGGGAGGAGGAGTGGGAGGAGGAGTGTTGGCAGAAGGAAAAGCAGCTCCTGACACTTCGGTCCACCTTTTGGGTTTTTTTTTTTCCTTTGGAGAAAACTGCAGCGACATGCCGCTGGTTTCCCAAACACTCTCCTCCTGAGCGCTTCTCTCTCAGCCCTCAGCCAGCGGAACGGATGAGCGCATAATGAGAGAGAGAGAGAGAGAGACGTGGGGGGAGTGGATGAGGGGCCGTCTTTAACAAAGGCAGAGGGGAGGAGGGGTTGGAGTTGGGTGAAGGAACAGGAGGAGAAAAAAAAAAGACAACGAGCGAGAATAAAGGCTTTGGGGAATAGTACTCAAGTCCTGTCAAGGCAGGGAGGGGGGCAGCAACAGCGCAGCAGCAAAACAAAAGAGGGCCACAGTCTTGGGAGATGTCAACCAACTCCTCCATTTGTTTATAGCCTAATCAAAAGAAAGTCTCTTCCACAAGAGCTGGAGAATTTCCACAAAGATTTAATGAGGCAAACTGAGAGAAAAATAGGCCTGCAGTGGGAGGGTGGGAGAGAGTAAAACTTAAATACATTAAAGTCAATCACGTATTGAGACTCTCCAAACAGCATAACCCACTTGTTTGTGACCGATATGCGCAACCAGTGCAGAAATAAGCCGGAGAAACTCCACATCCGTTCCACACTAACAAGCCACGATTCAATTAATTAACAGTCCCATTTAGAGGTTTTTTCTGACTCACTTGCATGACAACTAGGAATAGGATTCTTTTTTCCTTCCATGTTAAATAATGTGGCAAAAGAAATGAATATTCAGCACATCTGGCAAATGATCTAAGGCTGAAACATTTGCATCCATTTCATAGAATGTCTTTTTTTTTTTTTTTTGCTCTTTTTAAAAGCCATGCATTATTATTTTTCAAATATGATAATGAGGTCAGAATGGATGGGTGGTTATGCCGTGCTTTAGCAAGACCCTGCATCAATATCTACTTTGAAGAAACTCAACGGCAGCAGGCGGCAGATGCAAGGCGGTATCTATCATCAATAATTTATGTCTTTTTTCACTCTCTCTATCTGTGTCTCCATCTCCATCTTTGCCACTCACTCCCCCCCCCCCTGCTCTGCGCTTTACACAGGGGTGCGCACACACACATACACACTGATGGGGATGCATACAGTGGCTGCATCCACAGAGGGATTGCATGAACGCACACACAACTGCCTTCTCTGTCTGACAGAAACTGGCACATACACATAGCAAAATGGCTCCTTCTGTCTTTTTGTTTCTATCTGTTCTCAGCCAGCGAACTAACACAACTTGGACACACGACTCTCAGACACAAAATCGCACTCATAGGTAGGTGATTTTTCTTCCCCCTCAAAGTCATTTATCTCTTTGGACAGTGTGTTCATTCCCAGGCCTGAGCTGAGCTCTGTGGGGGCGACTCTAATACGAGGGGAGCTGGGTTTTTAGGCTACCTGCTGAGGGTCAAAAGTTCACCCCCCCATCATCAGCAGCACCACTCACCCAGAGGTACCTTCCCCCTCTCTGCTCTCTCCAGACATGATACCCCAGACAGTCCACATCAGCTCTCATATTGCATAACAAAACCTGATGGATGGACTGACTGAAAAGAAAAAGGAAACAGCTGCTTTCTCATTTGCTGTCTTTCTATTGTCTTTCTTCTCTCTTCTATCTGTAATTGTGTCTCATTGTCTGCAAGGATTTGGTATGCAGAGAGGGCTAAAAACAATTACAATACAAAGAAGAGATGACATCACAAGATAGGATCATGAATGAAGTGCCACATTCCGCCAGCAGAGGGTGCTACGGAGTCAGTCCAGCATCCAGCTCTGCCGCCACGACCCAAATAAAATCTTCCATTGACATCAAAGCTCAGCTGCTTTGATCCATTTTTAATGCCACAAGTATCGCACAAGGTTAACATCTCTCTCTGAAGGCTTTGAAATGGCAATTTCCATTAGAAGCCAAAGGAGCTGCTCTCTTGGTTAATGGTCTGGCAGGAATAAGAGATGATATGTGTGTGCAAACGTGTGTGTGTGTGTGTGTTAGTCCTAATGCAGAGGGTGAGAAATTTGTCGTGTTCAATAACTGATTGACGGTTATGCTTCAATCAAAGTAGGTGTGCGTGTGTGTGTGTGGTTGTGTATGTGTGGGAGTGCGTGTGTGTGTGTGTTTCTGAGCTGCCCAGCTCACATCCCGGTCTTCTGGCTGGCCGGTGTTCATCTAATTGATCTAAAAGAAAACAGTTCCGCCTATGCAGAATGACAATTTTTTCCAACAAAGACCAAAAGGATTATCAGGTGAAGAGAGAGAAGATAAGAGACTGTTACCACTGAGATTTACTTATTAGCATCAAAGCAAGAAAGGCTAAATTCCCTCTCTTTTTGCATCATCTCTATATATTTCCCATACACGCTACACTCCAGCTGCACTGCCACAGGGTTGACAGTTAGGTGATATATGGTGATATTTTCTCAAAATTTGTAATGATATGGTTTTGTTTAAAAACGCTCCATCACTGTGCGATCAGTGCTCTGAAACAAGAAGCCAGAGATATGAATGTGAGTGTAATTTCCAATGTAATCTCATTAGCAAAATGCACCAGCTCTCTAAATGGTGTGATTTTATATGATTAGCTTAAACAGGTGACAAAGTGCATGCCACGCTTTCACTGTGGCCGTCCCCTACACAGCTCTCCACAGGAAGTAATCAAAGAACTGAAGATCAAATTTGCAGCAGCAACATTTTAACTTTGGTGCTTATTCACAGAAAGTAACCTGTCAAAGATGGTAAAGATGACTAAGCACCAAGAAGATGAATTTCTAACAAAATTGCATTTTCTGGTTCAAACTGTTAACATTAATATAAAACAAAGTCGTTCAACCTGCTTTGATGACATTAGAGGCTCAGCTTTCTGAGTCTAACACCCTTTCAAGCTCACTAACGGAGAACCACTGGGCATGGAAGACTTCTTCAGCTGAATCTTTCATCAAATAATGTTTTACCGAAAAAAAAACTGTGTATGAAGATGTTTTGCTAAATGCGTCAACAGCAGCTTAGGGTGTGTGAAAAAAAAAACCTCTGTTGATGAATACACCAACACCCCATTAGAGTGGGATTCTGTCCATTTTTCAAAGCAGGAGCTATCAAAAGCGAAGCTGTTGCCTTCACTAATGGCATTAAAGATCATCCTTTCCTGCTGTCCATTGTAAATGAGCATTTTAATGATGTTGATGAAAAGAATAAAGTCTGCTAAAATTTAGAACGGCTTTGGTAATTGCCTGCACTAAAGCCTGTCTACTGGCCCACTCAACTATTCATGTGCGCCTCATTTCCAAGATCATTTACGGCAATATTTGTCACTTTGTTTTTATTTGGTTGTGGTGCATGTGCATGTATAGATAATAAGAAATCTACTGTAATGGATGTTATTTCATCCAGTGGCATCACAGAGCTTAGACAGGAGCTACTGACAGTAGTTTACCGGTATTTATTCATATAGCCCCGTTTCCCACATAAAGTCAGTGGAGGGACACTACATACAAATCTATCTAATTCCTCTATGAACTATGTATTCAAGGCCACAAATTTTGCTTTCAGGGACATTAGGTCGACATCAGGAGGCCATGTTGAATTCTTCATGTGCATCGAGCCGTGCAGCCGAGCTGGTGGAGGGAAGCCCAGGCTCCTCACCCAGTGGGCCATGGCGGTGAGGTGCTAGCAGGTGGGCCAGTTGTCTTGCTATGGTGTTAACTCCAATCATCATAAGTCAGACTTCACTGCACCATTTTCCAGATTCACCGTCTTCCCAGTCATTAGGAACTCCAAACTAAGCAGGCCTCATTTAGCAGCGAGGAGGCCAGGGCCTCTCGCAGCTGCATGCGGCTAACAGGTATTAACCTCTGTCAAGAAACAGAGCTGCAGGTTCAAGGACAGATGATGATGAGGAATGAAAACAAGCTTATCCTGACAACCCAAAATCAATCCTACAACCAATAATAATAAGATACTGAAATCATGTACTTGTTTCACAATTTGCAGAACAGCCTTGCATATAAAGTAAAAGGTTTAAAGTAAAAGCTGTGAAGATATTTACTAGTGTCATGCATCTAGTCCTCCACAACTGAACAGCCTTCCAGCTTTTTAGCAGTCTGAATTTTGTGTGCTGCTGCGTACCAGCTATTAAAGTAACAACTGTTGAGCTCAACCATTGCATAATTCTGACCCCTCACTGTCCGCTGTTTGCGAGGTAAACTTTTCTGAAACAGGAGCTTTGTCGCTGTCTACCAGGTTTATATATTTTCTAGAGGGGTGTTTGCTAAAAAGTAAAGCAGCAAAGGACATGTCTGAACACAGAAGTCTTCATACACTCCCAGCATCTAAGGAACTGAACATCCAGTGGATTACTTTTATTTTTAATGGCAATGTCGCTACAGTTATAGGAAATCCTTAATGTTAGTGCGCTGTGCTGCTAATGTGGCTATCATTACCACTAGCTTTGACTGTATGCACACAGGTTAGAACTGCGTAAAAATTGTAATGCTAAGAGGCATGCAGAGATGGTGGCTAACATTTGAAAGCAGTAAACAAGGACTGGGTGGGTTACTGTGTTTTCTTGTCACCTGTTGTGCTTCAGTGCAAACTAAACTCTGGTGTTTAGATCCATTTGCTTCTCTCCTGCTCTCTGTGCTCACACAAGCTGCATTTTAATATGAGCAAATTCCCATTAAAGCTGTTCTAATGTACTTATTTTTTTGTTTCTGTTGCCAGGCAACAGACTGAGCATGGAATAATGAATGATGCTCAGCACATTAAGACTACATATTAATCAGCAGTCACTTCAGAGACATTTTCTAAGCTGGTGCTTTGCAAACTACTGACTATATAACTGCATCAGTGTCTGACAAACTTACAAAACACATGAGCAAATAAACTGTGCAGTGAATTTAGCGATATTTCCATGCAAATGATTGCTTATAAAGAAATTCCAAAGCCATAAAAAGTTTTGGTCTCGTACTATTTTACGTCTGACCCAGCTGCCATGTGGTAAACTGTTTTGCTCTACCTTGTGAATCACAGACACATCAAAGCAAGAGTCTTCTTCCTGAAGGGGGGTGGAGGCAGCAGCAGCTCAGCTGTATTTAAAGCTACAGACACTGAAACAGCCTGGGAAGAATTAGAACCAGGAGTTATAGAATCATGGTAAAATTAACAATCTTTCTAGTAGTTTGACCTGAAAGGTTCAGACACACATTCTGGGGACATGTGAGACCTTCTTTATTCTGCAACACTACACAACAGTTTAGAAGACTTTGAGGACCGGTACCCTAATTTTGGAAAGGTACATAACGATTGCCAGATAATTTCATATTACCAAGTATTCTACCAGGAATATGCACTGACTTTTAATATGTATTATTTTATTACATGAAAGCCATTAAGTTAGGATCTAGTGGCTGCGGTGGCCATGGTGTGTGACTAATGTAATTTTCATACTCATCAAACCATTCTGTCCAACACTGATGTAAGTGTGAATTCGAGCATTCCCACATTTAGTGGGCTCCACACATTGTGACTCACAATGTGACACATCACCCAGTATTCAGAGTCAACTTGGTTACAGTATGACGCTGATATCAGTGAAATGCAACCCACAGCTGAACATTAATGTTTAGACACCTATGGATCACATCACTCAGGTCATCTTGAAATCTGGCATTGAGGTACCATTTAGGTACAGAATATCAATGGTAAGCCTCATCTAGGACCTCATTTAGACTGCTCGCCAGTCCTCCAGTTAATGCTGCTTTAGCCTTCCACAGAGGAGTCTCCGGTCAGTATGATCCACCTGTCCAAACTCAACACTTCTGGCCACATTAGCCTCTTTTTCCCACTCCATCCCACGCTGCCATGACCTGCTTTTCAGCCTACGCTGAGCCAGCTCGTTGCCTGGGGCCTGAACCAGAGCCTGTCCACCGCTGGACTTTCAGTTCCCTCTCATATGATGAGGATGATATTCTTCGCCTCGGGGCTCATCTGCTGCCAGAAGATGCTGGTTCTAGCCTGAAGGCTGATGTTCTCAGGCCTGCTGCCCACTGACCCTCCTTTACATAAAGAGGAACTCATTCAGGAAGGACATAGTTGTTATTTGCCATTTTTGATTTTCTAGGCCCCTCCTGCACACCAACAGCCACAACAACAATGATTACAGGATGTAATATCCTCCTCGCTCCACTGCCTCGCCCTGTTTATTCAGGTCTTCAGCACCAACACTTTTCTCTTAATAGCCATATAGGAAATTATTTCAATGGACAGGCACAGTTAGGGAAATCATGAAAGAAAGAGAATGAAATGGGGAAAAAAAGGAGAATAACAGAAAGGAAGGGTTGGAAGAGGAGAGAGAGAAACCTGGGAGCTTGGCTGCTGTATGCAGAGCTAGCAGAGAGTGACACTTCTCCATGTGGCTGGCATATGGAGCCAATTGTGGCAGCAGCACAGGAAGGCTAGGAGCAGGGAATCAGTGGAGAAGTGGCTGGCTCTGACAGCCTTTGCACAGGAAAGGCAAAGCCGATGGAGCTAAAGGATGATACAGATGTCAGTCTCAGGCCAAGACAAGCCATCTGTCATGGGGAACTGGCCAAGTCACAGTGGCCTGGTCAAGCAGAGAAAGTGGCGAGAGACTCGTGATGACCAGTCATTATGGGCTGGGAGCTGTTCTGTCAACGCTGCCAATTCCCAATAGCACTTTGCATTGGTGCAGACAGAGGACAGATAGGCACACAATAGGTTAGTGTGGATCGGTATAGATGCAACATCATTGCTTTCAGACTACTGTCAAGTAGAGATCAGACAACCTATTATTTGATTAGATATTATTCTGTGATGAAATGTTCTTGATTGAAACACATGCAGTGTTTTTAAAAAGCTCTTCACATGCACAAACATGTCATTTCAATTTGTACTGTGTGTCTTCAACCTATGCATCTTGACTTTATAATGCAATTTTATGTCCATCTTAACTAGGACTGCATCAACATTGCGATGTGTGCGTTTGCAATAGTCACATCACACAGAGCACGGTGTGAATTACGCAAATCAACACATCATGTTACAACCTTTCTGCTGATTGATACAAAGGGGAAACTCACATGGTTTTCATTTTCTGTTTCTAATATAGGAGAGAAGTCTGTCTGGTAGAACATCATTTATTCTGATTTAGGTTTGTTTGTTTTGGTTTTTTTTAACTTTATTCACAAGACACAGAGTTTATTAATATGCAGGCTCCACATGTGCACAGCAAAATGAGTAGAGGACAGAAATAAAACACTGAACAGGAAGATTTGGTTGCAAAAATAAAGGCAAAGTCAGTTGCAGGGCTGCAGAATCAATGGACTATTATTCATGATCTTGATTTTGGCTCCCCACAATGAATGAACATAATTGGCAGCACATTAATGCTTCAAATGCTCCACTCATAGGAAATCTATGCCAATGTATCTAAAATCCCTTTGTTTCTACTTGGGTAAATCTGACAATAGAACACCTTATTTCACTCTTTTCAGAGTTCTTTTTGATCACACACCTGTCTGAGCCGCTGCTCTGCAGTAACTGAGTGGAGACTGAAAGCCTCTTTATGCACAGGAGTCTAACCACTGTGTCCTGTCGCCTGCATGTGAGGCGTTCAGAAAACAGTGTAAAGTGTAGTGTATATTAATAACCAAATATTTGACAAGTGAGGAGTTTTGGGTGGAGTTTTTTTTTCATATTTTACCACTAGCAGACGCACTTGAGAAAAACCTAATCTTAGGTCTAATTTGGATGAGCATTTGCACATTAGCAGGAGTGTAGCACGACATGGAAGTGAAAGCAGTGATGTGTTTATTTAAACGTGAAAGTGACAGAAAGGATGTTGCTGACCAAAAGCAGGCACTCTGTCGGCAGTGCTTTGCATGTTTTTAAGGCGACACGGCTAATTTGTTTGATCATCACAAAGCACAGTGTGACGGGTGCAAAACCAGATCTGAAGGCCTCTAAAGCAAAAGCTGATTGCCCCTGCCAGTGTTACCAGTGTCCCACAGAAAGGTTCTAACCGGTTCACAGCTTTTTTGTAATTGTTTCCTATTTTATATGACACCCCAGTCATCCTAGAAGGAATCTGGTGGAAGTCTCTGTCATCTGTATTGCAATATATATCACAAAAGTACAGCATATCAGCAATGCCTGTTTTTTTTTCCAATATTGTGCAGCATGTGTGAACACGCACATGCTTCTGTGTCACATCTCAAGTACTGCACTAGCACAGATCAAGAATGATGCCAGCCATGAGCCCATGTGATGAGGAAACATAAAGGAGGAACTGTGTGGAAGACCTGATCATCTCCATTTAGAAAGTTAAAACTAATGCAAAAAAGTCAAACAAGGAAGTGACATTTTAAAGCTTATTAAGGCCAGAGATGTGTTGCGTCTCAAAAATGTGATTTTTTTTTTTTTTTTAGTATTTCTTAATAATAAGAGTCTTCAGTTAATGAGCAGCATGTCTGAAGCAGAACATTGTCATTACGCACTTTGACTTCAACTAGAAATATTCTATTTTAGATTCCAGCTCCTTCAAAGGCCTTATGCTCCACTGTACTGCGAGATCCTTTGTGTTCCACATCGGCAATCCTGCTTTTTCTGAATTCATAATAGCTGTGGCCTTTACCTTTATTTAACTACGCCACGATGTTTCACAATACATCACTGTGACATATACATACTGTACACAAGGAGATTTACCTGATCGGCTTTCTGGCATTCAAGCTGACAGTGACAAGCTATTATACGCTGGGACCCTTTCATTTGCATTTGAGGTGTGGAAAAAAAATGCTTCCTCCTCTTCTCTTCTTTTTATGTCTTTTTCCTTTACTCTTTCTCACTGGCTGCTGGCTGCATGTCGAACTGGATCGTCTCAGATAGAGGGCAGAGGGGGAATATTAATTGGCGAGCAATACCCTCTTGTTGAGATGCAGCTCCTAAATGAATGACTATAAATTATTTATATGCCTAATCAGACAGCATGTGCTCAAGTTATTCTCTCAAACAAGACAGATTCTGCGCTATTCCCTTTTTTCCCCTCCCAGTAAATAACTCTAGTTCCTTTTGATAAGAGAGCAGTCAGACACGGCTGTGTGCTGGAAGTAGAAGCCTAATGAAAATATGGTGCCGCGATGACGAAATAGCTGTTTTCTGGCTGCAATCACGGTCAGGATAAAATAAATGACCCGATTAGCACCAGGTATTACAACGTACCCAGAGTTTGGAGGGTTTTTATTCTGGTCGACCAAAAACAGAGTAAATGCATGTAAGTATTAGCAACCGGATGAGAAAGAAATAAGATTGAGCCATGAAAAATGGATGCCGAGATTATATAAAAGAAAAACCTTCGCACAACCGGCAGATGTGGATCAACTGAGCTGGGGGTAGATCTGAGTATGCATACATGTAAAGAATTTGATTGACTGTTATGTTATCAGATTGTTCATGAGCTAACAAAAAAAATGTTTTGATAACTGATTAACAACAATTCAGTTCTGACACCCCTTTGACAACTCTGGAATGCTTTACCAACTGAAATTAAATTATTGACTAATCTTAAAACCTTCACAAAAAAGGTTAAGTGTTGGCTTAAAGCAAACCAGAGCTGTACCCATTTCAAAGTGTTATAGTGTAAGTAGTTCCTTTAGATTGGTTTGTTAGAGTTTTTTTTTCATATTGTATTGTTCGTTTAAGTAGTTCCTTTAGATTGGTTTGTTAGATTTTTTTTTCTTCCTCCTCTCTCTCTCCTTTTCCATGTTATATAAAGTTGTTTCACGAGTTAATTTGAATTGGTTTGGAAGATTTTTCTTTTTCTTTCCCTTCTGGTTATTGTTATATAGATTTGTGATGATTCTGAACTTGGTTCTGTGAGCTGGGTTGTATTTATTCTCGTGCAGGTTGCTTGTATCTTATGTTTTTTTAAAAGGGATTGTGGTCTTGTGTGTTTTATTTGTGTAAAAGCCCAACTAGGGACAAGAGTTGAGAATTAGCTGTAGCTAAAACTCTATATGCAATACATCAGATTCATGTCTTGTACTGAAAATATGTTAATTGCATTGTCCCTATGAAATAAAAAAGAAAAAAGAAAAATAAAGACAACATCGTTTGTTTGGGCCTCCCAGAACTGTTAAAAATCATAGTTTTATCATTTGTAAATAGTCTCTGGTTAACGTTTGGTTAGATTTAGGCACAAAAGCAAAACTTGACTAGGTTAAGGGAAGGGTCATGAGTCGGGCTGAATGAATCCAACATAATTCTACAGCTTGCAGAGGACCCTGTCACCTTAATGTAAAAAAGTCTTTTTGAGAAACTGGATAAACAGATGATTTTGCTTCATTAAGCCACAGACACCTGAAGGGCCACATCAACGGCTGTTACATATGCCACTAGGGACATAGAAAAACTATTGTAGCTGATTCCAGCTTGAATTAACACATGTGCGCTGGCCAGAGGTCAAAAAGCATCACAGTAGACTTTGTCATGGTGCCCCTTTACTAGTTAAGCCCTCACAATGCCATCTGCTAGCCAACACAGAACTGCTGACTCTGGTCGCTACAGTACTAAACAGTAAGAGGCTCCAGCTGGTGGAGCTACCGGTGCTACAGCTAATCTACAATACTTGTGTGTATTATCTTGGATCTACATGTATATATTCACATTTTCTCACAGCAAAATATCAAAAGATAAGTACCCTTTGGCTGTCAGTACCAAAACTGAGACCTCATTTTCAAATAATATCAAACATCACCCACATGAACTAGTTGCAGTTCCAATTTAAACATCAAAGCAAGACCCAGTGTTGAGACGTGGATTCCAGCCTTTATGACCACCACAATCATCAGTCTCCTGCGGGTGCACGGAAAGTAAATTGAACTCTTTTGCAAAGACCTACACATCTGCAGCCTGACCTCAGGGGTTAGCAAGGTCAGTGCTGCCATCGATGAGAAGCACCGAGAAGGAAACCAAAGCCAGGAATGAGCGCCATTACCCACCACAAATGACAGAGCAACCGATAAAGAAGCATCTTCTGATTCCTCAGCCAGGCTGACAGACGACAATATGTCCTGCTATAACCCTGAGAGATGCTGTCTGTCAACCACAAGGCTGTAGCTGCATCCTTTCCAGCAACACAACTTAAGACTCTCAAACGCATACACATTCATAAAAGATAAGCACAATGTCTTGGCATTCTCATGCTTGACAGAGAAAAATATAGAGACAGACAGACACATTTCTTCCTTCAAATGCCACAAGGTGCTGGAGGGTTAGAATAAATGGACAGCTGAAAATTTGCAACAAGAAGAACAAACGGTTAGAAACTGGATGGTTCAATGAATGTATTAGAATTTCTTCTTCAAAAAAATTAATAAATACTTTAAAGGCAACCCATTATGCTCATTTCCCGCTCTGTATTTTACTCCTGAGACGACTGGAGAAGGGCAGTTTTGCACGATTCACAGTTCAGAAAATCCTTATTTATCTTACACTGGCCTTTCAAGCAGGCCCTCAGCTCAACAAGCCATTTTAGCTCCTCTTTCTTTAAGGCCCTCTCCCTGTAAGCCCACTTCAGATCCTGACTGGACAACTTCTGGCTGCCTGCTGAGAGGCAGCACTCGAGGTTGTGAGCTCTATTCCCTTTACTTTGTGGGCATGCAGTGCCTGTAGGTGACCATACAGAAAAACAAAAGTACAAAAAAAAAGACTTGGAAAAGTAGTTTTCAGCACATTCTGAAGCTCAAGCTTCGAGCTCAAGGATTACTTTTAAGTTTAGCCACATGTAATATGAATGTTGCACAGTAATAACGTACTCATGATGTAAAATAAGGACGTTCCTGCGCCATGTGGTACAGTGCAACAGTGTAGAGCGACACAATTTTAGTCGCACATGCAGTCAAAAATTGAACAAATATGGAAAATGTGATTGGTCGCATCAGTCCACCTGACGTATAACAAGTGTGTGTGTGTGTGTGTGTGTCTTGGCACCCACCCAGGTAGAGAAAATCACTCAGTTTCAACTTGACTTAGTCTGAAATTTCCACGTCTTGCACACCTGATAGATTCCTTTCAAACAGTGCTCCTCTTTCCTGCAGAGGTTCAGCACCAGGCAGCAGTAAAGCGAAGCAGCGAGGAGTCATAAATGATGAACACTGCTTATAACAAAACCAAAGAAGAGCTACCCGAATAAACTTTAAGTCCCGACCACTCTTGTGAAAAAAGAACTGGTCAGATGTAAAACGTTCGTTCCTGTTTGCATTCATTTACATAACAAGTAAAGAAATTGGCATGGTGTATGAGTACTGACAAAGGTATCATTCTCTGCCATAAAGACGTGGTGAAAAGTTTTGGGTGTTCCTACATTACATGATGGTGCATCTAAATGAAAAAGTTATCCTGAACCCTGTCACCTCTCGTTTACATCCAAGAAGTGGTTAACCTTGCTTGTCGAGATCGTGATTGGCTGGAAAAGCTAAGCTTGTGTTTTGACAAACATCCTGCTGAAGGGTCCTTGAGCGAAACTGTAAACTGCATTCAGCTCCTGGAGGCTGTTGTGTGGCTGAGCCTGAGACTTCTGACCTCCATCTCTAAGGACACAAGAGAAAAGAGAATTTCTCCAGGGATCAATAAAGTATCATTCTTTCTATTGCTGGGTCACAGCAGAAGGACCTCAATCGTCCCTTATGATTAGCTTCAATTTTAGCTTCTAGCTTGTGTCGCTAAAGGTGGAGGTTCATCCTCAAAGAGATCCTAAAAACACCATATAAACCCAAGCTGGTGTCGGTCAAAAATCTGGGCTGTAGTTTTAAACAGAGGGACTGATCATTATCATTAGGACAGCAGTCAAAGATCTCAAACATGAATTTCCTGGGGAATATTTACAACGTTAAGTTTGAGCTTTGGCTAGCACGAAAAATGTATTTGTCTGCGAGTGTGTGCAATCAGCATCTTGGGTTTCCATGCCTTTTGCTCGAGAGATAGCTTAAAGCTTCTATGTGCCCTTGAGTAACAACAAGCAGGTAGATTGACAATGAATGGATGGATGGATGGATGGATGGATGGATGGATGGATGGATGGATGGATGGATGGATGGATGGATGGATGGATGGATGGATGGATGGATGGATGGATGGATGGATGGATGGATGCGATAGAAGGACAATTCAGACTAAGCTATACAAATCCATTCATAGAGGATAGGATAGTACATCTAAAAAACAATGTGTGTATGGGTTCCTACTCTCCTGGCCGTCCCTCTTCATCTCCATCAGCTTGTTCACAACAGCCAAGACTCAGTCACTGTAGAAACAGTGTGTGCTGATATGTCAACTCGTCTGTCAACCAGAAGTGGTGGGGATGGAGTCAGAGGGAGGCAGAGGAGGACAGTGGACCTGGTTTTTGTGAGCGCACGCATGACAATGATGAGCTTGGCGTGTCGCCGAGGCAACAAGCGGCCTCATCCATTATTCATCTGGGTAACAAACTGATAAACGAGGTAAATGAAGAGGAACAACGGCAGCAAAAATCATGCCGATGGACCAAAAGAGACATTTAGAAGCCGGCGGCACCAGCAGCATCCTCAGGCGCATATTAATCTGCGAGGTAAACAACAAGGTCTGGACACGGGGTCAAGGCAAGCGGCTCTCATCCTTGAGAAGAGTAATGCGGAGCAAGTTTGCAGCTTCAGAAAATGGGATTTGGTGGAGAAGCGCAGGTGTTACAGGGAGAATTCACATCTCTGCAGAATCAACACATTTAGTACCTAGCTGTCACGCTGTCAATCACCCACCTACGACGTGCACCCAGCACCCTACAGACCCTTCACTACTGTCCACCATCACAAAACAAATGACCAATCCCTTTGAAGCACAAGGCAAAGTCCCAAACAGCTGCATCAGTCCACCAGCACAGGTACAGAAAGCATAAACGACATCCCAGGTCATGCCAAATTCATGCAACACGATCTGCACGAGACAGCAGGGGGATGAATTATTGCCCTGTTGCTACGGTAACACCTCGTATGCAGAAAACACCATGCCGTGGTCTGAAAAATGGTGTTTTGTGAGATTTCATTTCGAAAACCGTTCCAGTGGCAGGGGGAAGTAAGGAAGGATAAAGGAGAGAAAAAAGACTGGCAGTGAAAGAGAGAGAAGGAACAGACACTCAGATACAGTGAGAGGAGGAAGAAGAAGAAGAGAAACAAGGCAAGGCTTCACTCGCAGCAATTTGCAGCAGTGCTTTAGACAATTTGGGTCACTTCTGTCACTGTATTTCTATAAGGCGAGCAGAAACACCTCATCTGCCATTCATTTCATTTCCATTCCACCACCTGCGAGCCATTTGCATTCTGTCAGGTTTACCTCTCCCTTACATTTCTCCGCATGCCACTACATTTCCTGAATGACAACATACTGGCAATTTCTTCACTGGCAAAGCACAGGCCAGGACACAACACCGCCTGCATCCAAAGCAGAGGGACATTTTACCAGTCTTCAGTTTCTTTCTCTGGCTTTGTTTCTCCATCTTTAGTCCCAGACCAGCGCTCAGGTTTCCAGCAACACCCCACCCCCCCAGCCTCTTGATCAAATCCAGATCTTTACCATCTGACCCTTATGAGCCCTTGCAGGCCCAGTGACTCCCTGGGGACCCGAGGGCGGATCGTATGTCTCACTTCTCCACAGCGACAAATGAACCAGGCCCTCAACAGCTCGCCTGATTGGCTGTCATGAGACCTATGTTTACCGTGGAGCTCCACAGGGCCACAGCTCCTTCTAACATGGGCACTACTGGCTGATTATACCTGGGCAAGTGGGCAAGATCCAGGCAAGTTTGATCAAGTTACGCTGAACATCTTTTAAATTCTGGCTAGAAAGAAATGCAGGCCCAACACTGCCACTAGAAATGAAGGTGAAAATTAAAACAGCTGCAGTACAAGAAAGAGCAGCTCTGCTTGCCTGGGCTCATCCCTCATGACTAATACAACACAGCAAGAGCTCAAAAAAGAAGTTTGTGCTTACAGTCTCAAAACTACGAAGGCTATGAATAAAGATATTCACAATACGTCCATATTCATGATGTTTTTAAGCAGCACTATGCAATTACTACTGACCCAGCAGCCCCAAAATGTCACCGAGATGAAAGTGCTTTTGAATTTTAAGGATTAAGAACCTGTATACAGCACTTGATGTTTACCAATCAGGCCAGTATGTACAGCTTTACATCAAGAGGTGCCAAAAGGGATTAAGAAGGAAAATAAGGATCTGACACTGGCAAGTCCGGCTTTTCAATATTTCACTCCACTTGTAATCTCTCAATTACTTTTCTTTTATCTTTCAATTTTGAAGATTGCAGTCATTTCTGTGGTGCCAGCAGCGAGGCCCTGTTCCTCTTGATTGTCTCTTGCCGTGATGTTCCTTTCTTTGTCCGTTCAGTCTTGGCGGCTATTAGTGCTAATGCTAACTACACACCAGTTCTATTCTTACCACTCAAAGCAGAAGAATCAATCAAAGTCCTGTGCAAGTGAGCATTCTTCTCCAGACAGTTGTGCCCAGTACCAAGTCATAAAAACAGAAAACAAACAGGCCTTTTGTTGGAATCATGTCAAAAAGAGCAGCCAAGCACTTATTCATGTGCTTCCAATTGTTTTATTAATACTAAGAATTATAAATTTACATTTCATTAGGCTGCAGCTGAGAGTTAGTTATCCATTAGTTTGATGATTATGTATCATTTTGATTATTCAGTTAAGCAAATAATCTATAAAATGCCAAAAAAATAACAGTAAACTGCAACTGAGATACTCTCCCAGAGATTAAGGTGACATCTTCACACTGATTTGTTTTGTCTGACCAACAGTCCCAAAGGTAATCAGTATTTACAATATAAATCAGATTGGTAGAGCTTCACATTCACGCTTATTCAGCCACTTTCAAGAGTTAAATTAGAAGATAACGAAACATGTTTGTACAGTACATAGGAAGCTGCTGTCATTGTGAGGTTGCCAGGCAACCAGCGTATACTCCAGAAAGTCACAGCACTAAGCCAAGAAACAGTCACACACATAACCCTCTCTGTAACCACAACCTGTTGCATTTTTACATTTTCAGACCAATTAACCCTCTGAGCCTCAGAGCCTGCCCGAGGATTTGAAAGCCGTGTTCATTTTTTGAAAAAATCGTCAAAATTACACCATTTATCAGAGCCCGATTTTCAACTTCACGCAGTTGTTGAAGTATTCATGTGGTGAGCTCAAACCTTTGAACCCTTTCAACCAGATCTAAGCTTAATATCATATTTCATCAAAAACTGCCCAACATGAACTGCTTGCATTCAACAGATTTAGCAAAAAAAAGTTTAACTGAGCGTTTCTCTGCACAACCGCGAAGCCGTGACTGGCTCACCTGCATTCAACAGTTACATGACAAAAAGTCATGAAGTTTTTGGGTGAACTGGGCTGAACTGCAGGCTGTGCTTTCACAGAGCTGATATGAGACATGTATGGAAACAAATACAAAATGTATTTTGTTCTTTTTTTTATGATTTGTACCATTATAATTGTTTTATAACCAAGTTCTCGCTAGGGACGCATACCGATAACCGGTATTTTTTGGGCCTGGTTCCTAACTGGGTCGGTATAGGAGTACTGCTACGATTCTAGACAAATGATGCTGTTATCAGTGTTTTTAATGCAGCTAACCACCGCGTAATTATCACACAGCCACCTTCGAAGGCTGACATGATGACATAGCGCCTGCTTGCCTTTAGTCATCATGTCAGCCTTGAGAGCTAAACGTTAGAAGGTGTGGGCTCACTTTACCAAAGAGACTGAAAACTCGGCTGAATGCAATATTTGTCCCAAAGTGGCTGCGTCCAAGGGGGAAACACCAGCAACTTAATGAAACACTTGCAAGGCACTCATGGACTAAAGCTGAAGGAGAGCGGCCTGTTTGACTGCTTATTAAGTTAAGTGCTATCGCGAACGCTGCGTCCTCCTCAGTTCAGCGTCCCAGCTTAATCCCCACACCGCTTCGACAACGGCAAGTCACAGTGAGTAGACTTGTTAAGTTTGCATTTATTAACTCCGCAAATATAAGTTACCATTATGTGTCTAATTGTAAATAACGTTTATTCTTAAGGGAATGTGAACCGAGCAGTAGCCGCTACAAGTCCGGTAATGCAGGAATCCCCATTTACCATGGCATTTAGCTTCTGTTGAAGCTTTACATGGACAGTTCCTTTTTAAGGCACTTCATCAGCATCACTGTATGCATGGTGTGCTGCTAGTTGGTTTGACAGTATGTTGTACTGCAAAACTATTTGACTTGCTTAAGATTAAAAGGCAGGTGTTGAAAAAAGACTTCCCTGCTGTGAGATGTTACATGGTGATGCTGGTGTTACTCCTCTTGTGGTAATAAAAATGGTAATAAAATGAATCTTTTAACATCTTTGTTTACACCAGATTACATAGAGTAATATCGATAAGAGCATCAATAAATATCGGACTATTGTGTTGGTATCAGTATTGATAAAATCCTAACGATATGCATCCCCAGTTCTCGCTACTTCTGTCCATGGTTGTGCTGTTTCCATAGAAGTGCTGGACTTTATATTACATTGAAAAATAAGCCAACAGTGAGTAACAATGTGATGGAAGCAAATAAACCAAAACACTCAGAAAGTCCTTCTGAAGGGTTCCGGGGTAAACAAACGAGGTGAAACACACTAATTGGTAAATTTTATAGGTGTTGCCAATTGGATTTTCTGATCCTTAAACAGAGCCAGGCAGACTGAGCACTTCTGTTTCCTAGTTGTTGCTAAACAAAGTTAACCAAACTGCTGACTGCCATCTTATATACAGAACATAAAAAATTATCATTGTTAAGGTAGTATGTGGTATAATTATTTGATTACTGTCTTTAAGGACTGATTAAAAGTCCAGGGCCAGGTTGCGCAGGCAGCAGTCTAAACAGAGATGCCAAGACTTCCCTCACCCCAGACACCTTCTCCAGCTCTTCCAGTGGGACCCTGAGGCATTCCCAGGCCAGCCCAGAGATGATTAAAAGTCATCTCACTTTTTTTTATATCTTACAACCACATCTTCCAATTCTGCTCCACTGATGATCTCATCTCGTGGTATTCACACTGGTCAAAATGATGTTGTCAAACTACTCCAACATAGAACTTTCACGCTTCACGCAAATGATTGAATATCAAAATTGCTCATGATTTTTGATTTATTTTTCCAGCTGCTCTTTCAAACGACTAATCATTTCAGAACTGCAGTTTATGCTGGCAGTGCTTTACCGATGTGAAGCAGTCTTTCACCGCTGCAAAAGATGCTTGTTTGGAAGCATGACTGTCTGATTGTGGCTGATTAGACAGGTGTAGGAATCATGTCATGAACAGCTTCGAGACGTTTCCAACATGTGCGCACGCCCTGAGAATGTACATATGTGTGTGAGGGGCGGCGTAGCAGTCCTGTGATTGAGAATCTAGGGCAAACCCCTTAAGTGGAAAGATGGGGAGCGGGAGAGAGAGATCATCAGAGCCATTACTGCGTGATAAATGATTTGCTATCTGGTGAGTTGCCCTGAGGGAAACGGAGGGGCAGTGTGTGTGCGTGTGTGTGTGTGTGTGTGTGTGTGCATGTGTGTGCATGGTAGGCGGGGTGCTTAAACCTGTGTCTCACTTCTATCAAGATCCCATGGCGGCCACATACCCCTAATGCAATCTGCTTCATTACAAGCAGAAGGAGGGGGTGGGGTGGGGGGGAAGGTACAGCTACACACAAGTGAACTCCAACTGTACTGATTTCACATTTTGTCTCTTTCTAAAACACACACATGCACCCACACACGTAAGTTGAACTCAACTATGCGCACTTCCTACCACCGACAGGCAATCCAACTTCTCCTTACACCCACTACCTCACACTTGCTCTCTCACACACTCTGCTGGCAATCACATCTCAGGGGAAAAGAAGCCGGAGCCAGTGCCGGGGCTCCGAGGAGGGGGGAGGCAAATTAGTGCAGAGTTGAAAGAGCAGAGTGGTAGACGGAGAGTGAGTGTGAGATTGGGGGAGGAGGTTAGAGCAGGCCAGACTGCTGGAACAGGCCGACTGCCTCACCTGGGGTAGAAGACATGAAGATAGTGAGCTGTGCAGATAGCGAAAGGCAGGTGTTAGAACATGAAATAGAGAGAGATGGACTCAAAAGATTCAGGTGCGAGTGAGTAAAAGAAAAGAGGGATTAGATGTTCGGAGCTTGAAAAGGGTGAATAAGCAGAGAGAAGGAAGAAAACACAGGGGAGCTGGAATGACAGCAAGGAGCGAGACAGCGAGAGGGTAATGGCTGGTGGGAGAGGTGTGAGCAGCTCCTGCCAAGATAGAGGAAGAACCAGAGTGGGAAAAGAGGGAGAGAAATTGAGCAGCGTAACCCTGAAGACCTTTCTGTCTGCAGAGGAGAGCGGTGTGTGGAGGCTGATGTGTGCATGTGTGTTTCTACACCGGTACTACGGTGCGCGCTGTGCCGGCAGGTCTGAGAGTTGGTGTCAGGCTCCTCTTGCTTGTCCGTGGTTACGATTGGGAGGGAGGGAATTTCTAGTGCGATAGCCCCCAGGGGAGCTCTTCTTGCTGGGTTAAGACAGCCTGCCTGCCTGCTTGGCCTGCTGGCTCCAAAGCCTGGACGAAGCCCAGGAAGTGAAACGCAGCTGGATGAGCTCTGGCTCCAAGTCTAAGTACCAAATCACCAGCCAATATGCAACCTGAGGGTGATATGCTAACATGCAGGTGGAAGTACGGAGGAACTGAAAGCATGCAGCAAGGTTCCTTCTCCATCATGTGTTTTCACTACATTTTCACATTTTGCAGGTACATAACTATTGATTTAATCAAAGCTGTTCAAAGCAGCATCCTTTTCCCTCTGCTAACACTAATGTCTACTGATTGACATGGAAACAGCTGATGATAATCAAATAATAAAAACCTTCATTTATTTTTATCGATTAACATTTATCATGCAGAACATAAAAATTTTACTCGAATCAAAGATCCACTGTAAAACACGAAGCCTGGTGCAGTCAGCAGCCTGATGCTGAGCTGCCACGTACTCTGCTGACCTTTACCTTGAATGACTTTCCTTTTCCTCTTCCACAGCTGTGTGTTCTCAAGGATGAAATATTAACTATTATCAAGGACTTTGGTGCCAAGGAAGCAAAAGAACTGTGACTTTACATTGCTAATCTACAGTGGTGCTCGCTCAGATGAATATGTCTGTAGACAACATGCTAGAAAGAAATGTGCTGGACTGACTGTCAGTTAAGGATTCATAGTTTTTGCAGGAGCAATTCAGTCTGGAATTACCTAGGCATTAGCAGCATGATAAAATATCTTCATCAGTTAATAATCAGTTCAAAGTAAGGACCTAGTTAGAAACCGTCCAAAACACTATGCGTCAGGTCTCACTACAGACCAAAGAACTCTTTGCACATCTTTTCATGAGACAAGTTCTTTAGATTTCAAAAAACACAGCAGATTCCACTGTATAATGAGCACGCAAATGCAAAAATACATTCACTGGCAACATTCTGGAGGCAGACCTTCATCAGGGAAATGGTTTGTAACAAAGCTATCTTAACTAAGAAGTGGCAGTAATTCTACAACCAATCACATTTCCCACGTGCTAAAGGAATTCATGACTCCCAGGAATCCCCCTGCTGAATGATAATCTTCAAAAACATACAGGAAGTACGGAAAGTAAAACATTCTATATAGCATGTAAATTAGTTACACTGAATGTAAATTACTATAAGTGAATAGTTAAAGCCCACAAAGGCCACTTTCCATGTAAATGTATCCCTGCAGGTTTATCTAAAAGTGTGTGTGAGTGTGTATAAGTGTATATATTTTGTTAATGCATTTTGGCCTTTGGGACCTTAATCTTTTACTTCTTTGTAAATCATCCATTGAATGTGAATGTTTTGCAGGTACATTAGTGGTTGTTATTATATAGAAAGTGTTACTTTTCGAACTTATTGAAAATTGTCATTCAGTAGAGCAATGCTTGGGATTCAAGCCTTCCTTTATCCCATGGGGAGTTTCAGCCACTCCCTATGTTAAGATGGCTTCCCTTTGTAACCAGCCAAATGTTGCAAACAAATGTATTTTTGCAAGCCAGATAGTGAATCTTCATGTGCTTACTATCCACAGTATACGGTGAAATATACTGAGCTATGTAAGTCCAATACAATAGAGCCTGGAAAGCCCAGATGTCTGACCTTGGCTCAAAACAGGATTTGGCTTCAAACCCCAAATAGCTGATGATGCAAGACATAACTTAGAGTAAGCTTGATCATCCGTTCAGCAGAGTTTATCTTTGCTCGGCCCCATATCCCCAGGTCAATAATGTTGACTCATCGACCACCTCTTCCTCTGCTGTCGATAAAGCACACTATGGCCTTTTAGCTTTTGCTTTGGCTCTGTCAAGAAGAAACAAAGCGAATGGCCCAAAGGACTGATCAAGACTGAGGAAAACAGAGGCTGACGGTGATGATAAAGTCCAAACACAGTGTTGTCTTGTGGCAGGTCTGTTGGCATTTAACCAGATGGATATGTTTTTAAAGAGAATTACAAAGGTGATTTTTTTGTAGTTGAAAGACTGCTGCTGATGTAAAGAAAGAGAAATAATTTTGGCACTACATAAAGTTCTGCACCTCCATGGAAGCAGAACAACCATGACTGGGCTGTTTTTTGGGGAATATGACACAATTATAATACAATGAATCATAAAAAAGAAACATACCGTTGAATTTCATTCATTATTAATTTTGTAAAATTAAGAAAACAAACTGGAATCAAACTATTCTTACAATTGATTCTTTTTTTACTACTTACATTTTTAATTTTCAGACTTTTTGTCAAGTGACTGTTGCAACTAATTCACTTCTAGCTTCACAGTTGCACCAAGAAGTGATTCTTTTGCTTTGCACAGGATTTGGTTTGTCTCAATGATTTATTTTAGAAATGTGGAATAAAGACACTGAAATATTGATTTATGAGCTTAGATCTGGTGATAGTTTTAAAGGGAATGGCACTTCACACATGAGTAGTTCAAGGACTCAAGTTGAAAATCTGACAATTCTTATCGTTTTTACAATTTCTGCTTCTGGTAATTGGTGTCATTTTGGCTGTTTTTCTAAAAGATAACATGCCTTTCAGACCTGTTAGCGGGTTTAGGGGTTTAGAGGGTTAAAATTGTTCCTTATCTCTAGTGATTCCTGCTTTGCTCTTTCCTCAGATCGCTCTCCGTCGTATCGATCCGCAAATCAGCTGCCTAATAGACAGGTAGTTCTCAATGCAGAGAGGGAAGGCTTGGGGTGAAAGAGTCATGGAAACTGTCCAGAATATTGAAATGGACAATTAAAGCAGCCCTTCTTGGAAGACAGACAGCAGAGGACAGGCTGAGAGTCATACAGGTTTCTCCAAGAGGGGGGAAGGGGAAGGATTATTATCTCCCTGAGACTGAGGGGCAGACAAAATAATTCACCTGGAAATCAATTTCCATCACGTCTATTACAGACCAGCGATAGAGCGAGAAAGAAAGAGAACAAGAGAGACAGACCAAGGGAGACTTTCATTTCCCCATTTTATCCTTGTTGTCTTTTTCTTCCCTCTATCATTGCCCAAACCATTTCCACAGCAGAGTGCACTAGCCGCAAAAAGACATCTGCAGTCGATCATGATAAACAGTCCGAATCTCTCGCATTTGTTTCCTTAAAAACCACAGAGCTGCATGAGCAAAAGCAACAGCTGCTGCCTCTTCATGGACTGCTCTCTGCATTAAATCATGACGTAAGTAGTTGGAACTTTTGCAGGCAAACAATGGTGCTGAAACTTTGGAAAAAACAGCTGCTGATACATTTGTGTCATTGCTGTTCAATTATTTTTATTAAAAGGCACACACTGGACAAATCGCAAAATTAGGCTATAAGATAGAAGCCGATCCAATTCATTGCTTTTAACAATTAAAAATATATTAACCGGTTAGCTAGAAGACTGAGGACGTGCATGTCAGAAAGTGTATTGTAGATCAGCCGGTTGTGCCATTAAGTGGAGCTTCTTACTTTTTAATACTGCAGCGACCCAAGGAAGCGGTTGTTGTGGGCAGCTCTGTGTTGGCAAGCAGAAAACATTGTGAGGGTTTAGCTCACAATGGGCCACCATGACAAAGACTTCTGTGATGCATAATAGCCTTCAGCTATTATGCATAATGTGACTGAGATAAGAGATAAGTGTCTAACTAAAGCAGCAAGAATGTCCACTGTACTCAATTTGTGCTATCAATTAGTGATTGATGACACTGCTGATCATTGATTAAGATAATTTATATAAATTTGAATCCTTAGCATCTTGTCACAAATTGTCTACTACCTGTATGACACCTGTTTGACAGCAGATGCAGACAAAGGATCGGGCTCAGGTTCGGCCACCGATCATTTAAAGAACGCCTTGATTCTGCCCCGATCCTAATATTTACATCAGATCACGACATCCCTAAATATCACAAGACTCTTTTCAGGCCTTTTAGAAGACGCTGCAGTTATTTAACCGCTCGAATGAAATTCAAACAAATTTACCGTTGCTGTAGGCCTGTTGTGTAGACTTTGTAGAGAAAAACAGCAGGTGGTCTAATATTTATTTCCAAATACGTTCTTTTCCTTAAAGCCCAAACTAATGAGAGTCAAATAATATTCAAAGAATTCTGGGTGTTGCAAAGAGCAGACGGCATAATATCAGACTTGGAAAATGCTGTTTTCTTTCCCTCCAGAATGAAAGCAGATTGTAAAAGCTAGCCCCCTTGTTTAACAGAAGTGGAGTGGTTGACCGAAGACAGAGCGTGCAAAGAGACTATCAGGTTTGCCACTTATCGAAAAACCTATAAAGCGCTCCTCTTAGTTTAACAACATCACCATCCCACTACCCTCATTCTCCATCCAAACCACCAATTTCTCTAGTTGTCCTCTGCCGGGTCCTCATTATGTACCAAAGAAAACAGAGCTAATGTTCCTGAGAGAATGTGTGTAGAGGGGAGCTGCTCGACGGAGGCAGAGGATATGAAACCGAGGGAGGAGAAGTGATGGGTGTGACTGAAGGGGGTTGACAGCATTTGTAGGTCAGTGTAAATGTTTAATGCTTTATGCTGATGAGCTGACGCTCCGTCTCTCCGGTTCTCGGAAAGATGCACTCTGATACCACCACACACACACACACACTCGATTCCCACACATTTGCAGGCATAAGCCACCCGCTCCTAAGCCCTTGCTTATATTCTCCCCGACCTCTCGGCACGCCAATTAAGCAGGTATGTGACAAGGCAGCCAAAAGTGCCAATTAGGCCAATCTACCTCTGCGACATGTCCCCTTATACCCGCCTCCCCATCGCTTTCCCCGCTGCAACTTCCACCTTCCTCTCCCCACTGGTTCTTAATGGATTTCCATGCTTCACTCTCTCTTTCAGCCCTCCCCTTTAGCCCAGTTACATCACTCTAGTGAGTACACATAATGTAACTTTAACAGCTCCGCTTTAACATTCAGTCCAGCAGCAGGGATAGATGTCAGTTTCGAGCACACGTAATTATTTAGCCTGGAGTACACATCATAATTGAAAGGGTCTGATAACCATGTTGGCTTGTTATATGCACTACATTAAGAAATGGGGAGATGGATTAGTGTTACATGAAAGGGAGGAAAAAAAACTCAATTTGGTTTGCAAGGTTTAGCAAGAAACCCCCATAATGGCCTGTTTATCTTATCAATTAAGGAACCATAATACTTTTTGAAATGAGAAATGGGGCTTGCCACAGGGCACAATCACCTCATAAATAAGGTACGTTGCTAAATAAATCGCCAAACCAATTTATTCAATTTACCATACAATGGATTATAGCTTAATTTCAGTGATAATGGGAGTAGACACTTGAGGAAATTAAAACGGAGAACTTGAAATTTCATGAGTCGTTCCCAAATGACCCCCAAGGATGGTGAAGTAACTATTCAAACAGCACAGTTGTCTGTCTGACAAATGCTGTTTCGTGTTTTAAACAGAGTGGAAGCCAAAGGGCACAGTTTGCCATTTTTACAGTTTGATCAACAATCATTTCAAACACTGGTGCAGTTCTGGACGCATTATTTTCAACACATCTTCATTAAGGATTCAGTGGAAGCCTGGCCGTTAATGGCTTTTAGATGCTGCCTCCCACACCCTACTTGATGGGGCATGCTTTCCATTAAAGGGAAAGTATTTTGGATGCTTACAGTTCGATCATAAAGCCCCATATGTTGCGTTGTTTTTTCCCGGCTCTGTCGCAAACAAGCCTCCTCGCTGCTACAGCATGGGGCAACAAACGCTGCATGAAAGCCAGCGTGTAAAAATCAAAATTCCCCACTGTCAATGATGGTATAATTTGTACTGAAATAGGGAAGAAAAGCACGCTCTGTGCTACCGGACTGATTAAAGGCATCACATACACAAGCATGCATACAGTCTGTCACTTGGGGCAGCTTCTTTTCTTGTTTAAATGTAGCCATAGCGCATTGTTCGGATGTCAAACAAGATCCATTACATCCGCCTTTGACGCAGTACACAGTGTGCACAGAGCGCTGGACCCTGTTTGGGTACTGAATGGTGTTTGTGGAGGTTTAGCGGTACAGAGAGGCCTCCAGCACTGCTGTGACAAACAAGACAAAACTGGGCCCTTTACACTGGGTGTGGCCTGGATTCACACAAAGCCCCCAGTGGGTCAACGCCTAAGGAGAGAGTCTGTGCATGGATGGATGGATGGATGGATGGATGGGTGGGTGGGTGTATCGGGGACAACAGAGTGGATCCATGCCGAGTCAGGAAAAACAATGGGAAGCTGGAGGAGTGGCGGAGGTAAAGCAGATGGACATATCAGGGAAGGAGGGTTAGATATGGATCTGGGTTATGGATAAATAAAAAGAAGTCTTTTACATATAAATATATATATATATATATATATATATATATATATATATATGTATAGTGCTTTGGAAATGATTATTAGACCACTTACTGTTTTCTTTACAAAGTCTACACATCAGGCCTTCAAGCAATGATAGCTTTTTATCATAGTGGGTAAATAATCACCACATCTACAAGACATAATAATTCAATACATAAATTATGTTTAAAAATACAACGTATTGAAAAATGAAACATTTTAAAATTCACACTAGATGGCTGGAAACATTTTTTCTTATGCACATTATCTTGTGCATAAGCTGTATATGTAAAGTCAACAGAGAGTCCAACCCAGTTATCACAGTGCTTGAAAGAAGAGAACTGTGAGATGAAGAGAAGACAACCATCTCGGTGCTTAATACAGATGAATACAGGGGAAAAGCAATTCCTGACTAGTTAGGAATCTGCAAAACAGCTCTCTGTTACAACTTTAAGAAGATGCACTGTGGCTCCATTAGGAGCTACAGAGGAAGAGGCAGAAGACAGTTCAATGTGACCGTATAACACTTCATCGGACACTTGGCATCAGCATATATTCTGATCTGTTGCACTCAAATATTAGTAAAGACCTCAAATATCCAACAGTGTTTGGGGTCTAAATCACTTTTTTTTTTACTAGAACAGCAACAATCTGCGACATACGTGATATCTACAGATTTTATTTGTGTTTTATCTGTACTTCTATACAGATTTTGGAGAAGGAGCAATCACATGCCCTCCATAACACTTTAAGCCCTGCTACCCAAATCCACAGATGACACCATCGCTTTTAGCTGCCATTTTTCTTGAGTGTGGGTCCCTCAATGCAACACCACCACCACACATCAGGGTCAGGCCTGCTAATGGAGACCTCACCCCATGCCTCTCCCCCGAGGCTGTCTGCTGTGAGGAGGAAATTGGGGGAGATGTATTGAGCTAGGAGAAGGGTGTGGGTGTGCTGGGATGGGACAGGGCTAATACTTCTGGGTCAGGGACTCAGCACTGGCCTCTTAATCTGAAGATGGACAGGGTGGGGTGTAGGGAAGGTACACACACACACACCAGATGGGACCCCCCACCCCCAATCTGCATTTACCTACTTAGCATGCCCCTGGGCACGTGCTCACACACACTCACCCTTATCCCATCACTGCAGACTTCTGCATATACACTGAGTGCGATCATGGGTGAAAGAGATTATATTACCATAACCTAGATATTCTAACCCCCCATGACCTACTGGGTTACGATGGATGCATTTCTCTTGGCAACACAATAACCCCAGCAGTGCACCACAATGTCAAAGCAGACTTCGCATCGGCTGCTCAGTCACTACAGTGACACGCGTAGATGCAACAGCAGCTCAAATGATAAATTAAATATGAATGTGCATGAACCACCGCCCTTCTTTCATAGCCTCCATCCCGGTTTTCTTCCGTTTAACGATTGGGGTGTTGATAATGTGCTCATAATATTTCTGGTTCAAATCCCTTTCACAGCCTCCCCTCACTTCATTCCTCATTCTTGTCACTCTTGGCTATGTTTTTCTTTCTGAAGAGCAGATGCACCATAAAAAAACATCATTAAACTAAAATACCTCTGTGACAGCACATTTTGCCTGAGCTGAGGTTGTTATTCATGTGAAAAGTATGTATTTGAATGATAATTTCCTCAGTCTGCTGTGATTCTATTATGTGCAGCACTGATAAGTGTGACCCCAGAGAGGCGCAGTAGAAGGAAGACAGCTTGAGGGCTCAGGTTTGCTCAGGTTTGGACTCTCCATACTGTAGGATTGAGAAGGTGATCAGCTGGAGGAGCCACCTCCCTTCACTCAGTGTTGGAGCATTTGTGCCCCCTAGTGTACCTACTTGACACTGGACGTTTACAGACTGTGGCTACCTCTGCTTTAGGTGGAGAAATAAGAAAACATCCGAGAGCTTTAAGATGTAACAAAACAAGAGACCTCTTGTGAAATCGGTGCTTTATGTGTTTCTTTTCTGTCAGAACACAGGTGTAATTATCGATTTCTCAATGTTTGATGATGCTTAAGTTACAATGGGATCCTGCATTCAACCAAGAAAGATTAACTGCGGCACAATGAAGTAAGTAGAGATTCAGGGTTTTGCATCAGCAGGACTGAGTGAGCCTGGTTGTCAAATAAAGGAAAGTTTTCTAAATTTTCATCTTAAAAATTCTTATTATCTCTACAGAAGAGAAATGATGGATAGCTGGCTGCTCTGAGGGGTCAGAAACAGAACAGCAATAACCCAATCAAGAACAAACATGATGTGGAAAAGCTATGAGGGCAGTGCTCCTGGCTTCAGGCTTCATGATGTCTGCATCCCCGTAGCAGACAGCAGACCTGCACCCGGCTCTATTCATACGACCATAGGCACGCATCAGTCAGCTGGGCACACATCGCATTGCATGTCGAACACAGAACAGCACACAGAGCTGGGGGTCTTTGAAAGACTGGCTTTGCACTTTTTAAAATATATACCAGCTTTCCACAGACTGGACTGTGGCACCATGTCAGTGTTCCAGAGGTGTGTGGAGCAACAGGGTGGACACAGCACAGCATTACTGGAGGATTTAGAACTTCTTTAGAACTAATGGAAAGCAAGCACACATGAAAGCACCGCAATGTGTGTCAGCGACCACCTCAAAAACTACTCTTTCAAGAACGAGTTATTATAGTTGAGTTTTGCTGATGCAAATCAAACTGAGGGTAACCTGAACTATAAACAGCACTGAACACAACACAGCCAACAACATACAAAGCTGGACAACAAGCCACATCCAACTCTTTGCTTAAGATAATGTGCTAATGATCACATCTAATTGACTGTTGCAGTACTGATCTGAACAGCTCAGCTAGCAGTATATTGAAGGAACAGATGTGTCATTTGTACTGAGCAGCACACAACCATTAGATGGCAGCAGATGCACAGAGTAGCACCTTACTGTTGATCTGTACTATCAGTGCCAGGAACGAGAAGTATGGAAAGAGAGCTTTAATCAGTCTATAGAACTACATCTCATTTTCTACATCCCCATGACTGATGAAGTAATAAATAAAAAGTGGGAAATCTATGAGGTGCAAATGTCAATATGCTGCATGTGCTATAAACTAGAAGCACGACGTTTTCAGTAAATTGTCAATAACCTTTTCCCTCAAAAGCCCATATATTTTAGGTGGATATCTGCTGCAGATTCATCACGGTATGTGCACGCTGGGTAAATGAAATCTATTCTGAGAATGGAAGGATCAATATGGTGTGACTTTATTACCCACTACATCTATGATCATTACTTATAGTGCTGGCATATGTATTTTTGATTACCCTCAATTTATGTTACCATTTTTTTGGCAGCTTGTTAGAATCAAATTTATTCAAGGTTCGATTAAACATGCAGCGTACCACAGTAGAAGTTAGCAAAGATGATAAGTGAAGTATAACTCCTGTCCAAATAAACTTACTGACCTATAAAGTGTCCCACACACTTTCCCATGTTCCTCTGAGCCTACCTATTGTAGGTGTGGTGCTCTACTCTTTTACAGCAGGTCAAAGAAGAAACAGACAGAGGTAATAATGCATATAGTGCAGGAGTAAATATGACAAACAAGCCTGGCCATGACACAAAGTTCAATAGAGCCTTGAAGATAAGACACAGCTGAGGTGTTGCCTGTATCTGGCTTTAGCAGGAGATGATGGGGTTGAGCAAAGAGGGTAGTGTTCAGGCCTGCGGGGGAAAGAGTGGCTTGGATCGCTTCAAGGGCCCTTGGTCATGTTCCAGCAAAGTCAATTAGGTTACAGCAAGATGTGTGTGAGAGAAGGAGAGAGAGAGAGAGAAGGAGAGAGAGAGAGAGAGAGAGAGAGAGAGAGAGAGAGAGATTCCCTCCCAATAAGGAAGAGACAAGCAAAAACATATCCCTGAATAAGGGCGGCAGCCAAAAATAATATGTACAGCTCAACAAACATGCCTCTGAGCACCGATAATCTTACAAACAAGTCATAGCAAATCACATCTGCCAATCACGAGGCAAACACTTGAAATGTTTTGCTTATACAGACTCTTAAGGGCCTACAAACAATAAAACTGACTTACGCTGACGTTATGAAAAAAACTTAAATTGTTGGAAAATGTTAATGATCCAAATTGTATTTTGTGCATAATGGCTTCATTTTTACTCCTGGCTTTGCTATACCTTTGATATGTGTGAAGTCTATACCTGTTTGAAACAGCAGTTATAAGAAATTAATTCAAATACATTGTCTTCCATTGCTATGCTATGCTCTGTTAGGAGTACACGAAATTGAATCGTGTTTTTACAGTTTTTCAATTGTCTTGCTTTGCACAAAGAATGTTATAAGAGTGAGCACAACAGCATTATGTTACACAATTCATTACAACTGACATTATTTAATGATAAAACATGCTTCTGTAACATTAAAGAGTCCCCTTTATGTTTCTACTGCATTGCTGGAAATCACTACAGTGCTGAGAGAGGAGGAGTTGTCAGCCCTGACTTGCTTCACAGCACCAAACATATGCTGCTAAGAGCATTTTCTCTCTATACACAGCTCACTTTCTATTCGAAATAAACACTCGGCCACACACGGATGCAGCTGGAAATAAAACACTCGTGCTCCTATGGAAATAAACAGCCGCGCGCCCTTTTGGAAATAAATGCTCATGCATACCAGCAAGCAAGACCTGACATGTAAACCTCTGAGGCCGGGACACCTTGAAAAGGATACAACACATGCACAAGATAAACTTTATATTTACTGACAAGGATAAATCCCCATGGACTAGTATAAACACTAAAGGAGAGGCAAAGGAAAGATTTCATGGGCTCTGAGCAGAAAGCATCAATGGTCAATGCCATGACCATCCATAAGCCTCAAGCATGTCTGAAAGCAGCACCCTGCTTAGGTTGTAAAGACCTGAAAGGATGATACTGGTGGTTACTACTAGTAGTCCACATTTAACCTGACCTTTAGTGGTAACAGCTGGTTTCTGCAGTAGAATTAGACTGCAGTGATGTGAATGACATTTGATTAATTACAGTAAAGCTGTTGCCCTTTCTTGCGAGCTGAAATCTTGGGTGTTCTGACATGTACCACCAAGAGCTCTCAAAACAGTCTGCATTTTCAATAAAAACACAGCTAAGACAAAACAAACAAAGCAGACTGGGATCTCTGTTTGATTTCCTTTCACATGCGAGTCCCTGCAAATTTACTAATCATCTACTTCAGCAACAGTAGATGATTAATGAAACTATCCCATCAGCTGTGATGGAGCTCAGGACTCAACCTTAGGACTGCTGCTATGTAACAAACGATTTTACTGTTGGGTTTAAACTGAGTGTGACAGCCCCCTGTGTTCTCTGAGGTGAAGAAAAGTACATTGCGTGGCCTACTTTTAGCTTCTGATCCATCCTTTCTCCATGTCGAGGGTCATTTTTAATAATATGTAATCAATGAAGTTACCACTGATGTGCCACATATGTAGAAGTCTCTCTCTTTGGAGATGCTCATATGGATGCTGCAGGTATTTAATACACTCAGAGGAAAGACTAAAAAACTACACTTCAGCTCCTCCTAATGTTTCCTCCAAACCTGGATTACATTTACTCCTGAGTCCTAATAATGTCATCTCATAAAAGCTTTATTTTCATGGACATCTCAGTTTGTAATAGATGTGAAAATGTAGTGCAAAGTGAAAGAGAAGGTTTTGTGAGCCGTGTCTGTTGCTCTTTGTTTGGAAATATAACGTTAACAACAGCGCAGCAGGGCACTGCCAAAGATTTCCACCTCTAATACGAAATTCACAGATAAGAAGCTCCACAACAAAAAACCCACTAGTGCAGTCCTTGAAACTCTGGTCTATTTTGTGAGCATGTCAGCTCATTAGCCTCTTATCTGTGGAAGGGCTGATACAGAGGGTCAGGATGGCCCTGAGTACAGGAAGGTTCTTCTGACTGATAGATGAGGATGCCTCCAACCCAAGGCTGGGCTGCTGGAGGGGGGACGGGGGCCTCACTCCGACCTCAGGAAGCCAAACAGGAGAGGGAGTGACAGAGACGTGACAGGGAGGTCGCCAGTGATATGTAAATGGTCCATGATAACATGCGGAGCTGTGACCTGTCTAGTCCAAAACGGACAATCTGAGCTTCACAAAACATTCCAAAGAACATGACATTAAAACAAATGCAAATCTTTCGAGCTCTAGAAATTAACGTAGCAAAATTAAACAGAAGCAGCTGTTACATTATAATCTGAGCTTACTGTCCTGTTCACTCACACAGTGAGCATCAGTGAGTCTCAGTGAGGCAAACACCCTCTCTACTTTAAAGATTGGACCTTTTTGATCAAGCTGATGGGGTTGGCTGGGTTGACTCATCCATCCTTTAGTTATACTGCTTTAAGTCCAGGGTGCAGAGGGACCTCCACTGATGCACTGAGCACTACTCCTCCACTCTCCTCCTTCTCCTCCTCCATGCATTTATATGCCACTACTGAATGTCATTAACCTTGTGTCTTCTCTCCCCTGTACTTTCTGATTTACTCTCTCTGCTCTCCTTCCTCTCTGCGCCTTTCTGCAGGTATCTCTGGCACTAAAGCTGACAATTCTGATCTGCAGTGTTAATGTGAATATTCCTGAAGTGTGTCCAGCACAGTGGTGAGCTCAAGGTGTCTGGAGAATCTGGAACTTTCCACTGTCCTGGGCTTGTAAAAATCAATGCACCTCCAAAGTAATGCAGTGACTACTTCAATTACAACTTCTGTACTGATGAATTAAAAGGTGTGGATAATGAAGGATCTCTTTTTACAGTCTCTCTTCGAAGCAAACATTAGTTTGAAGCGCTACTAGTTTTCCTGGTGCAGGCGCAGTCAGCATGCATGTCAGCGGGAAGTTCCTCTGCAAACAGTCCAGAGGGCAAAAGTCATATTAGACATCCAGAAGTCAAGTCATCTGGTGGCCACCTAACCACCAGCACTCTGGATACTATTGACTATACAGCGTATTGTTTGAGATGAATGCAAACTACACTCTTGAGGACAGAAAGCTGAGGAGCCACAAGCTACAGGCCTTAACCATCCAATCATGATTGCGGCACAGACTGACCTCCCAAACCAGACAGCAGATAATTGCACCCTCTTGCATTTGAAAGTCACATTAAAGGGCTGATAATGGAGTTCTGGCTCAGAAAAAAAGGGATCACTGGAGCAGACAAGAGGAACAACAGCTCTGTCTTTGGCCAGGGAAGGAAATTGGTATCTCTCTGATTCATAGCTAAGCCCACAAAAGACGTGCTCTCCACCAGCATCCATTGTTAATGGTGTGTTGCTTTTGAAAAGGGCAAAAATACCTGTTTCTTGTTGAATAGGGCTGCCTCAGGAAAACGCTGGTGTCGAGATAATAGGGTCCATCGGTGATGAAACCCACGCAGCTTATAGCAGAATGTGCTATTCATGTTCTATCAAGCACTGCGATGGAGCAATGAGAAAACCGCCCTATCTGACAATGCAGATATGCCAGAGGTCCAGCAAATGGTCAAATGCAACACAAGGTATGAAAATTTAAAAAAAAAAAACTGCTTCACGGTTTCATCTTTTTGTCAATTTAAATGAAACCCAAGGAATGAGTCAAAGGGTAAAGGAAAGCATGACAGATAAAAAGAAACATCATGAATGATTCAAAGCACCAAGACAGAAGGAAAACAGAAGGAAGGTGTGGTGGTTCACACTGGAGGCTGTGATAAAGGGAACTACAGGTACGCTACAGAAATCCAGCGGGATCAAAAACCTATTATACTGTGCTAGTGTTATCAGAGCAAGGCGGGAACTTTAAGTTGTGGTGTCAAAACTGGTTTGAGTTAGGGCTGCACAATATATCGTCTAAGCATTGTCTATTTCAAGGTGTGCAATGGTTTAATACCAGGAAGTGACTCAAACACATCATGCTTCAGCTTTTTTTGTTGTTGTTTTTTTGCTGCAAGAAACAGAAGACTGAAAAGTAGGATTTGGGTGCAAAGAAGAAAGGAAGAAACTAATGGAATGTTAATGTTCAGGATTTTGGTTTCCCACACTGACACTTTAATTCCTTGTTTCACTACTTAAAACCCCTTTGGTTGCACACTTGTCTAACTTGATGTGCTGCAGTAACAAAGTGGAGACTAGAAGCTTCTCTGTGCACAGCCATCTAGCTACCTTCTACTGTAGCCTACATGTGAGACATGAACCGTTCGGTACAGTTCAGTGTATTGTTACACCCCAGTTTGTACATTAGCAGGAATGTAACACAACATGAAAGCGAAAGCGGTGCTCTGTTTATTTAAAATGTCAAAGCACAATACAATATTGTTTCAAAAATACTGATCAAAGTAAGGATGAGTATCATTTTGATCGCAGTCATGCAGCTGTGTTCTCAGCAGTACTGAAATGTATTTTAACCATTTAAATCAGCACTTCTAAGTCCTGTATGAGTGCAAAGTCAGATCTGAGTCAGACCCCAGTGGTGCACTGTATGAGAAAGGTTCCAGAAAGTTCACACTCAATGAAGTCTTCACAGCAAAAAATCTTTTTCTACCTGCTTTTAAGTGATTTTAAATTTATGTAGCTCATTCTAGAACTATTCTTTCACAAACCATCTGCTATCACAGGAAAAATTCTATGGCAATGTCATTTTCCCCCCAGCATGTCCAGCCCTATGTATAGTGGTTCAGATTTTTTATAAATAACAATGTTCTATGCAGATTTATGTTTTCGATAATAAAACATGTACCAAGTGTTACCATAATATTACCATTTTCTACATTAACAATAAAAGAAAAGGACTTCTGCTCTTGGATTTAAACACCACTGACAGTGACAAAGGCAGGACAGGACTGGAATGGCAATGACAAAAGCCTTAGAAAGGATATTTCCCTCTTGCTAATACCCTGTAGTCTCAACCTCATATGGGTGTGGGAAATGAAAGCTTCGGTCTCAGCCCTGTCTTCTCTTGCAGGTGCTTGTTTGCAGCAGCGTGCAGTGGGCTAGCTTGCATAGCAGTTAATGAGATCCCCAAGGAAGCCGATGCTAAGCAGGTCACGGACTGTTGCAAGCACCAGAGCATTCAGAACCCCGCCATGCACGCCCTTTGACCTCACCCCTACCCTTGTCCTTGCCACATAATCTTGTGAAAGTCTAAAGCCTCACTTGAGGGTTGATACCACACATACTTATACATGCCGTGTGCATTTTTTCACACACACAGTATACACTTGTCAAAGTATGTTGAAGCAACAACAATGGTAAAAACACTTGTTAGTATAAACAAGCCTGTTAAACTACAAGTTAAATGGAAGCTCACAGTTGAGGCCCCATCCAGGAAGGGAGAGCTTTGTCTTAAATCCTTTTGGGAAAATCAGAACCCAGAAACTAAATGCTATTTTTTCATCTGACCTACCATCATGGGTATTATCTGTATTGCACTGAGGTTAAGCAGCATGTGGAAATTACTACTTTATTTTGCTGCTGCTGCCAGACGCATTATGGCTCATTAGTGTCTTGCGTGCGTCTGACATAACAGATCCTGCTTCAAGCCACCTGTTTCCACAGGCCCTATGACTGCTTGTGTTTTATTTGCAACCTGAAGTGCATTTTTACACTTCGCGTCTACTTCCCGACAGCTACAACTACAGTGACAGGCCAGTCATTTGTCACAGCAGAAAGAGCACAGGTGTTACAGTCTGTCCTCTCTCTGCAGGCAGCTCAATGCAACAGCAGTAACTTGCCAGGGCGGCCCCACACCACGCCAAATGAACGCTGTACGTACACATAGCATGTACGAAATGAAAGACTACGGCCCTCAAGTTTGTCAGTATCTGGCAGAGATCTTTGGTATTCATGCAACAGGTTCAACGCAGTCACAACACTATGTTCCCTGAAGGCACCTAACCGAGGATAGCTCACACGCTTAACAAATTCTTGCCATAATAAATTAGGAGCAAACACCAATACAGACACACCCAGACACTTTTTGTTCATGCCTTTGACTGATGGAAATTGTCATTGCCATTCACCTCGCTTCTCCCAGTGGTGGAGGCCTTAAACACACGCAGACCTCCTAAGGGTGCACTTCAATGCAGGGTATGTGTCTGCCTTTATGTGCGTCTGTGTGTGGCATTGATCTTCAAGTGCCTTGTATTGACTGTCATTTTAATTAGGCCTGCATAAAGGGTGAATGCCTCACACATAATTTAGCCTCATCAGAAGAGCCATTTAACCAGCGATGAATCAGGATGCAAATACCCAGTAAAGTTTAGTCCTTTATCCACGGGACACATGAAGATTAAGCAGCTGGAAGCAAACTGAACAAGCACTGGAGAAGAATCTGGTAAAAGCAAGCGCTTACCTGCAATGATATATTTGTGAGCTTCGGTAGGCAAAGAGGGGGAGAAAGAAGGAAAAGTACAGTTAGTGAAAATCAGATTGCAACAAAGGCACAGGAGACCCATTAGATTTATTATTTTTGGGAGGGGGGTTAGTTTGGAAAGGAGCAATGAAACGGAATGAAAAGAATAAGCCCAGAATGGATTTGTGACAAGAAGCACATGAAGGAGGAGGATGATGAGGATTATTTCCCCAAGTGTTAATCAGTGTAACTGATGAAAACACAGTCGCTTCCATTGTGCATCTATTTTAAATATCGCCGAAGTAAAGAACTGCTAAACAGGATCCCTGGTCCTTAAAGGCAGGTTACATCTAGTGGCCCATGGCTCAGTGTTGGCACAGTACTACTATAACAACATGGTATACCTGAGAGCAGAGATACACATTTTAAACTATTTCCTTAAACGATCGCTGACTACGTTCGTAAATAATTGATCAATGGCTTAAAAAGATCAAATACAGTGGATTTTCAAATGCTGTAATAGCCATTTTTAAGCACATACACTTCACCGCAAAATCAGCTTGCTTAAAATACAGGAGCAGATAAAGAAATGAAGTATTTTGAACTACGAATGATACAATAACTAAGGTTGCTCATGTCCTCTCTCTCATGGGCCCACACCAGGGGTGGGCAATCCTGGTCCTCAAGGGCCACTATCCTGCATGTTTTAGATGTTTGCCTCTTCCAGCACACCTGATTCAAATGATCAGCTCATCATCAAGCTCTGCAGAAGCCTGACAACAATCCTGATCATTTGAATCAGGTGTGTTGGAAGAGGGAAACATCTAAAACATGCAGGATAGTGGCCCTTGAGGACCAGGATTGCCCACCCCTGGCCCACACAGACCTGTCAGGCTGCTGTTTGCCCAGCTGATGCAGATTGAGGGTGAGCAATGTTGACGAGGCATATGAGAGGCTCATCCATAAAAGATGGGCTGGGCCAGGCTGAGACAGGGAGCTATTTACCGGGGAATAACTCAGAAACCACAGAGTTTCCTCCATCGATTATTAACCAGGCACACATAGAGACATTCTCAGTGTCCAAGGTGCATGATGGCATCAGATCAAGCTCCCCGACAGGACATGCTCACGACTTGCCACTGTTCTCAGATTATGATGTTTGCGCCAACACAAAGCTGTCGTGACAGAGGAAACACTCTGATGCACATTAGGGCTTGGAGAAGGTGTATACGCAGAAGGTAGCAGGGCTGCATCGGAATGTGTGTATGGAGTGATGTGGAGGAAGGCAGTAGCATTGTCAAGAATGGAATCAATATTTCAGCATGTAGAAAACTTCAAACTGAACCACTCCTCATTTTTCAACAGATTCATTTCTATTCAAATATCATAGAGACACGTGTGTCAGTTACTTAGTCTACTATACATCTGGCCTAAAACTTGTCAACCAGACAGCATTCACTTTATGAGCTAGTAGTCAGAACATAAATGTAAAGCAGGTTGTATGTAACGTCAGATTTCCTACTCCATATCGTAATAATAGTAGCCTACTATCAGGGGCCTCTTGCTTTATTCAGCTGGTCCAAACGGCCACCATCCAGGCCCCCATTTAGGCATGAGGCTGTTTTATTATTCATTGCTAAGTTATTCAGCCACCACCCCAATAACAGTCAACTACAGAAAATCCAGGAGTCGTTCTGCACAATAACCTCACACCCTGACAAAACAGGTGTTTTAATGGGTTTTGTCCTGGGGCGGGTATTAGCCAAGTGTCAGCTCTCCTCCTCTGTTCCACCCTCTTGCGTTTCCCTTATCCTGCTTTCTCTGCTCTCGTCTTGATCCTCATTATTCCACACTGGGGTCTTTGGGGTAGCAAACGGTCTATTATCCAAAGATGGAGCTTAAGACAACTTAAAGCTTTGGAGGAGTGGCTATTTATCTGGGTTGAAAGACAGTGGAGAAGGAGGGAGTGGGTGTCTGGCCTGGCGTTCCCATATCACTTAGGCTAATGTGATTAGGGGTGAGTGAGAGAGAGGGGGGAGTTCATTTAGCTCAGAGTGTGTTGGTTCTAAGTGATTCATGTTAGGGAAAGTTGCAGGGGTGGGGGGGTGTTGGCTGGTCACAGGACTCCTTCAGTACACACACATGCAAATAAGAACAGCAGTGTGTGCGCAAGATCATTTTCAGTGCCTGGAACCAAAATGAGTACACAAGAATGTGCCCACACAAACGCCCATTGGTGCCAGTCAAAGTCAGAAATTAACGCAGTTCTCATCCACATTTTTCCACCCATTTGTCAAACTTTCAAATATGAATGAGGCTCCAAACTCTGTGAACCACCTTAGAGGATTCAGTAAAGAAAAAAAAAGAATGCAGAATCTGCAGTGGAGGCAGGCTTGACAAGCAGCGCTCCCCCTTGTGTCAGTTTTGCCATTCTCAGTGGGAAATATTCCAACACTAGATGTAACGTCAACGCAGAGAAAAAAGAAGACGAGATTGCTAGTTTTCAAAGCTCAGTATATTTAATTGGCTACTTTAAATAATAAAGAGCATACAATGATTACTGCCTGTATGATTAGACACCAGGTTTTTGCTTTATATTATACCTGACATCATAACTCCACATGCTGATGTGTCTTCGGACAAGACACTAAACCCCAAGCTGCTCCTAAAACCAGCTGAGCACTTTGCACAGCAGCTCTGCCGCCATCAGCGTGTGAATGTATCAACGAGAAACACATCGTAAAGTGCCCAGTGCAACCTAGCCAAGGTTACAAGGTGCTATACACTCTAAGACAGGGGTGGGCAATCCTGGTCCTGGAGGGCCACTATCTTCCAACACACCTGATTCTAATGATCAGGATGGTTATCAGGCTTCTGCAGAGCTTGATGATGAGCTGATCATTTGAATCAGGTGTGATGGAAGAGGGAAACATCTAAAGCATGCAGGATAGCGGCCCTCGAGGACCAGAGTTTGACACCCCTGCTCTAAGTTGTTTGGGCTCAACACAAAAAAGTGACAGTTACTGAGCAGTGACATGTCTAAGGAAATTATCTACAGTCAAAGATATTTCTAATAGGGAAGGGGACTTGAAATCATGAATCCTGCAGGAAAATTAAGTTTTGAATGCAGAAATTAAGTTAAGACTATTATCAACATCACTATCATGCAGCCATGCATTTAACTGAGTGGTGAAAATAGGTTCCTTACTGTTAATATTACTGGACATCTGTCAATATGTGGCTACATACTGAAACAACATGATATCTGCCACTCCACTCAGCTCTTTAAAGAATCACCACTGGCCAATGAAAAACTGATAGTAGTCAACCACTTAACACAGCTATTTAGGGTGCGTTCATTTAAGACTGGACGTCTGTATGCCACAGGGACACAGTCTTTACCTGCAGGCTGTCTTGGTAATATTCAATTATTTTCAAAAATTCTAATCGACGGACAAAGAGGATAGCACAAGAGATGGTTTTGTGTGTCTGTGCGTGCATGCATATGTGTGTGTGTGTGTGTAGGGTTTCAAGCATCACTGGACATTTGAATGGCTTTTTGCATGCTGCCACCCACACACACATTATACAGACAGACACAGCATATCAATGACACTTCAGACTAAGCTCTCAAACTGAAAAAGGCTGCGCTCTGTTTCAAAAGTTTCTCAGTGGAAAGGTTTTTTTTTTTTTTTTGTAAATGCATCAATACATACAGAGGTGTTCACTTTTTATCATTACAAAACAGTCACAGCACATGAGTCACATATCCTACGTCCAATGCTGCAATACTGTGTAAGCTATTCCGGTGATTACACATTAAGTCTTCCATCAGAATTTATATTTGTGTGTAACAGGGGTAGGGGGTCTTTGTTTGCCACTCAGCTGTATGCGGACTGAAAAAGGAAACCCCCCCCCTCCCCTTTAAGAATACTGTCCCCTCTCAGAAAGACTCACCCCCCAAAAAGGAAGGATTTTACAGACAGGAAGAAAAATGTGTCATCCCTCCTCCCCCTCCGTAGCTCTATTGTACACTTTCAAATACCTCCCTTGGTTTCCACATTGGTCAAGGGAAGCCCTGTGTTTGCAGAAAAGTGGTAAGTCAGTCTGTGACTGCGACAATCAGCCTTCTTCAAACTCATAACTTTGTGCACTGTTGTCTAAAAAGCAAGATGTTAGCCACTTTTCCACATACTGATAATCCTGCAGTGCTTGTGCAATCTGTCTGTAAACTAGTAGCAGACATCACAAGGGGGATGAAAACTGCCTTTTCAGACCCCTGGTGCAAAAAGGATGTATTGGAGATTCCGACAACATATGTGAGCCTGGACCAGACAGCCTTAGGTCAGCCACAAATGGGGCCAAGAACTGAGAAAGTGGGGAGAATTCTAAGGGACTTGGACCAACAACTGCATTTTCTCACACGCAGGACACTGAGGGTTGTAAAAAGTCTATCAGCTTCCAGCTGTGAGGTGTATACAACCCTTTCTCCATACCCTCCTTTTCTCCACCACTTGAATAAATAGAGGCCGAGGAATGGGCCGGAGGGAGAAAAGAGGAAGAAAAAGGAGGGAAGGATCCCTTTGGTACTTGTTTACCTCCTGCAACACATCCTTCATGTCGCCCCAATTTGCGTGGCCTTGGTGGACTTTGCCAAACAACTGCTCGCCAGAAGGAAAAGTAAGGCTGCTTGTTTTCACTGCGGTGGATTTGCCTCAGCTGATGAGAAATGAGGCTTGAGCTGATGAGGTCACATCGAGTGAGCTTCACCATCTCTGGCTGTCCTAAAGCTCGACCATTCGGTGTTCTTATTTATTTATTCTTGGGGATAAAGCGGTGGAGGCGAGTTGGATCAGGGTGTCAAGCATGTAAGTGCATTTCCCCGTGAGAGACCCAGATTAGGAGTGTGTGACTGTGTCCATAAAGATTTGGTTAAGTTTAGCCCAAGCACAGCACCCACTTTAATTTCATAATGAGTCATTTGCATATGCATCACTGTGATTACATATAAGAGAAGATAGAAATGCAAAGAAGGTTTCCTTTCGCTCAAGCAGAATCTTTTCACAATAGGGTAATTTCACGCCACGCAAATCTGCAGCTCCTCTGTGGGTCTGGGCCCGCCTTGATTAATTTAGGGTGAGGAGAGAGATTAAACACCCCCCAAAAGCAGACATCAAGATAGACAGCTAGGAGAGACTGAAAAAGCCACTGCTGTGATGAAAATAAATTGGCGCTGCTATGTGAGGGGGGCTCTGCCAGTTTTGTCTTCATTTCCTTCCTTAAATACGACTCCATACACAATAACCTTCTTACCTAGTCTGGATTCAGACAGAAGCCTTCCTGATGAATGAAAACATTTCACTCTCCAGAAGCCTCTAAGACTTGTTTGTTTTCACAACTCATCATGGAGATAGCATGGACTCAGCTCCTTGTTAGGGAGGCAGTGCGATCCTGGTTTGAGGAGGGGGCTCCCACCACTAGCCTGACATTATCTCCATGCAGGCCCTGCAACAGTCTGCTGTGATTTAAGGAGATCCATGTTCGCACTCCTCCTGTGGTCCATTTACATGCAGCCCCGCAAGTGATGACATTATGGGGAGGTGTGAGGCCGACATCCCCACGTTCCTCACATTCCAAGTGTTGCGAGAGACGACTGCCTCTTCTCAAACCTCCACACTGTGCATGTTTAGGCTGCATGTGGAGCGTCAGGTCGTGTCCACATGCTAAAGCTAAAGCTAGACCCGCATTGATCTAAACACATGTCCACCATACTGTGTCTTTCCAACTCCACATCAGTTGATCACTGTAACCCACGTTTTTGTCGTATTGCTGCCATTGACATGTTAATACTAATTTTGATGTGAAAAGCAAGGCTTCTGTGTTGTCACACTAGCTTTGACACTACAGTGTAAACTTCATGTTGCATTCCCCCCCAAAAAACATATTCGATCGTTATCAGCCCATTCAATGGCCGTTATCAACTGTTATCACCTCCACAGATACAGTATACCTGGTAGGCACCCACCTCCACCTGCTAAACCTGCTACATTTCTGACTTTTCATTTCCAACCACTGTTAGGTTTAGATGGCTGGGTTACAGAGAAGATCACTCTTTAGGAATACGTTCATCAGAAAAAAAAAGTGATGGAAAAATATTGAAGGCCAAGTGTCTGATGCCAGCAGAGAAGGAATGTGTGGAGGAGATCGCCAAGGAAGGAGATACGGATGTACTCCGAAGGGGCCTTGGGAAGAAAGAGTTACACTCCTATGATAGATAAGCAGAAAGAAAGGTTTAGTGATGTGTGATACAATTGTTTGCTGTGTGTTTCAACTTCATAAATATTGCCCTGTCTCTTGTTTCGGGGAGCTCCTCTCCCATAACCTGGTGTTGTGTGAGATTCTGTGCACTGCCTGCATAAAGAGACGCTGACTTCAACATCCTCAGTGAGAGCGTGAGTTTTTTCACCCACAGAAAGCTTGTATGTTTTTTGTTGCAGCAGAGAAAACAAAAGAAATGCATACAATATTTTTTCCCGTTCATTTTGACAAGTGATGGCTCATTGGTCATATTTTTGGTACACATACCGTTTTGCCCCTATTGGTCAGCAATGGGAACTCTGCGCTCTAGCGATAATGCTACAAGCATTATGGTCAACCAAAGTTGATGCTAATGACAAGACGTTGAGTTTTCCTACCTGCCCAGGGGTAGACTGGGGCAAAAAATCAGCGTCTGGCATTTTTGGCCCAGACCGGCCCCCAATATAATCGAATGACTGAATCAAGCACTGATTTTTGAATACAAGGACAAAAACTGACGGAAAGGTCGGATGTTCAGAACCCTCTATCGGATGCTGCTGCTGCTGGACCAAATAGTGCAGTTATTTTGGTGCATTTGGAGGCCTCTACTTCCAGTACTTTCATTTTTTTCATTCATTACTTTTCAGCGCCACTGGAGTGTTTTTTCGGTGGTTGTTTTTCCATGATATTGTCAGACTCCTCACCTAACCTCGGCTCACTTGCCGTGACTCCGTTTAGCACCACCCATCCAGCATCTGGGTGACTGACAGGCCCTGACTGACCAATGGGCTGTGCCGAATGGCCTGTCTGCCACACAACTGGACAATAGGTCACATAGCTGGTCAGGGTCAGTCCACCCCTGTATCTAGCCATGTGTTTTAGGTGGGACTGTATAGTTCTTAGTTCTTCACTGGGCTATTTGTTTTTGTTATTCTGTTTTCCTGATCCTATCGTTGACCTTTTCCTGACAGCAGTGATGACTGTGATAATTGGCAAAACAGGACGACTTGGATGGTTGAGAAATAATGCCAAACAGATGATGCCTATATTGTGGTGTCATTTAGCTTTCGTAAACTTACATTAATGTTGCAAAAACATGTGAAAAAACTTTTTATGAAAATATTCTGCACATAAACTGTGTGGAAATACTTATTACTGACATCAAATTAAATGACAAGGAGATCAAAAGAGAAAGTGAAACTCGGCTCTTAAGAGGATATTAGATCATTTCAAAAATGCCATCTCATGCTAAGCTTGACGAGTCTTCGCTGACAGCCATGCAATGAACGTTTTGTCCCAGACGCATTCATCAAGCGGATCACAATCATGACTCCACTGCTAAGTACGGGCTTGGCATCGATGTGCCTTCCAACCGAGCAGTTAATGTTGGCCTGGTCAAAGTCAAACCAGCACAGGGAAGGGAAAAGTACCGGAGCCATCTATAAAGCCCTGACTCCAGTCAGGCTTGCCAGCGCTGCCAGTGACATCACTAAATCCTCTGCTCTACATCCACTTTTAGGATATGGTGTCCCATCCTTCACCACCTCTTCTCTTAAGGTAATTTCCACCCCCATCATAGACAGCCTTCCCCCCCTTTTAGCGAAATAGACTGATCCATTAATGGCCCCTAAAGCTCTCACTGTTAGAGGAAATGGCTTTTAATTTGGCCAATTAGCAAGCCAGTAAATTCATCAGTCGAGTGAGAGATTCAAGGAATTAGACAGCGAACATGAGAGTGAGGGAAAATAAGAGGAAGACAAGGACCATCAGTTATCCCACAATCCACTCAGGATGCTCTACAGGGGTGTAATTATGAAAAAAACACACATAAACAGAAGACCAGAACATTTGGTTGGAATCAGGCAAAAACTTTGATTCAATCTCGAGAGATGAGAGATCCTAACTGTTGATGAATGCAGGCTGAAGTGATTAGCCAGCAGGCAGAGGACGTGCAGAGGACAGTAATTGAGGAGTGTAATGTCCTTGGCTACTGACTGGTACCGGCACTCTGCTGAAGAGGGATATTATCATTTGATTCATGTCCACTCACTAGCAGAGAGGACTGCAAGATCAGTGCACTGGTTAATGAAGGAGCCGTCTGGAGTGTTTAAAAGGCAAATGTCTATTGGCGCTCCAGTCAGGATTCATACTGACACAAGTTGGGCAGGAGAGGCTGTCACATCCAAAACTGAGGACATGGCTCTACAAGGAAACTGCAGCCTGTGACTAGATAATATAATGAAATGCAGGGGTAAGCATTCACCTTTCTTCACCAAACTCAAACTAAACAGAAAATTCAGTGAAAGCAACTATCTTAAATAGGGATTTAATTGACTCAGCACCATGTCCTGCATCTCCTGTCCAGACTGAAGACTTCAAAGTTCACTTGTAACATTTTTGGTTAGTTATTAATCATTTAAATGTGGGCAGTGGACAAGAATGCGGTTCAATTCATACTAAAACATACACACTACAAAGTTTGCATCGATCTGCAGACGGTCACATTGCCCCTCATATCCAACACAGACATACACTTTGACCAGTCTCTCCTCACAACAAGGCTTTTATATATATATTATATTACAAATCATATAACACATTTAAAACAAAAGCTGCTGTGCTGACATGCTTTCCAGTAAAGGAATATAATTGGAGTTATGAAATACTCTAACCAATATTGGGGTTAAGACTAGAATATTATTTCTGGTGTGAGTAATTTACGTAATAGGGATTAACACTCTACTCAAATTATTTAAACACTACTTCACCTGACTATAATAAATCTCTGCTGCTTTGATATCCTCAGGTTTTGGACTGTTAGTCAGGCAAATTAAGCGCTGTCACACTGAGGAGAGGGAAATTGAGCAAATAAGAATAATTAGCAGGTCCGTTGCGGATGTAAATACACAACATACCGAGAGTTCTGATTCCGCTTCACAACTGAAAATGCTTCTTTGGCATGAATAGCATTTTAACAATAACTCCAAAGCATCAAGGGTGGTGAAATTAACAAAAAAAAGGAAACATTTCATTACATGGAATAAATAAAATGATAAAAAAGAACAAGAGGATGGTACAAAGGAAGACACATACTCCCTTGAAAATACAAAAACCGCTGCTGCTGCCCTTTAAAGACTCTTTTAGACCCTTGTAAACTGATTATCTTCCAAACAAGTGAAAACATCTTCCATCTGGGAGAGATTTTCTACCTCTTTTCCAGAACAAATCAATACTGCGTCTTTAAAGACTTGGCCTTGTTTTAAGATACAGCTTCTTACTTATCGTTATTCCAAAAACAAAAGAAGCCCACAGCTGAACCTTCCTCTTTTATTTTTAGCCCAGAAAGACTATCTGAACATGAAAGTACAGGACTATCAAGATGAACATTTTCTGAACTGTAGTTTAATAACAGGTATTGTTTCTTCCTTGAAAGAGTGAACCGCACCCTTATCTGAAGCCCAATTGACATGTCATTAATATCCATAAAAGTCAGGGTCTTTTGTCATTAGACATTGTCTCTCTATTCTCCGGTGGAAAAACAGAATGAGACGTGGACAAAGCTCCTGTTTTTGTCTTGTGTGGGCCAAGATAAAGAACCCCGTGAAAGGACCGCCATCCATCTTCATCCGCCTGGCATGTGCTTTAGTCACTTCCGCCCTCAATGTAGTCCGTGTCTTTTCTGCCCTCCCTTGTATGTGCATGTTTGTGTGTGTGTGTGTGTGTGTGTGTGTGTGTGTGTGTGTGTGTGTGTGTGTGTGTCGTAAGTAGCACAGAGGTTAATGAAATGCATCCACCTTTCTTCCTCCTCAAAATGAAAGAGACTTCATTAAGCAGTCTACTGACTCAATGTAATTCTATCCTGGTAATGCATGCATGCACACACAACACAACACACACACACACACACACTGAGACATCTACAGATGGAATTCATAGTTTTACATTCAGGACACTGACTGAGATGCCTGCACATGTCCACAGCCACATTTATTCATTCCTGCTAAACCAGATGCTAAATATGTTCTTGAACTTCTGTGTTTTATTCTGATTTACGTTCATGTTAAAACCCTCTGATCTTTAAACCAATTCCTGTTTCTCAGCTGTTCCTTGTCTGGAATACTCTTCCACTGTTCCTGGATTTCCATGACCAGTGTAGAAGATGCTCAATGCCTCCCCTTTCATTATCTTTTCAACAGCTCAGTCTGACTGTAATTGATGTGGAGCATATGGAAAATCGGAGAAGAGCGCACTCAGAAAAATGAAGGTGGAAAGTGGAACCAAAAATGGTTGAAGCCATAGAGGAAAGATATTTTAGGTCACAAAGAGTCTTTCAGCAAGAGGTTCTTTAAAGAAGCGTTTACACAAATGGTTCCCTCTAAAGTTCTCAAAGAACCAGAACAATAGTTTCTTTAAGCAACAGAAATGGTTCTTCAAAGAACTTCAGCAAGAACAGATTCTTTTTAAGGATCAACTTGGTCCTGTTTTGACAGCAGGACTTGATAATCATTTATGTTAATAAATTTTTAAGCCAAAAATGTCAAATGAAGAATTAGCAGCATTTCTGGTGCCCCCTTTCCACCAAGAAGAACCAGGTGCTAGTTCAGTGCTAGTTCTGGTGCTTAGTTGGTTCAAACCTGGTTCTTCCTAAAAACCTGTTTGCCTTTCCATTGACAAGGAGCCAAGTTGGAGCCACATCATTGTGTCACCGTAAAACATCTACGCTTGTATCGATTACAAAACAAACACAGTAAGTAGATGATAATATCTATGTTTATCTTTATAAAGATGAACATCTTTATAAAGATAAACATGTACCGCGACCGCTGGCAGTACCGTGGTTGCAGCCGCGTATGTGCCAGCTTTGGGACACAATTGCAACGGATTTCAGTGCGCAATAGTGTGTGCAAAACCTCCGTGTGTCCTGGGAGTCATTCTACTACATCTACGATCGGACCAGGGACGTCCTGGAGAAAAAGGACACACATTACTGCTTGTGTGTCTCTTTCCACCGTTGATCATTGGTCACCATAACCCCGCCCCCAGCTCCTGATGTACTCGGTGCTTAGCTCTGGTCCAACAAAGAATCGGTGCTTGCTAAGCACCAGTTTTTAGCACCTGGAGCCGGTGCTTAGCTGATGGAAACACAAAGAACTGGTGCTAAGTTAGGTACTGGCTCCGAACTAGCACTGGAACCAGCTGGGTGGAAAAGGGCTATGGGTTTCTTTCGTCACAAGAAATTTAATATTTGGGGTTCTTGGTCAGACAGAAGAACATATGATGAAACTTTAATGGACATTTCTCACTGTTTTCTGATGTTTTATCAACCAAATGATTAATCAACAATAAATAATGAATAATCATAAGTTGCAGTTCTACTTTTTGCCATTACCTGCCACCAAACCAAATAACTCTAATTAAAGCTTTAATACTTAAAGGAACCACAAAAAGTACATGAGCAACCTAAAACAAGAGATTGTTCAACTGGTGATAGTACTTTAAAGAACCAGAGTCAACTAAAATCCATCAAAGAATGATTATTTTTCTGGGAGGAGAAGGAAGAAACATGTCATACTGGAGATATCAGCATCATGCATTCCTGTATCTCTTTTCCTCTTCCTCATTACTGTCTTCTTTCCTCCTGTCCTTTTCACTCTCGCCACCCTTCCTCTTCCTCTCTACATCCTTTCATCTCAACCTCCCACGCATTTCAGGTCAGCGGGGAAGCAATCGTCTTAAGTGTTCCGGCTGACAATGAGAGCTGATGAGAAACCTTCCTGTGAGTGTTGGCTGGCTAAGGTAAGCTCCTGATCCACCCTGAACTGCATACAAATGCAGGAAGCTCATCTGTGCCTTCTCCTTTCCTGCACCTTAGTCTGGAAGTTTCCATCTAATCATAAATCCCTGCACAAGACAAGCACAACTCACTTCTTCACCATAAAACCAAAGTCCACAGAGAACAAAAATGAAAGGAGGAGCCAGATTGCTGACATACGATGTTGATGTATGTTCTGGTGAAATATTTTTATTTGCGCAAGACGTCAATTGATCGAGTACATTTCCAATTTAATCTAAAAAAGTGGTCGCATGTTCAGCTCGGTGTCACTCTAATCTCTTTACAGCTTCCTTGGAAAAGAAGGTCACTACGTGTGATAGAAAGTGTCAGCCACAAGGGCGAGACACTGCTGACTCGGTGCACCTTCCACATTATCTTCTCAGCTTTGGTTCCGCTTCTTGATCTGAGACAAACAACAACGGTGGACTGCAGAAGAATCAACTGAACACAATCTGACAGGGAACAAAGGCCCTTCCCTCCAGCAGCCTGTGAGCAATTTGGCTTTCGGATGATTGATTTGTTTGATTTGACATCAGCAGCCTTCATTCATCCTTCCAAACCAGCTGTCTGAATTGCAAAGTACCATAATCAGGAATCTGCAGCCTCCAAACTGCTCTGAGCACGACTTCGCCCGTAGACAAGTCCCTGCAAGGCCCAGGTCCTCAACACTGATGAAACCTGCAAGCATGAATAATAACTCCACTGACAACTGTGGTCGACGGAGGACGTGACACATGCAAAACTAACGACACATACGACAGATTGATGACTGTAACTGGATGAACTTTTAGTTACTTGATGCTGTTGTCAGCCAATCGATCTCAGTGGAGCTTCCCCTGGCTCTGACGTGTGTCATTAGACAAACGTTAAGTGCCAGCACACAAACTGAAGACAGCAGTGACTAATGACTGCTTTTTCACACATCTATTTGTTTGCCTTCATTTCTGAGTTATTTCAACACCAAAATTGATGTCTTCAAAAGTGGCTGTGGCTTGACACGGCAAAGCAGCATTCCAGATATAACATCTTTAAATGATACGACACACAAGAGGAGTGTAGCTTGATCCACTGGCTGTTAGTTTTACCAAAGTAGATTAATGATTAGCAGCAGCATTAAGGGCTGTGGACAGGAGGCTGAAAGAACATTGGAAAAAGACTCTCAGCTGTGAAGGCCTGGGAAGGAGTCAATACACGGTCCTTCCATCTGCTGCTGAAGACAAGGAGATGTGAATAACAGCTCTAGGAAGGCTAGCAAGTACACCTGGAGGTTTGTTTACACTTTTTCTGTTAAAGTATAGATGTTTGGATTGATCACAACCACCAGGTGCACTGATGTATGACAGACTATATTAAATTAGGACTGCAGAGCACTGGGGGAAAATGACAGTGTGATATTTTGTTTTTCTGCGATATATATATATCAAAACACAGAAATTTCACCGGATGATATTAATATCCCTATTTGGATGTAATTTATCACTCTTGGATGCTTCTGTATGGAAGCACATCTGGAAAGAAAAAGAGAAATGTTTTTTAATAAAAGACAGAGAATTACTTTTCGCATGAAGACTTTTGAGGAACAAGAACTCATAACTGTTCTCATGTAACACTGTCAAAGGTTAGTACAGTAGGGTTGTAGATCAGGCATGGAAAATAAGAAGCATGTGAATGTGAGCTGATTTCCTGTACAGTCGTCCCTCCCCATATCGCGGTTCTCTTTTCGCGGTCTCACTGTATCGCGGATTTTTAAATTGTATAAATCTAATTTTGTATCACGGATTAAGAAGGATATTAAATTGAATTACAATACGTAGCGTACAGCAGATGAGTAGACAAAGACTCGCACGTATGATAAACGCAGCTACGGCTGCTTCCGCTTGAGATGGTACACGGCACTCTATTGGCTGACAGATGGGAGGCGACCAATCAGAGGACTGTGTTCTGTATCCTGGGCGCTGATTGGCTCAGTAACCGCAGCATCAGTCTCCTCAATCTCCCATGCATAGCATGCGTTCAGCATCTTGCCTTGTCCATTTCACACTGACGTCTGATTGCTGTGCGTAGTGTTGCTCTGCGGTGTTGAATGTATTTCAAGCCCTACGATGTCGCCCAAACATTCTGCACCCTCTAAGGTTTCCGACACTGAACCCAAGCGTGGGGAGGGTTTATAAAGCCTCAAAATATATAGAAATAATAAAATAAACAGGTCGCTACTTCACGGATTTTCGCCTATCGCAGGGGGTTCTGGAACCTAACCCCCGCTATAGACAAACAACCACTGCATTACTATTTCACATGTGCACTGCAGTGTGAATGCTGAACAAGATATAGTGTGCAGCCCTATTTTAAATTCCAAAAGCACACCATTTCTGCCTTCTTGCAGTGTAATCTGATTAAATTTGCAAAAATTACTTAAATACTTAAATAGCAAAAGGGGAGTTGTCTTTTCCACAGCCAGTTAACACCCTCATACAGTTTGACAATAATTCAGACAGAGCAGGGGGACACTGTAGAGAAGTAAGCCGTTTAACAGACATATTTACTATAGACATAAATAAAACCTTTATTTCTGTGGACTTTGATTCCTCTATTTCAACATGTAAAAGGTTCTTTATAATCTCCTTAGTAGAACCTGCATTGAAGCGGTGAAAAAGTGAAATCCTTTACATACTTCTGGCTTCTTTACCGGCACATTCTTCCTCAGATCAGTCTGAGTACTTACAAACTTCCCAGCAGTGAGGTTTTTGTGCACAAATCCAGCCCCATCACTAGTTTTTCCCCACTCAAAAAACTATACAAGCTGTGTTTAACATACGAGTAGCAACAATCAAACCTAAATTGAGTTGATTAAACTTAAAACATGACAAGTATTCACATTTAAAAGCAGTTTAATAATACAGTGTAACCTCCAGCGTGGCTGTTTTTAAATCATTTAGTTTCTCTCTGTCAGGAGCACGTCTTAACCACACACCTTATTTTAGGCATTTTACCTTAAACGCCATTCAAATCATAATTACTCTTCTTCCAATGGGGTCCTCGGCTTATTAGATAAAGCTATCTCTCTTCTGGGTTTTAGGAGTCCAAACCAGACCACTCTATTAGCAAACATGGCCAGCCTCTTGTATAATGGACGAGGAGAGGGATGTATAATCAGTCTAATTGGCTCTGGGTGGATTTAATAACATCACAGAATAGTCATGTCACGAACCACTAATTAAATGCTGTAATCAACATGCTGCCTCATATACGGAGCTTCTGATGTGGTGTTCAACAGCCACGCCTGGGGGTTAGGAAGAGGAGGGTGTGTGTGTGTGTGTGTGTGTGTGTGTGTGTGTGTGTGTGTGTGTGTGTGTGTGTTGCTGGGGGAGGTGGGGGTCCATCCTTTGACATCAAGGGCTGGAGCAGGTGTGCAGACAGCCACCATTTGATCTGGCTGCACACATCCACCGAGGCTGAAGCCCACAGACTCGGTGATAGGAAGTGCTCGGGAGCTAAAGCCTCGGAGACTGATGAGCCTCTAGTTGCTCTTCAGGTAAAGCCCCGATTCATTCCAGTCCAAGTGATCACTGTTTTCAGCACTGCATAATGTATCCATTGTATTAACCCTCTGAACCCCAAGCTGTTTTGGAGCATTTTTATTCACTGCGGGCTCATTTTTCACTGTGATATAAAATCCTCTTCCACTATGAAAACAGCACAACCACAGTTAGAGGTGGATAGAAGCCTAAAGTGTGTATTGTGTAGTATGACACCATTATGATGCCAAAGTATCATTTTAAAAAAGTTAAATTAAAAAGCCTGGAATCAACATCTACCACATGGTGCTCTACATCCTATAGATTATTTACATTTTTAATTTGTTTAAATTGTGTCCTCTTGTCTGCTCTGTGTAAACACAGCCTGCAGTTCAGCCAAAAAGAAGTGTGCAAGATTTTTCCTTTTTCAGAGAATTTAGTTAGATGAAATGTTTTTTGTGTGTTTGTTTTGTTTTTTGATCAAAAAAAATGCAAATGGAGACATGAAGAACACACTGACAATATCACCACAATTTCAGCCTTAATAGAACTGCATAGCACACAGGAGTAGTTCAAGGACCATCAGAAAGCTGAAAATCCAACAATTTAATTCTGTTTTTACAGTTTCTGGAGATTTCTACAGATAACATGCCTAAAAAAGCAAGAAAAAAGTTGGAACCAGACAATACTGAGCAGTGTTACTTCAAAAATAACTAAAACGATTCTCAATTACACCTTCAGAAAAGTATATGTTTTCATTTTAATGCCCAACTTTGTGTACTTGAACAGTGCATCTCACATTTATGACAGTAAATGTACAAAGATACAAATGTGGGCTTACCAACCAAATACATCCAGGTAAATAATCTCTCAGGGGAACTTTCCTCTGACATAAACAAGGTCTCAAAAGAAGAAAACATGGTCGCATAAAATGAAAACAGGCTGAGATGTAAACCCAGAATAAATACATCTGATTGACTGAATCTAGCCACCAATCCTTAATAACTACTAGGGATTAAGAAAGCTGCACTGCTGGTACACCAAATGGATCTTTAAAAGCCAATGCTGGCAGAACAGGAAAAATCCAGGGCTCGCCTCAGGCCGCAGTGTTTTACAGGCCTGCAGGCAAACCGCAGCCTTATTTAACATCCATTAGCTTCCCAACATTTACCAGTCAGCAGCAGACAGACCAGGAATAGCAGAAATCCACTCGTGTCTGCTGGTGAAACTTCCAGCTGTTGGAAACGAAAGAGAGAGAAGAAGACTCGCAGAGAGTGTACTATCCTGATGATTTACCATCTGGGGGTAATGTCACTCATTTTTAGATTTACAGTTAGGCATATAAGCAATATGTGTGAATGTAGGGCCTGTCTGCATCTGTCACTGACAGCTGTACGACTATTGGTTAGTGAGGCATAACAAAGCATCTGTTTTTGCAACAAAAACTTCCTTCTCAGTGTTTCTCTCCTGTTCCTCAATCATGTTGTTGTTCACATGTGGAGCCAGCATGTCAACAAACTATTCTTATAAAAAAAAGTAAAATACTAAGGAAATAATAACCCTGAAATCAAAGGCAACGATGTTTTATCAGAAAATGACAACCATGCGGGTTTTCTTTTTGTATCAGTTTGTAGCAGGATGTGTTTGAGTTCATTTGTCTTACTTCACATTGTGTTTCCTGTGATGTGACTATTGCAAACATCCCAATGTGGATGATGAGAATGTGTACTAAGTGATATAATTCATCAGTCTAACAGACCTGAATGATGCGAGGGAGATTCTAAAATTCATGTTTCACCATGACTGCTGGAAAAACACCTGTAGCATTCATAACAGCAGCAGCACACGACTAAGCTGCACTGCTGACTACGTTTCCCATAATCCCCCACTTACATTCAGTCATTGGCCCTGTCCAGCTTACTGTGGCATGGGAATGAGGGCTTCACTGCAAATCTGCTCCACACAGATAATTCAATTAGTAACGACAGAAGGTAGAAGAGGGATGGCCGGGTTGTGTGTTTGTGCACATGTTGGCTGAGGGCACTGCCCCAAAGATCTCCAAACACACACACACACACACACACACACACACACACACAAACCAGTGCCCCAGTATTTTTGGGCTTCTTTCCAGTTTTACGTCATCAACTCACCCCCATCTGCCCGGCACTCTGAGCACCCAACAATAGCCACCTATGTTCCCACAGGGAGAGCAAAGGATGCCGCTCGGACCCTGCTGTCCACACACACACACACACACACACAACAGGCCGGCTGGCATGACAAGCTCCACATGGGAACATGTGTGTATCTGTTTGCATGTAGCTGTGCATGCATGCACCAAATCTCCAGTCAGTGGAATGACGTCACAGTAAATGAGGAAAACAGAGAAACGGCACAAACACCTCCCTCCACACCCCGTCTTTCACGAGGTGAGATCTTTTTTTATAGACCAGCCACAATAAAGAACAGACATACAGACAGACAACAACCCATTGTAGCCAGTGCTGGTGTTTTGTGGAGTTGTAGTGAGCAGGATGCTTTGGTTCTCTATTACACTCACGTCTTTGACTCAAGAGCAGACATAAAGCAAAGTGAAAGGGGAGCTGTCAGACTCTGAGAAAGAGGAGAAGTGGAATTCAGGGCAGGATAGCTCCGCTGCAGCCATCTGGTTAAACCATTTTGTGAGTTGAGGGGTTAGGTTACGTTCTAAGTGTCCACTGGGGGGACAATGGAGAAATTGCAATCCATCTATCTGCTAAAACAGAAACCGACAAGCTGCAGTGAAGAGCAGCCAGCATGTAAAAAGAACACTAAAATCCCTACCATCAACAATATATAACTACTGCGAGATACTTGGGGAATTTTTGCTTGAAGCCCTCGAGGGAGACTAGAGGTCGAAGCTGTCACAAATCAGCAGGGAGGACGGTGTCTTACTCAGGGACACTTCAGCACGGTGCATGTCTGCTGACAGAAAGATTTAAACCTTGGAAGATCCTCCTTAAAACCTGGTGTCTCTTTCCAAGTTGTCACGCCACAACCACTAAGTATTTCAGCACAACCAAGGAGTCTCAGCTACCCCATATTTACCATGTGCTGACAGTGATGACAAGCACTGATAGAAGATCAGGTAGTGTGGCAGCCTATTCAGGAAGTTTGTAGTATGAAACTTTTATTAGCAGTCATTCACGGTGTCAGATGGTCTTCGGCCCGCCTATTTCTCCTACACAAAACTGCAATCCATCCAATCCACCAGTTTGCAGCAGAGAAGCACGGCCTCAAACGAGGAGGTGCAGACTGTCATCCCGGTCGCTTCACACTCAGCTGCAGGATAACATTCAGCTCCTGAGAAATAGCCTCTCTTTCATCTCAGCTTGATACTAATTCAGGATCTTAAAATGCTCTTTTTTCTCAATCACTGAACTGACCTTTAATTGACTGAAATAATCAGCTCTTGAGGTAACACCCCAAAGAAAAGTTGATTGGCTTATAAATAAACCTGCACAATATGACAAATGTGTCTCGGTGATCACATTCAAGCATCAAGTCTGTGAATTTTATCTGTTTTCAAAATTCTCATTCATGAGATCTACATGTAAACTTCAGTTTCTCAATGATTTGTCACAAATCTCTCTAATTAGTGAAGGAAAATATCTGTATGTGTGTCTTTTCTTCACATATCTTGACAAATGTACATCAGATAGGTGTTTTCTGTGGTCTTCTTTAACCACAGACTGTGACTTCTATCTTTGCTGATGCCTACATGTCTGTGACAGCGGCCACTGCAGCTGTTAGGTAAATGTTCCATGTACCCCGGTGGTTTCTTCAGTGCACTTCAGTTTAGGTGGATTCTTTTAATTCTATAGTAAAGATTTTGTGCATCGTGATAATTTCACAGGGCAGCAGCGAGGTGACCTGGTTAGCGCTGTCACCTCCCAGCAAGAGGGCTCTCCACATCTCCATTCACAAGCGTGCGAGTGCATTTATGCAGCTTATAAAGCCAAGATGTGCCGTGACAGTTATCATGCATTGTTAATAGCACTCACGGTGCACCGATAAAACAAGAGGTGGCTGTTTAAAAATGGAGAAAAGTTACAGTAATACAAGCACAGCTCCCCAAGGAAGAAAATGTAACCCCGAGGTAGTAATAGTTCCAGGGTGTACGGTGGTCAAAAACAATCAATTTAACTCAGCTTATGCAGTAGAAAAGAAGAGCTGCGTTTCACTAACTTTAAACTCCAGATCAACCTTACGGAAAAAAAACAGGCTATATGTAGAAAACAGTTGTCTGCACCTTTATTCCTGTTTGCAATCATTTATATATTGTGTTATGGAATTTGCAGTGTGTATGTAGCTGCTTAAAATGCTTAAAATGTATGATTTGGCACCAAAAGGTGTGCTGGACAACCTAAATGGAGAAGTCAGGCGAACCAATGCAACCAATTTTAAAAGTTAGTCCGGAGCCCTGACATGATGGCAACAGTTCTCAACAAAAAGCCCAAAATACAACTGCTGGATGACGAGAGTGTAACTGTGACATGTGTGGGTGAAGGGAGGAAGACAAGAAAAGATGGTGGAACCACTGAGAGACTGAAATCCTCATCCATGTCCAAAGTGATTAGCTGTGAAGCTATGCCCATTAGGCAAATGATGATTATTGGCTGCTCATTATTAAGCTATTACAGCATAATTAAAATGGCATTAGTGTCCCGTTTTATGTTGAGTGCAGTTAGACACAAACACATGAGCGCCACACATGAGAAAATTCTGCCCACCAGATTCACTTGATCCAAGAAAATAGCCTTTAAACACAGATGCACACACAATCAGAGGCAGAAAAGGGGGGGAGAGGAATGTAGGTGCAGGCTGACACAGGATCAGCTGCAGACGTGTAGGAACTCGTCTCATCCCTTCTCTGTGTAGGCCTCTGCCTCTCAGGGCTGCACCATTCCTACCTGACATCTCAACTCTCTGCTTAGGTGCGCCTTTCATTCTCTATTCTCCTGTGACACACACACACATACGCACACACACATACACACACATACACTTCGACAGCTTTGAAGTCTGTGCAGTACATCGTTTTCTCGTTTTGCTGTGAACCAAGGAAGAGGTTCTGGGAAAATGCCAGAGAAGTCCCATGTCGGAAGTCACCCATGCTGGGAGTGTGTGTGCCTGTGTGTGTGTGTGTCTCGGGGAGGGCCACTCATTATGGGTGAATGGGCAGGATGGGACTAGAGCTGTCACGTGGAGGGGCTCAAGTTGCACACAAAATCCCACACGGAGTCCCACACACATGCCATAAAATAGGTGGGTGTCCCAGTGCCTGTCACTGTGTGGGATCTGGGTAGTGCGCTGGTACAGAGGCATGCAGCATTTTACACACATGCATGCACACAAACACACAGGCAGCCATGTCACTGGTGTGATTATATGCCGGGATTAACACAAGACCAAGACCACTCAGGAGGCTTGGTGCTTCACTGACAACTGATGGTGCCAATTTTGTAATGACTGAATACTGCTTCGAAAGGAAAGGTAACATGGTGGGTTATAATTTATCAGGGCATACTCATTTTGTCTGAGAGTACCATCTACAGCCTATACTGCTCTTAGCATTCCACAGAAGAGACACACACACGGTGGTGAACCAAGATATGGAGAGCAGTGGGATGACAGAGAGATCTGGGTTAGGACAGAAACAGCTAAACAATCTTTTTCACTGTAATTGATTTAAAAATTCTGCATATTTGAATACGTCTGTCTATATAGTAGCATTTGCAAAGTAAATGTGGATGAGGATTCCTCCATGTACATGTGGTCTTATCAGCTTCTTCATCATACGTGTGAAAGGAAGTAGCATCCTGCTGAAATAAAGGCTGACAGTGATCTAAGAGATCTGGAATAAATAGAAATTTTGGACTATGTGTTATATTACAAATAGATACATGATTAAAAACACAATTAAGGTTAGGTTTTTTTGGGTGTCCTGGGTAAAAAATATTAATTATTACAGTTCTGAGTGAAATATTCACAGACGGTACACACAGTAAACTTCATTTACTGTCATTTTTAAGAAATAAACTCAAAATGATACACTAATCACGGTGTTGTGTTGAAAGATTTCCTTTAAATATCTGCTAAAATCTTTAAGATGCAAAAAGCTGAGATCCATTCAAGCCGGATGATTTTTTATCAGCTATGTCATTCCCCTTCAAAGGACAGTTTAAATGATACATTTCTGTTCTGGACCTTCCAAAGAAATCACCCTTGCGTATCAGTTATTTCTGTGGAAGCTATTGGAAAAACTGCAGAACATCTGATACACAGTAAAGTGCACCAGCTCTCCTTGTCGGAGCAGCAGAGGTCTGGCAGTAGGATCGCTGGAATTCCTCCCTCAGATGGCACGTCTTTAATCTCATTATCTGGAGGATATGAAATCTGCATTCCGGCCTCCTCAGACACACACACACACACACACACACACACACACCGCTCAGTGCTCCCATTTCATGTCGGATCGACCCCACAGTGTGTGACATGGTGGCTAAGGCCGTCCGACTTTGTGGTGGTGCAATGGCTGCACACAAGCATTCTGACACACACACACACACAAACATACCCACACACACACATCAAACCCAGAGGACAACAATTCACAACGCACAGCTACAAGGAGACGAAAAAAGTAAATTTGACGCTGGAAAACTTGTGTGGACGGCTGAAGGGGCTCCTTTGAAAGCTTCCTCCTCAAAAACATTGGATGAAGGAAAAGATGTGCGCTGAGTGACAAGAGGACCTCCCACTTCAACAGGCACCGTGATGAGGCGTGACCACTCCTGACAGGTGTTTTGTCCCACTCAGAGCGGCGTGATGTGGCCATTGTAGTGGCCACTTCCAATGAAAGGCCTGCAGAAATCCCACACCAAACGGGGAGACGAGTCTGGCATGCCGCAGCAGACGTGCTGGTTTCTGCCTTTACAAGACACAGCTTACGTAAAACTCTGCATCAGTCAATCAATAAGCCAGTGTGACAGTGCAGAGGTATGAACCGCACTGAGCGGAGCTGCGACACATCAAAGCCACACAACGCAGTTTCTGTACTTCTTAGATTTTCAGGTGTGTTTATTCTTAAAAGCTGATTCAGTTCACAAGGCCGGTCTGGAATTTAATCAGCAGAAATCTTCCCTGAGCCAAAAAAGGAGGCATTAAAATCCTATTACGATGCACAAAGCCTCCACTGTTTCTCAGTAATGCTGCGGCCCACTGTAAGGTACTTAAATGCTAATGCTAACTAGCACCGGCACTGCCTCCTCAATCAAAGGCCCAGGATCTTTCAAGGGACAGAGGAGCTCTGCATGTTTTCAGAAACGGTTTGGCTTCCACCAGCATTTGCAGTCACAGAAAACAAAGCTTTGCAAACAAGCTCTCTAAAGTAGAGGAAAACTTGTAAGGAAAACCTGAGATTAACATGACGACGTCTAACTTTGTTGGCTTTATGTGGGAATGAGCTCCCTGGTCAGGATTTTTACTTCTAGTAGTAAAGTAGTTAGATTATCTTCACAAATGGATAGACATTTTCAGAAAAAAACAAACTGGCTGTTAGTTATTTGGACAGTTTGTCTGTTATTGCTATACTATAATTAATATGTATTATTAATCAATTGATGTACTGTCCAATGCTGGCTGTATGACAAATATTTTATGTGTTTTTCAGGTCTGATATCTTGACCAATTCAATTCAATTCAATTCAATTTTATTTATATAGTGCATATTTGCAACGTAAGTCGTCACATAGCGCTGAACATTGTAAGAAAGAACAGGAAACAGAAAAACAGGAAACGGAAAACCCAACATCCAAATTTGCTTTTGGATTCCCTCTGAGCAAGCAATAAGCGATGGTGGGAAGGAACCAAAAACCCCCTATGATAGGACCTCCCTGAGAACCAGGCTCAGGGAGGGCGGCCATCTGCCTCGACCAGTTGGGTTGGGAGTGGGGAAGAGGAGGGAGGGACCAACTATTAGTAATCAAGTAGTCTGGTAACTAATAGTAAGAACCACAAAACCTTGTTGAAGTTCCATTATTTATTAATGTTTCACCTACTTATTTTTATCAAAAGACAAAGTTCAGCATCTATCCTTCAGTGTTAGGCTATGACCTGTAACATAGAACCAATCAGACCCTGTTGGCAGGACAGAGTGGTGTCTATCGATAGAGAGAAGTGACTGCATCACAGTAAAAGCAGCACACTTTTCACTTAAATTATTTTATCAAGAATCAATTTTAAAACTGAATGAGAAAGATGTTCATAAAAATGCTGAGTGTCAGATCCGATAATGGGCCGAGCTGATAATCAGATTGATGAAATCAGTGAAGTTACATATTCGATGTCTGAAAATGGCTCATGATCTATGACTGCTAACATTTGCTGAAGCACTTTCACAGAAGGAGTCAGCTTAATGTTGCATCCGACTCTCAAACCTTCTATCACAGCTGTAAGTGTGCATTTCGGTATTTCACAGCAGCTTCAAATACGTCACAGCACATCAGCTCAGGCCCTTCGGCTTTCTGCAGCCACTTTGGTGGAGCTGCTGGAGCTAAAGGGAGAAGGGGGGGCATGACTGGGACTGCTTTAACAGGAAGGGAAGGGCCCTGAGTGGGAACACATGAAAGGACAACTCCGTCATCTGGGAGCTTTAATGACAGACTGAGCAGCCTTGTTTTGACTGAAGAGCTCTTTTAATATGCATGACAAAAGATCCTTCTGGGACCCTCTGTGGTAACAGCACTAAATCCCCTGACAAACTCCTGTTGTTTCTGCCGCTGCATCCTCACTGGTGGTCAAGGTTCCATCAAAGCATAAAGGCAAAAACCTTCTGCTTTTGATGGCACATCCACTGCGCTCAAGATCCACACTCTTTATGCACAGTGAGCTCAAAACCAAAAGGGGCAGACAGTTCAGGTGCTGGCCTGCTGAAATGGGGCCCTAGGCTTTTACTCGCTGTTATCTCCCTTACTTAAACCGTATAGAGCTCTTCAATCCTCTTTGGATGTCCTTGTCTGTTCTTGTAAACGACACAGAGCCCAGCCTGGACACATTATTCCCACTGTCTCACTGTGAAGAGCACTGAGCTCACACAGAACGGGACAGAGAACCATCCTCTGGCAACTGCTCTTGAAACCATGAAACAAGTATTTGAAAACACAGTCTAAGGGCTGTCTTGCAGAAACATTAATAATTCAACAAATTCCCATTTCCCACCTAAAATACCACAAATTAGATCATGTTCTATGCAGAACCATGGCACGGTCAAAGGAGATGATGGCTACATGGAAAATGACAGTGAGCTAACTGGGGCAGGGAGTGTTGTAGTTCTGTGTGGCGTCTTTCTGACACCAGACAAATCATTTTGTGAAACTGTTAAATGTGCTTGATTGCTGAAGCATAGCGATGGAAACCAGATACAAACAATTATACCAACAATTCAAATTCAAGTACACGCATGACATTTGTTTCCAAAAAATTCCCTGTGCAGGTCGGGTGGTCCTTTGAGGTATGATGAGGCGTGGGTGGGTGTTAGCAGATGTGATTTGGGAAAAAGACCAGAACCATTATGAGAGAGAGAGAAAGAGATTAAAGTAAAGGGAGTGGTCTTACCTGGTGGGGCGTTGGCGGGACAAAAGAGGAGACAGAACATGAAAGAGAAAGGAAAAAAAAAAACATTAGACTCTGTTTGCCAGCTTTAAGCCACATATGGCACATTTGTGTAGTATACAATCACTGCACTGACAAAGCACTGTCTAGACAGAGCCACCTATGGGTTTACTATTTCCAAATGGACAGTAGCGGTGAAGGGTTTTCCATTATACTACCCCTGTGAAGCACTTTGAGTCAAGACACATAAAATCATCAATCATCTTCATTTATCAAGGTACAGATCTATACTTGCATTCAGACTGGCACTGCAAGCATCTACCTGAATGGATCACAACAAAATTGTATCAAGGCCTCTGACTTGGACATTGTAACTGAATAAGTATTGATTTCTCCCGCACAAGACAGTCGGTTTTAGCTGACGCTGGATTTGTTCAATGTCTCCTAAGGTTTTTCAGGTTATTTATGGCAATGTCATATCGGGACAGAAAGGAAGGGACAGGAATAAAAGTGACTCATGCAACACAGTATGCAGTTTTTTAACCCCTCGGCCAGTTTGAATGGCATGTTGGATTTAATAGCATAGTCTAAATGACACTATTTATCAAAGCCAGAATCTGTAAAAATGCAAACGAATGTTGAATTTTCAGCTTTCGGAAAGTCTTTTAACTACTTGTGTGTGATGTGCCCTTGTTGCGGGGAACTTTACCAGATCTCAGCTAAAAATCATTGTGACATTTCCTCAAGGACCTAATTCTGCATGTGTCTAAACACCATTTGCTCGTAACAAAAAAAACTAAAAATTCTGAAACAGTTAGTGAAAAAGCTGATAAAATAATTGTGAATAGACAATTACACAACAAAAATTCAGTTACTTTTCGGTTCAGAGCAAATACTACACAAGTATGGAGACATGTTAGAAATGCAGGTAGTAAAATATCTATATCTATCCTACGTGATGCCACCATTTTTTCCAGTAGTGACTCATGGTATAAGATAGGGCTGCAACGGTACACAAAAATCATGTTTCATTATGTACCTCGGTACGGAAGTCACGGTTCGGTTCGGTTCCGGACAGAACCCTCTGGAGTCGACGGACACACCGGCGCGTCAAAATGACATGACCAACACAGCGTCGCTGAGTCTCCGTTTCAACTTGTTTCGAAAGTGCGGATGTCAAACTATCTACAGGTTTTTGAATTGTGTTGATTGGCCAAGTAAAACCAGAGTTATGACAAATAACAGAAACCATACTTTTCCACACGTTTGGAGCTCCTTACGGCTTTCGTTTGTCTTGTCCGCTTGTTTTACTCCTTTTTCATACTTCACCGGGTGACCGAAGTGATCCCAAACGGGTGATTCTAACCATCTCCCAGCTCCGGCTTCCTGCTGTTAGCATTAGCCATCCCATTAGCATTAGCCATAGGTCACAGAAGTGCCGGCAGGAGAAAAAACGGTCCGACTGGAAACTTCTACTTTTTCTTTTAGTCCGCAATACTGTGTAACTGTGAGACGGAGAAGGTCCACCACAACTGTGGGCACTATGAGGTTGGCAATTTTTTTTAAAAAAAGTTCTGTATATTTGCCATTCTTAATAGTCTTAAAATTGGCAGTACACCTCTGCACTGAAGTGCCTGTACCGAACGGTTCGGTCAGTTCCGTGTATTATTACACCCCTTAGTATAAGATATTTCTGAGTTGTTTATATTTCTAGGATGTTCTATTGCAGTGAAAAATGAACCCACAGTGAGTAAAAATGTGGCAGAAACAAAGAGGCACCCAGAAACGTTTCAGGGTTTCAAACGGTTAACATTTCCATGTTGCCATGGCAGCAGCTTTTTAGTTTCCATCATTGACATACAAACTGTACATCTGTTCATGAGGACTGAGGTATGCTCTGAAAAACATAACATGTGAACCTCATGTATGTTTCTTTGTTGTTGTTGTTGTTTGTCTTGTTTTTTGTCTGTTGTCTTGATTTGATTTGTCTTAGAAATAAATTAAATTACTGTTGATCTGACTCATTTATCTGCCGTCAAGTTACTTCCAGGAGACTAATAATGTTTATTGGGATTCATCATAAGTAAAGTTTATAACAAATATTACAGAGATAATCAGTGAGTGAATCTGTGCCCTGCTGTAGGAAATATGTATTCCCCCATGTCTCCCACTGGACAGGAAAACTATTAACTACAGTTCAGAGAAACTCCATCTCCATCCTTTCCTCCTCTTTGGCGACCATCCTTCAGCTCTGTGACAAGCACTGAAATATTTACAGCCTGAGGATCAGTTCACCAACAGGCTCCACTTTGCACAGGAGCCCCAGTGGTCACCTTCCTCTGTCATCCATATTTCAAAAAGGCATCGGGGGCACTGCTGAGGAGAGCTCACTGACCCAGAATATGAATGAGGACTAAAAATCACAAACAGCAAAGGGACCTGATGAGACTTCAATGCAAGGGGTGGGAAAAGAATACAAGGGCCAAGTTTGGAGATGTAATTGTCTTACTAACATTTGGTTTAAATCCACTTATAAACCCTGGTTTTGCCTTGTTTGGTGAAGCAGTGTCAAAGTACAGTATGCAACGAATGTACGCTTTAGGGCTTAACCGCGGACATAGAGGTAACAATGCATGATTTATCAGTACAGACCGACGGTGAGCATGAACCCAAGGACAAATCATGCGCTTTGCAGAAATGCTGTGACCCGTGATCCGGATTGCACTTTTAGTGAGAATCGCTCCCTGGCCAGAAGAAGGAAGAGCTTCACATCTCCGCGAAAACACTCACAAGATAATGATGGGAGGAAGGACTGGAAAGAAGAAAGAGGGAGAACAGATCATAGAAGCTCTTCGTTTATCACACAGCCTGGTGCCTTGATGAAGAGATACCCTGCAGTAGGAAAAGAGCTCTAGACAAAACAAGACTGCTCTCCCTTCTGTGCTGCCACTCTCTCTTCCAGCCAAGACTGATATCCATTCCTGTCCATCTCATGCGGAGCAGCGGGTGAACCCAGCAGATCACTAAAGCTTCGCACCCACAAGAGGAAAAAGGGGCAAAGTGGAACGTGAAGTGACTGGGACAAGTCTGTTTGAGTGTAACTGGTGGAAGAAGAAAGGAACAGGGGCCAGAATCACACTATGAGGCTGAGTCGATCCTCTGTCAGGGCTTTTAGAGGTGGAAAAATGTGCAGCATCAACTAGAGCAGTGGTTCTCAACTGGTGGGTCGGGACCCAAAAGTGGGTCGTGAAGCCATTTTTAGAGGGTCGCAGAAGCATGTCCCCCAAAAAAGTAGTGGCATAAAGTCTTTTATTTTAAAGGATGTTTTTTTATGACACAGTTTGCTTTCAATAGCAGGATATTTAGTGGTGGTGACACCAGTAGTCGCCCACTATTAACTTCTAGAGTTGACTCTGCCAGCTTATTGGAGAAATTTATGCTAAAACGTCGCAAAAATATACGAAAATGTGCTCAGAATCTGTCAATATGGGCCAAAATATGCCCAAAATTTGGCAAAAGCATCCAAATATACCAAAATTAACAAAAAAAATAAGCCAAAAATTTCCTAAATTGTATCAAAATGCGTTGAGACTACACCCAAATAAACCTTAATTTGTTAACAGGAACAGCAAACTTCAAAAATTTGGGTCGCAACCGTTATTAATAGAGACATAGTGGGTCCTGAGGCTGGACCAGTTGAGAATCACTGAACTAGAGATGAATCTGAAAACCATGAATCAGCTTTTTTAAGTGTACCGACACCTCAACCTGAGTTTGGACACTTTTCTAACTGGAAAGTCCAATCTACTGCAAAACATCCCAGTTTCTATAAAAGCACATATAGTTTTTCTGTCCCCACAGTCTTACTTTGAAGCGGCGGAACAGCGTTGTTTAACTCACATAGTGACACTCTGAATGGCTCGTATGCGTCACAGTGACACTTTCAGTGAGTTGGCTTCACAAGAAAAAGATGCTGTATCTGTTAGGATGCAAACACCCGCCAGCCTGTCCTACCGTGACGCAGTTTGACTCAGCAAACACGCTGAAATTATACAGCATCCCCGTTTTAGCAGCATACCCATATATTAAAAAAAGTAAAGTAATGGCCCTTACAGTGCTGGGGAAATTGCCAAGAACAGCCCCTTAAATTCAGCGGCACTAAGAGTAATCAGGTTCCCAAGCAATCTTCATTATACGGAGAGCACTCAGCTTTATTGAGATTCAGGGAGAGGGAGGTTTCTAGCGCACAAAAAGGATTTATTGATTGCACTTAATGCAATAAGCATGCAGGATCCAATGCAACAATTTCATTACATTTTTCTTTACAGCCACGCTGTGGGTGCTTGGCTGGGGATCAGGATCAGGGACGCTGGTGACTTCTGCAGAAAAGTCTCCGAGTAAGGACGATAGGACAAGCTGACACACACCATGCAGAAAGATGCACAAGATACCGTTTCTGCAGTGATATTGCGATGTGTGCATGCAGCATAGTCGTAGGAAGTTCAATGCAGAGTAAGGCAAATTAACTCCAACACATCATGCTACAACTTCTTTTTGTTGCTTGATTAAAAAAAAAAACTCACACAGTTCTAATTTTCCATCGACAAGTAAACTTGGCTAAATCTGACATTACAACGTCTTATTTCACTCTTCAAAGTCTTTCAACACACCTGTCTGAGCTGCTACGCTGCAGTAACTTAGTAAAGACTAGAGGCTTTTCTGTGTACAGCCACCCAGCTAGCTTCTACTGTAGCCTGCACGTGCAGCGTTTAGGGAACATTGGTAAAATACAGTGTCTATCAATAAGCAGATGTTCAGGTGAGGAGTTCTGGGTTCGTCCAGGCCAATAGCAGCTGTGCTTCATTTCGCTTAATTTCCTTTCCTGCCTTGTAAGTTTACCTACAACTGATCCTTGGCTCACTCTCAAAGTGATGAAGAGAAGTTGACGTCGTGGTTTGTGTTTGAATAATAGATCTGAAAGACAAAGTAAAGAAATCCCACTATCCTCCATTTATTAAAAAGAGACGCAATAGTTTGTCCTTGATGACAAGACTCACAGGATGATAAAGGAGACCCTCGAGCATGACAGGTTCAAGTGCTTTGCTGGAACGTCCACTGCTGGCTGGAAAAGAGAAAAGTAGACGCCCATTCTGATCCAGCCATACAAAGCTGCTGGCGTGGCTGCTCGGTTAGCATTTGCCTTCTTTTTCACATTTAAATCATCTCTATTCTTACTCAAGACCAGCTGGCTGCCTGCCCTCTGCAAACTGGGATAAAGGGAGATAAATAAACAGATCTGGAGAAGAGGGGGCGAAGAGGAGGAGCGGGCCCTGGACTGCTGACAGTCAGCCATGTGTTCCAGCTGTTTGGTCTTCCTCCTCTTCCTCCCCCCAACGTGAACCGCTAGCCAGACGACCCCCACTGACACTTCTGTCAACTCTTATTCCAAGCCTCCAGCCCCCCATCCACAAACCCTGCTGGTCCCCTCGCTGACCCTCTACTCATTGGGTCAGGGTAATAAATAGTGTGTGCTGCTCTCCAGAGGCATGTTGACTCCAATTCACCCCCTGACACCTGTGCAAAGACTGAGGAGGCGCATGATGCTGCTGTTGAAACAGCAGAGACTCGAGTAAATGAAGAAAATTGGCTTGACAAAGAGATAAAGTACAGTAAATCACTTCTGCCCCCCCTCCCCATTTTAAGTTTTAAGTCTCCTTGTGAGTTACTTCACGTCTCAAGGTCTATAATTCTCCGGTTGAATCATGTGAAGTTTGTAAGAATTAAGAGCTTTTCCAAAAATCCTGTGGCGAGGGAGAATGTGTTTTTACGGTGTAATTATTCAAGGGGTTTTAAGACCATGACTGCATGAGGGGAAGAGGAGCAAGATGGATGCCAAGTGTTTCAACTTTCATATTCAGGAAGTCAAAAATCCAAACAATTATTGGGGCTTTTTTTTTCTAGTGGCCCTGTAATTAAATTAGGCTGACAACAGGAGCTCCCACAGGGCTTTGCAGGGAGCTCTCAGTGAGGATTAAGGTGGGAGGCGGGAGGAAATCAAATTCTAACACATCTTGCATTAAAATGTATTGAGATAAGATAGTCCATGGCGGTGCTGATGAGGTGCACGCTGAACTTGAAGCATTCGGCCTCGTTCTCAGCAGCTGATGTGAGAATCTCTCTGCCAATGAGAAAGCCACAGGTAAGCAAAGGATGGCTGGTCCTCGGTCAGCAACTCTAGCAAGAACTCCAATACAGACTGGGCCCCAGGCTAAGTTTTTACATTGATTGTACTGCTGCTGTTAACTTTTTCAGTCAACACTCAGCCAACACATTCACTGCACCGTTTGGCACCAAGTCATTTTACATTTCAAGCCTTTTTTCTCAGTTCCCATACACACTGGGAGTTTCTTAACACAGAAATAAGTGGACATAAATGTTTTTCATAAGGATGATCCAGGACATAGCCCCTTGACGCCTGAATTTATTTACAATTATATAGATCCTATATAGGTCCTAAGAGTGCTTGCAAAAGGTTCCTAGGTATGTATTGAATATGCACGAACCAGCATTGAGGTAATGCATACACTATCTCGGCTGCAGCGGTGCGTAGCAAATTTGCGAGAACTGGCGGTAAGGGGTTAAAGTTCCCACTCAAGCATCACTCACTGTTTCAGATTCACCCAAGCTAAAACCAATGGATTGCATTTATCCGGCACAGAGACCCACACTGACCTGTTAAACGTCAGGTGCACCGGTGCGATCAATGAAAATGTGTACAGATTTTATGGTCGCACTCTGGAGTCCATAAAATAATCATGCTACATTTTCATATTAATCACAAAACCACACGTACAAAATAATGTTCCTCAACATGCTGATATTTTATGGCGCTTACTGCAAAGGAAGGCCATGTCATATTCATCCTAGCCGTCATCTGGAGTCGTCCTTCATTTCCTCCTGTGGGTTCACTGCAGAGGCTCTGCACTTAGCTGCTCTCGTATTCATCAGGCTTGATTGGGCTGCCAGGAGCATATTGACCTGTACTTGACACTCTCTCAAGACATATGTGCTGAGTGAAATGAATGGACGGATGGTGGGTTGGTGTTACTGAGATGGATGGGCTCAATTCATTTGGACACTAAGCACATATACTGAGGGTTTGTTCCCTTCCCTCCCTGGTTATTGCTGGAACGATTCTGTTTGCGCTGCCGCTGAGTTATGAATGAATACAATCAGCTCTGGATCACGTCACAGTAAGCCAGGCTTATCTCCCACCAGGTGTGAAGCCTTTTGATGTTTCGGGGTCAGTGCTGAAATGGTATCAGTTTCAAATCACAGCCATATTTGTTTTGCAGAGGGGAGGATTGCTACCATGATCAAGGATCTGAAACGCCTTTCAGAGGCACTGGAGCAAAACATGAGACAAAATATTTAACCATCACAAGTGAGGCCCTTATCAATGACACTGGGAGGGGTACAATGTTTGAAAAGAAGAGCGCAGAGTGTGGCTGCTGCTCTGAGAGATTTTGTTCTTTATTGTGGATAATAACTGGATTACAACGAAATGGAGAAATGTTTATAACTTCCAAGTACCAGAGCTGCTCATTAAAAGGTGGCGTGCAGACAATGAGCTGCTTTGCTTCAAGGAACCGAACCAGTAACCGGAGAGAAATTCAACGACAGAGGATTAAAAAGTAATGTGTGAATAATGCACGTTAAATAAATATGAAGACAGATGCCAAGATGCAGGACAGAAATAGGATACCCAGCCCTTCCTCTTCTTAGACAGTGCATGCCATTCAACCCCAAACAATACACTAAAGCACAGCTTAGCCTACATTGCAGACAAGACAGGCTCACTCTAACAGTTTGGGTAGAACAATGCAGTTCATTACATTGAGCCTAAGTGTGGAGGAGAAGACAGGGCAGAATGCTTTATAAGGATTCACTCCAAATTGGTTGTTAGATATAAATACTGTAAATTACTTGAGACTTAAAGCTCAGCTAAGAACATGTGTATTAAGCTAAAACGGGTGTGTTGATTAATGAAGAGGTCTTATTTTATTAAGCTATTTGGCTGCTGTTGACATATTTCCCTTAATTCCAATCCAGTTAAATACACGTATTAACCCTGTGAACCTCACACAGTTCCTGGGCTCTCATTCTGCTATTGTCACATTTTTACTCACTGTGGGCTCATTTTCAATTTATTTGATTTTTATTTATTTCATGTTATCGTGTGACTGTTGGTCACAGCTCAGTCCCTCATAGCTTCACGGCTGGGTTAAGCGGCGCAAAACTGTTCTCTTGTCACAGGAATTGCTTTGTGGTAAAAGGATTTTTTTGGGGGGGGATTTTTAAATGTAGAATAAAGCATCTAGAATAAAGTGATTTTGATGAAATATCACAATTCTAAGCTTGGAGAGGATCTTTTTTTTTTTTAAAGAAACACTGTCACAGATGAGTAGCTCATAGGCCGTGATCCCGTGTTTCTGTGATAAAAGGTGTACGTTTTTCTTTAGTGGGGGGAGATTTTTGAAGTTTTATTGATAGACAGGGTGAAAGGGGGTAGAGAGGAGAGAGACATGCAGCAAAGGGTCGGACTCGAACTCAAGACCACTGCTTGCAACCTGCACCCATGTGGTAACACCTGAAGTCAGCGAGCTACACGGCAGCCCATAAAAGATCTAAGCTTGTCAGTTCTTTAAAGACAAAATGCCTCTTGGGGTTCACATGATTAAGTCTATAGCAGCTTCATGTCTGTAGAATTCAAGTAGCTTGTGTCTTCTGTTTGTGGGCATACAGCAGTTCTCAATCTAAATGCCGACAAAACTTCTGAAAAATGGGTGTATCTGTGTCAAACAAGCAGCTTGAGCGCCTCATTTACTGCTCCAGCCTGCTGGATTTGTAGACAGTAGAAAACGTGCATCTTGAAAAGCAATCTGACTGTCCTGCACTGACAAACAACTGCTTCTTCTCACTCGCTGTAAAGCAAAACGGCTGCGTAAAACAAACAGGAGAGGACACTCCTGCAGCATGCTGTCCGTGTATTTCATGTGAAGCATCTAATTCATGCATACTGGTGTGTGTGGGGAGGGCATCTGGGGGTCCATAAAATAGACGGCAAGAGCTGAAAAAGGTGAACTTTATCCAAACCTATGCTGACAGATCTATGAGTGTTGCCAGTATTAAGTCTAAAAGACGGGGATGTCAAGCTCTCCCAGGCGACATTACAGCAGAATTCACCTTTTCAGTTCACAGCCATCTCACTGTTTAAGTGTGACAGTAATGACTCAGCGTATTCCTGCTTTACACAGGTAAACTTGAAATGTTCCTTAAAGCTCCAACTGCTTCCAGAGAAATGAACCAGCCTCATGCTCTGACTCAAGCAATGATACATGACAGTAAACAAAACTAAAACAAAAATAAGGTTTGGTCCATTTCAGCCTTTTCATATGAATTATATTTAATATACAGCCGAGTCTGTGATTGTGTGATCTATATGGTGTTAAATCTACTTTGTTATGTACACCAAGAATGAAAAGAAAATCTGTGAAGAATAAAAAATGTCAAATTTGATTGTTGCCAGGCGCATTTGTTTCATGTCATAGCCCTTATCCTGTCTGTCTGTCTACACTCTAAACTGTCAAAGGAAGGCCAAGAAAGACAAATGGAAACATGCAAATATGGAATATTTTTCCATGACAAAGAGATATCACACTATGTGTATAACTGATTCAAATAAAGCACTTTTATAAATACAAATACTGTATTTTAACCTCAGTAACAAGACAGAGGTCTTGGTTCAAAGCTTCTGTAGCTGTGGTTCTGTTCTGACACTTTCTCAAACTACCTATTAGTGTGTGTGTGTGTGTGTGTGTGTGTGTGTGTGTGTCTGACCTGCGGTTCACACACACACTGCTAGCCTCAGGCAGTACCTGACCTGAGGCCCCAGGCCTCCCCACTCTCCCCACCACTTCAAGGCTGTCCCCTTTGACCTCTGGCAGTGAGAACTTTCATGGCTCTGTGATCTTGCTTCTCTCTTGTTCTTTACTTCCTACCCTCCTCTCTCTAGTACAAACTTTGCCTGTGTGTACAGTAGGCCACTGGAGATTTGAAAACGTGAGAATATTTGGGCCGGTCCTCACTTTCTCTCACGCCTTCAAAGGGCTGTTTGAGGGTTAAACTTGGTTTGAGGGGTAGAACTGGGCTGGCATTAGGGTAAAGGGAAGGGTCAGGGGTAAGTACTTAAACCTCATCCCACTAATGTGAACTTGGTCCTAGTTCTGGGCTGGTGATTAATCACTGCAGGACTTTTGAGGTGCTGTAATTTGAACATTTTTTTCCACTGACGGTGCCCAAACACAGAAGGAAGTTCTGAATCCTCCAGGAATCCTGTGCTACGTCTCACCTCTGCTCTCTGCACACCTCTGGAATAACAACACTGACATGGTGCTACACCCCAATCTGTAACTACCTGCCTTTATTAAGTCACAGTCAACGTTTCAGAAACATCTACTGAAGTCCTGTATGTTTCTCTGTGTTCAATATGAGGACAATGTGACCGTCTACGCAGCAGACCGAATGTTTGATTCATTTTGTCAAACAATGCTCCTACAAGATAGCCATTTAAGTGTGTGTGTGTGTGTGTGTGTGTGTGTGTAAAACCAAAATACCAAGTGTTTTTTGTCTTCTATTCAGTCACTGTCGTGTTTGTAGCATTATGCTGAAGCTGAGGTCATGTGACCAACCAAAATTGGGTCAAGTTGGGATGGCAGACTAGTTGGCTCCTTCATAGATTCATGTACACACAAATGCACGCAGTAACCAGCATGCATTATTCAGAATACATCTCCTTCCCCAATACTCACAGCACAGAGTGTCTCATCAGAGCAGCGCTGAGTCTCTTGGAAACTCAATGAGATAAGAGGGTTCATCAAACAAGGACTTTCCCAGTCAGGCAGAGGCGTAATATAAATTGGGGTCAGACTGAGAGGCTTGTATGGCATCAGCTGGAGGCTTGCCCCAACGCTTCTGTTCTGACCTTCTTGGATGGCTGAAACTTTTAGTTCTGTCAACTGCTAAAATTGTCAAAATGTGGCTTCCAATCAAACCGTCTGCGATGGAGAGAAGAAAATGTAGACATGTTTCAGTCAATGTTTTCGTGCATTGTGGTGATTGAACATTTTGTCCAACCCTTTCGCCATCATTACTGTGTTTTCTGAAAATAAACTAATTCACACTAATATTTTCCATCTATTTCACTAAGAGCTAATTTAATTTTCCCTGGGGCAGTGCATTTCCAGCGTACAGGAATCAAAAATGAACCTGCAGCTCCGTTCAGCAACACTCATGAGAGGACATGTTTGTCATTACAGTGCGGCCCTGTGTTAGTATCTGCTGTAGAGCTTTTAGCCTGCGGGATGGAATCTCAGACAGTGAACACACACTGAGTTTACACAGAAACAACAAAAGAGCAAACACAGGAAGCGTGAGTGAACTTGTAGTGGCAGCATAAGCCCCTCTGTCAGCGTGCTAAAATATCTCACTGGTGAATCAGGCTGATTTCAAGTGTCTTGCATGTGTCAGTGTTGATCATGTGCATATTTGTGTGTAAGTGTGTGTGTGTGCAGCACTGCCAGTAAGCTCCCCTAGGAGTTCCCGGTAACATGCCAAGAATCAATCAAAGAGAAGAAAAGATACCTGTAATTCACAATGCCTGATATTTGCTTTTCATAATATGAAATCTCTTGCGCTAACGGCAGCACCAGTTCTGAATATGCACTGCAGCAAATGACATTGACCTACAGTAATGAATCACAGTAGAGCTGAGAGGTTTTATTGAATGTGTCGACAAAAAAAGGCTGCCTGCAGGACTCTCGGCGGGAAGCGGAGTGAAGGAGGGAGGAGTGGAATGAGAAAGGATCCCATTGTTGCAAAGGAATAAGAGTGCAGAGGCACCCTGACACAGGTATTCTGCTAAATAAGGCCAGCATTGTACAGAGAAAGCACGCACACTGGCACAAAAAATGACAAGAAGGAGGGAAAAAGCCACGTAAGGCCTCAGACACCTGCTTGGATTCTGACCTTGGTACAGTCCTCACTGACTGACTGACCTTGTGGCTATTGAATGTTTGCGAAGAGTGATAGATACATGGACAGTTGTATCCTTTCTGATGATAAAACTGGCATCAAAACTTCACAGAAGTGTCAAAGTCTATGCAGTTTGAAGTGCTCTCTCAAGCTCAAGCAGCAATTTCAACGTTTTATGCACAAAACCAACAGGGCAGGCCTCTCTTCAGGAGCCTGGTGGATATAGTTGGGAGAGAGTTAGGTGAGGATACAATGCAACAAGTTCGACATAGTCAGGATTTCTGTGGGCTCAAGAGAAAACGTGTATCAGGACAGAGATAAACTATATTAACGAGGTTTTCTTCACTAGAATCTGTACGTGTTCCCATAAAGGGGGGGTGTGACTATTTTCTGCACAAAACAGACCCCATGCCATACCACACATTACTTCAAGCAACATTTTGTGGCTCTTAGCATTGAGACGTACAGTTTATTGCTCAAACCACTACTTCTTATTGATCTTTTGTTGGACAGCTGAGGCGATATGGGAACAATTACAAAGCTGAGTGAAAGAACAGCTCAGGGTAAATTCTCCCATTGCCTCCCAGGGGTCTTGAGCAACAAACAGACTGCTTCCTGCTTATCCATGTCGCAAAGAAATTAAACAAAGTTAGTATTTTCATTGCATATTTTACGACAGGGGCAGGCACAAAAGAACTTCTGCACGGCAAAGGACTCCCAAAGGAACAGTGTGAAGCTGCCCCCTGCCTCCACTGCCCTGGTCGCCACAGCATTTCCATTAAAGCATTCCATTCTCTTCGCTGTCCCCCCAGTACTAGGCAAATGGAGATACAGTGGCACTGATTCATTTATTGTGGGGCCAATGTGCTTTTCTCTGGCTCCTCAGCAAGCAGTGGCTGTGATCTAATTACCAGAGGAGAGATGAAGTCGTCTGCCCGAGCATAGCTGATGGGACCATTCTTCTTCTGAATAGAAAAGGAGGCTGATGCTCACATCAAGTCAGCTCCTCATCACGGAGGAGCTGAAACTAATGCGAGAGAGCATTAGTTACAGAGAAGCCCAGGGACCATCGACTGAGCAGCCTAAACGATGAGGCTATATTGATCTCAATCAGTGTTGGAGAAAAGCAGTGACTGGATTGCCGCAGTCTCTTCTCCTCTGGAGATAAAAGTCACCGTCATGCAGTTAAAGCCATCTGAGAACCCTTTCTGAATGACCTCCCATCAAATGTCATCCATCAATTGAACTTTTCCCAGAAAAAACAACATTATTGAATTTTCCTAAGATTGCCTATTGACATCTTCCAGAACTAGACTAGAGAGGAATAGCCTCTGGCTTGGCAGGTGCCAAAGGTTAAACATGCCTCACATGTCAATGAGACAGTAACAAGGCTTACTATACACAAACTGTCCAAGCCCATGTGACACAAAACACTTTACAGCCACTGTGGCTGCATTCCTCTGGCTTGTCCCTCAACAAATAAGCACATTCACCTTAGGAAACAACCTGACCTGCTCAAGCCAAAGTCCGCGCTCGCAAAGTGCTTTGTCTTCCCTCCTTTACAACTGGGACAGGACCACACAGACGCTGCAGCCATGACCAGTACTGGTATTGTTCACATGGTTGCTAAGGTGCCTTTGAAACAGTGGTACGAAGGCCAGGAGATGGCCACAGTGGTTTAGGGGTAATGAATAGCCTGTGTTCAGGCTGCCATCACTGCTGATAATAGCTTTGCACTGGCTTGATGTTTTTAGGGAACACAGGGCTGTCTGTAGGTAAAAGTAAAGTTTAGACAAGGTTTCTTGAAAAAACTGCTGCGCTCCAACACCTCTTGATTCACTGTCAGTACAAGTTATTGTGTTATTTCCTGATTGTTGTTTGGAGGTAATGAACTCTCAGGTGCAATTACAGTTGACGACATTAATTATAATGGCCTCTAGCAGACATCATGCGTGAGAATCCAGACACAATCCTTCTCATTAGGTATTCAAATGAAGGGGATTATGAAGGAGATTCAACAGCATTGGATCAAGTCAGCCATGTAAAATGCTTCTAATCCTTTTGTCAGACACGACGCAACACTTTTGTCTTAATAATCAAACTCCTGATGAATCTGTCAGCTTGTGTTAAGATTCTGAAGTGTAAAGAGACACTTCTGTGAGGATCATTTTAACATTCTAAATGGACGGACGACTCCATCAGGAATTAGTTTTGTGGCGTGCATAAATTGAAATCACATAATGAAGAAAATGCTGCACTTGAGTGATAATTCAACACATAACTGTCTCCAATGCATCTTGGAGGGACATTGTAGAGGACAAGCCCTGACTGTTATTGTGAACACTGTGGTCACACACACTTGGAAAGGCAAACTGCCACTTTTCTTACAATCTGCAGGAGTGTCAAACTTTGTTGAGAATGTAACACTCAAAGCACCTCTTGTTAAGCCAGAGAAGTCAAGGACATTTCCTTGTAGAGTAGTGCCTGCCTCTCAGATTTATTTTTGACCATGTCTGGGCCTTCAAGCTTAGTGGTGCGAGTCAAACCCTACCAATAAATGCATCTTCCTTTTCTGTCTGTCCTTTACTGATTAAACTGCAACATAAATGCTTCACTGCAGAGAAGGTGAAAGAGAAACAAACTGCAAATACAGCCGAGAGCTACGAGACGGGCGGACGAAGCAGACTCCGGAGTTGATCTCACTTATTTACAGTCTGAAACATCGCCTTCCAGATGCCTGAATTAGTGCTAATTTCCAGCATCATGTCAGTCAGTGTCATGCTAATGAGGGTTTAACATGACAATGAGGTTTTCCAAATGAGCAGCCGAGGGAAATGCAGCGCTTGTAATAATTACACAGCAATGAGCTGCACATCACGACTTCACCACAATCTCCAGCATTACGCCTGTCACGGGTTTGACTCCAGAGAGGGAAGGTGTTTCCAGGCTCGAGAAAAGATTTCCACTGAGCAGAACGGGTTTCTACATTTTGTTCTTCATCGTATGTTTAATTAACAAACTGTTCCAGATGAATCTAACGGGATTAGCATATGAAAACTGCAATAAGGGAAATGAATAATGCAAATGAGAAGAACTGCACCGTTGTAGATCTTGGCAATCGACCAAGGCCAACATGTTTTGGAACCCTTTTGAGAAGCACTTACCCTGTGATAAAGAGGAGAGAATGCTGCTGTGATAAAAGAAAGCGGGGCCAACAAATAGGAATAACTTCTCACAATAACAAACCATATAAGAGTTCATAATGAGCAAGAGGAAAGTTATGAGCTGAGAGGATGAACTGCTCAGATATCTGCATCAACATGGACACCGTCTCCTCTTATCTGCCTTTTTGACCCCAGAGCTGTCTGAGGGTTTGGTGATGTCAGCCATAGCTAACAGAAGACGCCAGTGGGAGATAAGAAATGCCAGAACTGACTTGTATCTTCACAGTAAAAGCCATTCGCAAAGTTACACTGAATTACAACATCACAGACAGATCAACAAGATTTTACAGCGCACTGCCAAAAATCCCCTACAAACAACAAACATCTCTTATCGGGGATGAATTTGCAAGTCTCAAACTGAGACCCAGCAGCTTTTTTTGCCACATTTTTACTCACTGCGGACTCATTTTTTAATTCACTGCAATGTAAAGCCATGTACATCTATGGAAACCATGGCTTGAAATACCTCTGAGCAGTATGATGCAGCTATAACACCATGCATCACAAAAAACTACCCTAAAATAAGAGATCCTAACCTTGTTGAACTGCCCTTTTTACTGAGTATTTTAATCAGTACTTCAGCAGCGGCTGCACAGCATCTCATTGGCTTATGCTCGCTGGCTTTGCTGGGATTGAGAGCATGTGGGTGTTAAATGATTTCATGCATGTAGGTTGCCTCTCCGTGATTAGAAACATATGTCTGCATGAAAAGCTTTAGGAAAAGTAAGGTGCAATCTAAACAGCTGTCCGTCTCCACATCAGTTCAACATAATGTAATGATAGCAGTTTAAATTAAAAGCTAACAAAGTAACAGGTGCTTCTAGACCACTTTCGTAGGGTGGAAATACAACATTTCCTCCCTGAACTCTGGGGGTTTTATCAAGTGGGACCACATGTTTCACAAGTCTGCATCTTATTAGCTATAAAAGCTGCCAGCCTATACTTGGCTCTGGTTTGCAGTGCTTCCAGACACTGGATCAGTGACGTACAGTGGGGCAGCAAATACCTTTGGTCTGTTAGGCTGACGCCACATGAGGTGCCACTCTCATTACCAGCAGCCAGGTGGATTTGGGCGACACCACTCAAAACCTGCTCTTCTTGGTTTTCCTTTTCCATTCAACCAAGTAGTTCATCATCCACACTGTTTAGAAGTGAGTGGAGGAGTTGGGGGGAAATTGACTGGGATGTCCACTGGAGGAATGCCAAGGTTTTTCAAACTCTGAGGTCACCTCCAGAAGGAAATGGGAGCACTTCCTGGGTCAATTGAGATGACGTGGTGGGAAGGAGCCACTATGCAGCAGCTGTCGAGAAACGGGATTCTGAGAGGCCGGGGGTTAATAAGGCTTGGCAGGGCTGTTCCCATGGTAATCACCATAGTTACCTAAGGCCTCAGCCAAGAGATGGCTGCAGGGGAGATTGAGTCAATCTGGGTGAGAGAGCTGAACCACGGGAGCTCATTGAGAGACAGTGAAATTGATGGACTAAGCAATGTCTTAAACTTTACAGGCAGTTATTACCCCTGCCACCGTGGAGGGCTTCGGTCGCCTTTACGATCTGAGATGGGTACGATCTGAGATGGGTTGCTACTGAGTCTTGTGGGATGTATTTAACTTACAAAAAAGCTAAATAAAAATAAATTTTATGCACAGCCATGATGATGAGTAGCTGTAGTTGAAAGAGTGAGAGCAACACATCGCTACCAGAAGCGCTGCTTATGGAAGAGGGGTGTTAATAAAGTCTCTGTGATGTTTTACAGTTTCACTGATGGTAAATAATTCTCTTGGAGACAACATGGATGCTTCCTTTGGAGGTTTTTTGAGGATGTCGACCTGGTAGGAGACTCCGGGGTAAACTCAGGGATTATATATCTTATCTGGCCTGGGAACACCTTGGGATCAACTAGGAGGAGCTGGAAAACTGGGGAGAGGGAAGTCTGGAATGCCCAGCTTAGCCTGCTGCCACCATGGGTAAGTGGAAGAAACTGGGAGGATAGATGGATAGTCATAATTTCTAAGAGACGGGGTTGGAAAAACACGCAGGATCATTTGTATGGCGTTGTCTCTTTTGTCTGGAGAACTTAACGACATAATGACATACTTTTAAATGCAGCGTAGTGACAAGGGAGTTCAGTGGAAGAAATGCTCTACATCAACACTGATGACAAAACAGCAATGTCTGGTTTGCATTAGTGCTCCTCATCAGCATCATCATCTCGACAATTTATCCTCATCTAATCTAAAAAAAAACTCTAGCTCTTGAAATTGCTACAATTCATCTTTCCACAGCAGAATGACACAAATCCAAGTACATACTCAGTGATCTACCTCATCTGTCAAAATGGTTTTCAGAAATCTCCTAACTGAAATGAAGATCCAAAAGATAAGGATGTCTGTGGAAAAAAAGGTGAACAAGTACTTTAAAACACTTAATCACACACTAACTTCTTGTCTTTTCGGAAGCTTTCAAGCCTTTAGAAAAAGGATAAGAGCCAACATTCTGTCTCACTATCTCTTGCATCATGTACTGTATCTCAGTGCTCCAAGCTCAGAGATTATCTGCAAACTGTTAAAAACTGTTTGCATTCTTACATTCCCTGACAGCACAAAAGGAATTGAGCTTTGGGTAAAATTGGCCTGAAGGAGACAACTGTACAGCGAAAAGACAAGGACCCCAATGAAACAATGGTCCAGATGAATACGACTGCAGAGCTCCCTCTGGTTCTATAAAGAATCGAAGTGGAATGATCTATAACTGGGGTGGCTAATCTGACAGGAGATGAGATGCCTCGCTCTGACAAAAAGCAAGTCCTAACCCAAGGGAAATTGAAGAGGTTTTAGAGCTTCAGTCGTGCTGGTTTTGTCCTTTGTTCGACTGAACGGTTTGTGTTTCTAGCCCACGGGCTTACTGGACAGCAGTCTGCTCTACTGCCTGGGCTGCGGTCCAGGCTGGTGGTGGTTGTGGACGCTTCGGCTTTGGGCTTTAACCCCTACATGGTTGAACCTGAGCCCTGCAGCAGCTCATTACTGTGCTGTGGAAGTTCTGGGATTGCTTTATGAGCCCTGGGAAAGTCAGGAGGGATCCTCTGCCCACTACAAGCACAGCAATCCAGTTACATCAATAGTGAGAGCAGGGATACATAGCTAACCCTGGCTAATCCCAATATCCAATTTAAAATGTGGAGAAATGCTAACCAGATGTCAGAGTCTTATGTTAGGTCCAGCGGGGCGTAAAGGGAGAGAGGTTATGCAAGACATTAGACATGAGACCTATGCTCCCAAGCAGGATCCGACTGAGCTAACCTGTAGGGGATAGAAGTAATTCCAAAAGTGATTTTTCATTATACACACAAATGTCTGTGTGAAGCCGGGAGCAGAGGTTCTCACTGGGTTATTAGAAAGTCAATGACTTCCTGAATAATAATAAATACAATTTACTTTTTCATTGAAGATAATAAAGTATAAACATCATTTTGGTGTTCTTAATGCATTCTGCTTTTTAAATCAAATAATGAATGAATTTTCATATCCTGGCAGATCACTGCTGCTTCAGGCTGGGGTGTTCCTCCGTTCCCAAGTTCTCCTTCTGCAGTCCTCAGAAAAACAGAAAGGTCTTGCTTCCCAAGGAATCAAGGGGATGTGACGACATGTTAGTGAAGCGGTTCATGAATGCTGGGGGTGTGTCTGATCAAGTTGCTTCCCATCCTTAACATGTGCTGTGGATGCCTTCTGGTCTATTTCTGTTATCACCAGAGCTATCTTCATGTTGCATCTGACTAAAATCAAAGAACAAAGGGTGATATCTTCATCTCACTTGGATCTTCGTCGACTCTGACCTGACAAAGGCCTGAGCTTGATCAAAATGTTGTCAGTTAATCATACATGAGGTACATATGACTACTTTCTCTCTCTACATGTGACTACTCTGCAATAGGTGTTCCCTTTTGTGGTTTTACAACATCTAATGCATTAATAGGAAGCAGCCTTGGAATGAGCTCAAATGTTTTACTCAAGTTGAGACTAGGGATGCACGATGATGCCAATTTCAACCGATACCAATAATCGATATTTTTATACTTCTTGCAGCCGATAACCGATAATGTCAACCGATATTTCTTTACCTAATTAACTATAATTTGAGTACAAATCCACTTCCTACTATAATTCTGAGCCATACAAAAAAATAGAACCATTGACTAGAGCACAAGTGTAATGTAGGACTGGTCCGAATAGCATTATCTGTGCTCCGGATCCAATAATCACCGAATATTCGAATATTTGGTTCATGCCACGGTGTCGGCCATGGTGGGAGTAGCGGGAGTGAGTGGGGGTGACACCGGAGCATGACACCAGAGTTGGTAAGTCAGCATACGACAACCACAGCGGTGTTCTAGAGCTTTGGCGGCATACCAGAGCCTTGGCAACGCTCAGCAGCGTTCGGCAACACTCGGCAGCGTTCAGCGACGCTCAGTGACGCCCAGCGACGCCCAGCGACGCCCAGCAGCAGCGCGCATGACTATTCGAATATCAAAATTATTTTCCAAATACCTCCACAACGAACGAATATTCGGGACCAGCCCTAATGAAATGTCTTCTTCTCACGCCATGCTGCTTGTTTTCTCTGCCCACGCAGTCTTATGACATCACACACATGTGACAGCACCGTCGGGGAGGGAAGGGGTTGAGGAGCCAGGCATGAGCACAAACCACAACACACAGACCAACAGCAAAAACAAAGATTCCAAGTCTTTGTTATTATCGGGTCATTTTATCGGCTGATTTTTTTATTAGAGGAATTATCGGTATGATGTCATAATTGCCAATATTGACCTATAATTATCGGGTGCCGATATTATCGAGCATCCCTAGTTGAGACACTTTCTGTGGATAGATTTTAGCGTCTGAAGTTACCTTAAGAAGCTCACACACAAACCCAAGTATAAATTTGATGTTGAGGATAGTTAAAATGGTCTACTGTCCAACACACATGTAGCTGTCCTAATAAAGCTTCAGCAGGATGCCACAGTTCTTCTATTTATTTGCTACAGAAATAATTAAGGCTCAATGATTCTTTGCATCTTTTTTCCACTGAAACAAATATAAAAATGATGATGTGATTTTTGCTCTGGTCTGTACCAAACAAGCACGTTCCCTACTGTCTGGACAATATGATTCATAGGCCGGGGCGTCTCTGCAGCACCACAATGCTTCATTCAGAGATAGGTTGTGACACATTTTACTTTTATCAAAAACAATGCAGTTCCTGTGATTCTTCACTGCACTTAACCATATTGTCATTTTCAATAATATTTTGATGAATTGTTCAGTCCTGATAAAATTACACAATGGTTCTTTATAGCAGTAATGACTGTTTGAGTGCCTATTATCTTATTTGGTTGACAGACGTCCAGAAGTCTGTCGTAATTCAGTCCTGTTCTTTGTTTTGGCTCACTAACTCTGCTGAGCACATGTCTCAGACTCCTGTAAATTATTAGCGAGCTGCTTTAATGAACGGCTTGTTCACCCCTCTCTCTCTCCTTCTCTCTCCCTCCAGCCCTCCTTGCATCTTATCACCACCAATTGACAAATCCAAATGAGCAAACACTGAGTCACTGCACCTGCATTTCCGACCTTCAATCACGGCAACTTATCACAATAGTCTCAGTTCAAACGCTGCCTCCCACTGCACAGTGAGTAAGCACAATGCACTGAGGAAACAAGGGAACTGAGAGCTTGAGGCGTTAAGACTGGGAGCATGGTATAGAGAGGAGGCTATTCCTTCACCAAAAGACGGCAGATATTTAGATCTAGCTCAGGTAGCAGTTCAGTGTTTACAGCACTACTCTTCTGCATTCAGCTGGCCTTTGGAATAAATGCTTCACAACACAAAGCAGGAGGATTTAATCCACTGTAAATATTCACCAAATGTCATGTCTAGGGAAAATGCTGGAAAAGCCAAGCGTCACGTGAAGTGTGATTTGTTCACACGAGCTCAGCAATTAGGACGCATTCAGATTTCCCCACACCTCACAACCATGCGTTCCTCCAGCTGTTATTCGTATCACTCAAGTGAGAAGAGCGACTAAAGTGCATGGACTCCCCTGACCACATATTAAAGTGTACTTGTGGTCAGGGCTGTTTGTCGTAGTTTGAGTTACGACTTCTTTTAAGGGACTCTTAATGCTGCAGCGTACAAAGATATTTTACACAACCCGGGTATGTGGGGTGTGTTTACATACTTTCAGCAGAAAAATCCTCAGCCTTGACACAAATAATGCACGGCAGAGGGTTAGGATTTAGCTACCTCAACCCTGAGAATCCCGATCCAGTTTGCATTCAGTGTCCTCGCTGCATGTTGGCAGAAGGCTAACTTTGCCACTTTACCCTTGTGTGTTTTGCCTTCAAAATGCAAAGGCACTGCTCCTGTTCCCACATGGAACCGGTGAGGACAAAGACGGAATCTGTTTCTTTTCACTGCAGACAGCACCTCCATCTCAGAAATCCCCACGCTCAACAACGTCCCATTTCTCCTTCCCTCATTCCAGTTCTTCCTCCCCCCTCCCCTGTGTCTGCAACACACACCTCCATGTTACAGGTAGCAATTTAGAGAGCAAGGAGCTTTAATTAATATCCCCCCCCTCCCTGCATTTGAAGTTAGGAGGATGTAAGTGCGCACTGGTCATATGGGCCGGGGAAATCATCAGTCTGACTCAAGATTCCAGCTGCAGCTCGATAAAAAGTCCAGAAGGTTGGGGAGAAGCTTTCACATTGACTTATAAGCTTCAGTGTAATCAAGTTTGTTTACACATAATAGCTGAATACCTGAACATGTTCCTTGGGCTCACAACAGAACAGAACAAGTCATTTATTTCTCTTACGCATTACTTTCAGCTGTAACTGTCAACATTCAAAGGGAATTCCAAGAACTTGCCAGTTACATGAGAAGCGCGCGGTGATAGCAGGACCATGCACTCACTTGTACCTGAGTGCAGGATACACACTGTCACGCGAAGCTACACCAGAACAAGGACTGCGATGCACTGACATGTGACGACATCCAACAAAACATGAATGGAGGGAGGAATGTGAGAAATGTCCGAAAGCCAACAGAGGTGCAGATACTCAGCTAAACGGCCTCCTCAGGTTTCACTGTTAACTTGAGCTGTAACTTATTGCAGGAACATAACCAAAGATCGCGGCCTGTCCGTCAGGTCCCCGCCATCCACTGAAGCTGTTAATAATAAACGAGGAGGCAGGTGATTCACAGAAAACTCTTGTTATGACTGGCTAGTTTCTGAAGCATGAATGTCGTCCAAGCGTCACGTTCAGTTCAGGACAATGCTGGGAAGAATCCGAGCACTGGGGTCAAAAAGCAAGAGGCAAAGGTCACAGATTGTGGGAGGCCTGAAGGTAATGGAGCCAAAGTGGTGCGGAAGCTCTGAAGATAACCACGAGCTGCTCTTCATACTCAGGTGACTGTGTATGGTTTGGCGGCTGAGGAAAGGCGGCGACTGTCTGCAGGTGAAAAGGAGGAAATAACTGATGGGCAGAGGATAAATAGGAACACTGAAAGTAAAAGACAGCAGAGGAAGGGAGAGGGATGAGGGAAACGGCAAATGCAAACAAAGCGCTAATCATTTCCATGAGAGGAAAAAAAACAAGCTGACAAACAGCTTCGCAAAACTATTCAAGGGACGGCCAGTGGGTGGGTTGGTTAACTGGAATGTTTTAGCTGATTACAAACCGGGCCTCTGTCATTTCAGTTAACTCCCTGAGTAGTGCTAACAATGCCACGCACCAAAATAACTGCTGAGATCTGAGAATGCAGCAATTATTTAGACCTCTCTGCAATAGAACCCAACTGATAAATCAGCAAGACAGTTTAATTGTTCCATGACAGATATATAGTCTTAGGGTGTATGTTGTGCAATATAACTTTGCTTAAACAGAAATAAGGCAGAAAAATGCTTGGTGTAATTACTTCTGCCAAGGAGGTTATGTGATGGCCGACGTTTGTTTGTTTGTTTGTTTGTTTGTTTGTCTGCAAAATAACTCGAAAATTTATGAACGGATTTGGATGAAATTTTCAGGAAATGTGTAAAATGGGACAAGGAAGAAATGATGACATTTTGGGACTGATCACCGTCTCCATCCAGGAATTTTTTTTAATGTAAGTGTAACCGGGTGGACAATTAAATGTGGTTTACTCTAAAAGCCACCAGAGGGCACTCTTGTTTTAGGGGTAACCCCCTGTGACCACAATGAGATTTTTGGGCTCGACGCGACAGACAGCGACAATGACGGAGTTCTCTTCCCTTCCTGAGTGACATACGCACGGTTGGGCTGGCATTCTTATCTCCAGTTGTCTAAGAAGCTGGGAGGCTGTTAGGAGCTGCTGCACTAGAGGCCGCGCCTGTTCATTAGGTCAGATGGGGTGAAGGCCGCATTGTGGGTAGGACATTTGAACTGTCTGTAATTACATTTGTATCTGTAACGTTCCACATATAATATGTAAATTGGGAGATTGTGTCGAAATGGTGTCATCACACAATCTGAACAGCAAAGCAGCTCTAACTCCTCTGTCCATAACACTCCAAGCACTGTCTGCAGCACATGTAGCAGAGAGGGATGCGGAGTTAAGCAGTGTCTTCACAGTAAGTTGCTAACTAGCAGGTCAAAGTTAATTAGCAATGACCACATTGTTTTCCCTTTTCAACGTAATGCAAACAATCTGCATTCTGTTAGAAATGCTGTCGTATTCCCAGAGCTTAGTAGCTGTTATCATTCAGCACTGCTTGTCTGATTTCTAATTGGAAAAAAAAAACAAAAAATTAGCAAAAGAAACAATGAGATCTGTTTCACAAACTTAGCTCCTAATGTTCAGCAAAGCTTTCAGCCTGCACCTCTTTTTATCCTTGAGAGTTGTGGAGAGCGCACTTTGCAAGCAGGCCTGTCAGATGGTGATGGATCGATGCCAGCAGCAGCAGCCTTGCCACTTATTCTCCTCCAACTCTGTGTGCTATGTGCTTAATGTTCACTTGGGCTCATCCCCAGCTCTGTCCCTCGCTCTAGTTCCCATTCCCCTCTCACATGGCCCCAGTCTCTCAGTCTCAGCACAATCAAGGGCCTCCCGTCAGCGATGGGCCAATTCCTTAGCAACCAGGCAGGTACTAGAGCACTTAACCACAAGCTGGAAACTGAATGCTAATGAGATGACCAGCTCCTTCGCCCTCACTCAGTGCATCGATGTGGGCATTCTAAACTGCTCGCTACAAACAAGCAGGTTAGGTTTCGTGTTTACTGAAGCTGTTTCTCAAATAGCTCAAGTTTAAGTGATGTGTAAACCAGGCTGTCAAGCTCAGCAAACTAAAGCTTCCTCTATCCCTGTGTTTCCCTTCACCTGAAGAAGTTCTATTAATAATATTTCCCACCAGCGCCAATGCCACCCATGCATGTTTCCATACAGAAACATACTGCATCTTTCCATCTGACTGACAGTGTGAGAGCTTCGGTGCTTGCAAAGAATCAAATCAAGCCAGACTAAGCTCTAACCACGCCACAATAGCTTAAAAGCAGACGTAATGCTGCTCTGCAAATCAGATTATGCTTATTTGACTGGAGTTTAGAGGACTGGACTAGGCTTCTGCTTGCTACTTCAATGTACATACATTGAGGCAAACTTGAGCAACTTCAACAAGTATCTGGGGCATTTTATGGAGGGTGAATCAATATGTCTAAGTAGTTCGCTTATATAAATTCAATGTCGTTCTGGGCCTCTGCCAGCACTTTGAAAGCAAAATGTCTCTCTGCCTGTGCCTTTGTCCCATAAATGTCTGTATAACTTGATTAAACGTGATTGATGAGGACGCTTTCACAGTCTCTGGCACAACATAGATACTTTAAGTGCATCTGTGTTACCGGTAAGGACTACATTAATGTTAAAACTTTGTTCCTGGAGTTGGAAGCACACTGAGCAGTCCGGCAGCGTACTTGGTCAGGCCTCAGTTGGAGGATCCAGGTTCAAGCCGTGAGGGCGTGTGGGCGAGCATCCACACGGCAAGAGTGTCTCTAAGCAAGACAGTCAGCAGGAATCCCCACCAGTTCCAGGACTTCTGTAGTTCAGCCAAACCCTGACCTGTGACCTATCACATTAACTGAGCTGTTAATTCAACCACAGACCTGATAGCATAGAAGATGTTTCACCACAAAGGAAGGAGGAAACCAGAGGAAAATGGTTCAACCCACCCTCCAGAAGGCGCTGTGGCCTCCCAGAGCAGACGGTCTTCTAAAGCGTCCCCCTTCCCCCAGGCTAGTGACGGGGGGAAACGGCCGTCGTCAGGTAAAATGACCCTTAATGCCTCCTGAATAGAGCAGCTAACTTTACGCGGCCAGGTCATTAGGGAGACAAAAGGGCAGGCCAAACAGCAGCAGCAGCACACCCCCCAACTACCAGCTAGCACTCCCCCTTCCCCCCGGATCAGAGCGGGGACTCCAAATGTAGCCTGTCTCTGCCCCACAAAACACTCATGATTCCCATCACACTTCAGTCTTGTGTGAGCGACAGAGCAGAACAGGACACTCCCAAGTTGGAAAGGAATGAAGCAAGTGGATAAATCTGGAATGGAAAAATTAACTGGGATGTTTGCATTTGGCCGCTGTTCAGCTGAAGCAATCTGAAAGACTGAACGTGTGTTGAAGCTGATAATAGTCCTGCGCAAACATCCACCACGGCCGTCTGGGAGAGGCTGACAGTCATCACATCAAGTATGTTAACGATGTTTGCAGATGACTCGGGAGGCCAGGAGAGGACCTGAAGGACAACTGAGGAGAGGAGTTTGAAAGGAACGTTTCCCGGTGACATGCTGTACGTGCGCACAAAGCCGTGCGCGCGAACACACACACACACACAGACACGCTTCACTTGACTGTCCACAAATGCTGAATAAACTTGCAGTCCACACATCAAAGCGGCGTGGTGTTTGTGAATGCAGGCATTTACAGCACTACTGAGTGACCACACAAATACTTGCACACACTCACAGAACCACAGCGAGGCAGAAAGCCAGGCCTGGAGAGCGCAAATACCCGGAGTTACACTACAGCAACATGGAAACTCTCCCTCTGAGGCTGTAGGAAGTGAGTGCAAAGCTGTGTTCGCTGGGAAATGCTTCGTGTTCTCCAGGTTTAGGCAAAAGACATTTGGCCGTGTGTATTATCTGTCTTTTAATTTCAAAGGATGATACAAGGATACAAGCCATTACTTCCCCAAAGCGGTAAACTCTCGCGTTGAGAAGCAGAAGCAGCCTAATCTATGCACCAAATGTCAACTCAGCCAACTGGTCCAACACACATTTTCTCACTAAAAACTTCAAGCAGCTGAAATCGTAGGTTGAAGTTTTTGAGTTTTTGTTGCAAGACAGCATCAATAGTGCCAAGGTTTAAATAAAAACATAAAGAGAAAAGAGATACTCTTCCATTAACCAAGTCTTGGACATGTTGCACCACAATAAGCATTGCTTTGGACTAAAAATGGCTTTTTCTTTCAGTTGAGCGCCTGTCATGTCCGGGGTCAGGTTACTCTGCCATGCAGGCCAACAAAGGAAGGCAGAACAAAAAGGAGCAGCTCGAGCTCTGGCAGTGACTTCTGAAAGACCCGGTTCACAGAGAGCAATAATTTCACCTCATTTAGAATGAAATCCCCGTGAATAATCTGCAGACATGAGAACCTGTCTCCCCCTACCCAAAATGGGCAGGATGAAGTGTGCTTGGGTGAGTGCATGTGTGTGGGTCCTCTACAGACCCACTAGGACTGGACACTTTTTAGGATCTAGATGGTTATTATAGGGTTGATTGATAAGGTTTGAGCCTGACCAAGAAAACTAGACTTGTTAATTAACATGTTTAGAACTCTGAAAGAGCAACATGTCACAATAGTTTGAGTTCAATTTGGACTCATTGTGTGCATTAATGCAGGTACAGTATGTGAGTCAAGTAGGGTAGGGTAGGTTCCACCAGGACAACGCTCCAGTCCACAAGTCAGCTGTCGCTATGGCTACAATTCACAAATGTGGGTTTGAACTCATGCAACATCCACCCCATTCCCTAGATTTGGCTCCATCCAACTTTCATCTATTCCCCAACATGAAACGGCACCTTGCTGGGGGGCATTTCATGTTTGGGAATAGAACTGCAGCCATGGCGACAACTGACTTGTGGACTGGAGCATTGTCCTGGTGGAACCTACCCTACCCTACTTGACCCAGGTATTTTTCGTGCATTAATGCCCACAAGGAGTCCAAATTGATCTCAAACTATTGTGACATGTTACTCTCTCAGAGCGCTAAACATTTTCATTAACAAGTCTTGTTTTCTTGGTCAGGCTCAAAACTTATCCATCACTCCTCGTAGCACAACTGCAACGGGTGAATAGAGGGCCAGCCACCCTTTAGTGATCTCTGGAAAGTGTGGTAGGAATGCAGGGCTGCAAACACTCTAATGAAGATATGAAGAAGAAAGTAGATAATGACCGTTAATGCCATAATGTCAAGAGCTACTGCAGTCATAGTTGCAGAGTTATGGGATTCAATGTGTTACCTCTCTAAAGGAGTTTTTGCCTCTGTCGCATTTTTTTCCACTGTGGGCTCATTTTTCGCTGCCATCTAAAGTCCGAGACCTCTTTGGAAACAGAACAACCAGAGATGTCTTCTGTGCAGTGTGACACAATTAGAATGCTAACAGATTTTTATTCTACAAATATACCAATACTGTATATATGTAGGGTTGACATTTAAAAGAACTTTAATTTCCATACTTGTATTTTTAAATGGGACATGTAGAATAACGTGATTGATGAAATAACCCTAGTTTAAGCTTGGATTAAGATCACTTCTTGATAGAGTGGCACAAATGGACAGCTCAAGGACATCTGAAAGTTGAAAATCCAGTCCTTCCTTCTACGTATAAAACAGTTGTGATATTTTGAAGATAGCATGCCTTTGAAACCTGCCAGCAGGTTTTGAGTTCAGTGGGTTAATCAATCAAAACATTCCTTCAGATATGAAGACAAAATGGAAGGAGATTGTAGACCAAGAATCTGGTCAAGTTCAGGATAAGTCAGGATTTAGCTCAAAGTTAAGGACTGTGTTTGTGTGCATATGTGTGTGATGGACATCGAGGACAGCACTGTGTCTCCAGAAAAGCCCCCCGTATTCTTTCAAAACTCTTGATGAGCTGCTACAACAACACTCGGATATTTCAGAGCCAGCATGGTTTCTTCTCCTTAATACAATCTCCTTCTAACAGTTGCTCCCTCTGTGAACTTGAGTTTGCTGCACCAAGGCGGTCTACAGGTTTTGACAAACCGTCCTCCGACCAAAAACAGTTTTTGTTACCCGCCATCTCAAACTGTGAGGTAGGAGAGTGTACACGGTATTTAAAGTCTACAGTAGGTATGTGAGCGCTGAGTTAAGCCTCAGAGCTTTGATAATGAGCCATGATGGAAGACAGGTGGTTGGGAGGGGAGGGTTCAAAAAGACAAGAAGTCAACAACAAAGGCTACCCCCCCCCCAAGCTTCCACACCCCACCAGAAGCTGGCCTCCGAGCCTTTGTCAACACTGATCTGAAAAAGGAGAAGCTGTGGCGGTGGCCTGAGGGTGATAATTTACAATCTGCTTCAACGCTAAGCGTGTATTCCACAGCCCTTAACACCACACCAGCCGACACCGTAATGAAGCTCCCACCCCTCCCCTCACTGGCTGCGCTCAGTCTGCCTTTTAGAACTGAATAAATGAACGAGTCTGACAACAGTTTGGTCTCAAAGTTTGCTGTTGAAAACTTCTTTCTTCCCAGCACATTTCAATTCGTCTTAATTCAGCCGACTAGCAGCAGAGAGGACTGAAATTAAAAAGGCGCTCTCAGGAGGTTTCATCCTCTGCCCCGGTGCCTGAGAGAAAGAGGAGGCCACTCCCCTTCATCCATGTGTGTACGCAAACACACATGAACAACCTGAACGTGTGTGATGTAAAGAAACACACACTGAGTCACACAAGAATCAGGATCACGCATCGCACACACGTTGAAGCATCATCACACTGTGCACATCTCCATTATTAAAGCAAAAATGGAAAAGGGCCACTCTTGGGAATGGGTCTTTCTAATAAACTTCATACTGAATCGCTTATCCGTGGAGAGGAGGTGATGAAGCGTCGCCCTTTATCAGGACTGTCGGCGTTTCATCTCAAACCAGCCGGGTGATTTGCATGGTGGGTGTCATTTTGGCTCCTTCAAAGGAGTGACGGCGGGGCTAAAGCGAGCGAATCCAAAACACAACGGCCATGACTGACTGCAGCTAACCCACCGACTGTAAACCTGGAGGAAGACATCCCACGGATGGGGCCCCTTAATGTCCACCCTTCTTATTTGTTATGATTTTCAATTGAAGGGTAACACTGCATTATGCATCAGGTGTCGGGCGTCACGGCGGCTGAAACCATGGAGGGTCGGGGCAAAGAGGATTCAACGTAGATCCTACTCTACAGCCGATCTGTTGTATCCACCGGTGGGTTTGAAGGGCATGTTAGCTTCAAAAAATATCAAAATGTGACCATGTATCAGAGTCTGGATCTGTAAAAACAGCAAGAATCACAGGGCTTTCAAATGTCCAACAGCTCCAGTCTTTTATGATTTATGACATTATGACTTTGTTACACTTCACACAAGACAGCTCTGAGTTCTTTCCATTTCTGGTCAAGGTTGTACTGCTTCCTTTAAAGTGCAGGACTTTATATTATGGTAAAAAATGAGCCCACAGTGAGTAAAATGTGACAGAAGTAAATAAAATAGACTTCAGAGGGTTACTTATTCCTCAAAATGGCAGCAGCTCCACTGAAGGAAGTGGAATGATCTCACTTCTTTGGCATTTTGTTCATTTGTTAATTTAGGTCTAATCAGCAAGATCCTCACTCTCCCACAGCCAAACCAGACCAGGGCATGTGCACGGACATGCTGAAAGAAATGCTCATGAATAAGAGCGACTCGACCCTTAGCTGGGCAGCAGCTGATGTCTTCTTCTGAAATTAAATAACTCACTGCTAAAAAGTCTCATTCTAAAGCCAAATAAAGCAAATAACAAACCAGATCTGTCATTCTAGTGGTCTGAATGGTTGTACTGGTCTCTCCTTCATGGGACATTTATTCTGGGCTTCAGCTCTGATTTGCTTAGGTACTCCTGAGCATTGCATCACTTCCAGCAGCTGTGCTACACACCTATATGCATCCACGGCATTCAGCAAGGTGCTTGAAAACATAATCAATCACCTGTTTCTTATTACGCGCTGGAAAAGTAATTACATTTTTTCCTAATTACGCGAGACCAGACGTTTTTCGTTGCATTACCTTTCAGTTACTCAACCCATTAACACGACAGCGGCCATGTTTCCATGTATTTGTCATGAACTGATCTGAAGGAAACTTTTGAAATGTTGCATTAAACTTCTGATCCTGCTGCAAAGACAGGGAATCACATTACTGCTGCATTGATCTGCCCAGCACTGGATATCCATAATCACATGATGCCATTTTTGGCAAATCCATACTTTAAGACTTAAACTGAACTGACGTGGAATATGTCTTTTACTGTAAGTGCACCCTGACAGGCTTCTCCACCTAGCTGTCTGCTTACACACAATTAGGCTAAACAGCAATTATGATGCCAAGTCGGTTTTAGTTTGGAGCACTTAGTCAAATCTGAGACGCTTTATGCTTGTGCACAGAGCGGCCTGTTATTTGTGAGGGTGCGTTCTGTCAAAGCGGATCAGTGTTTGAACTGCAATCTCTGAATGCGACGCCAGGATTTACGCCAAACGAAGCTTATGTTAATTGACAGCACTGTGCGGCGTCGTGTCACATATGCACGGTGACATTTCAGGCAGACGGGACAACATCAGGCTGGCTGTGACGTCCGGGGCTTGTTTAAGGAAAACTGTGTGTGATTAAAAATGTGTGGAGTTCATTATGAGGAGGGCTGTGTTCTCATGAGCACAGATGAAGTCTGGAGGCATTCAGTTCAGTCTACTGTCAGGATGGCTCCTTCCCCGTCCTTTATTCCTCATCTTCCAGAAAACACAATTAAGGAGGAGGGATGGTGGGCTGTTGGCAAAGACACAGAAGCAGAGGGGAGGACAAAAAGGAGGAATAGGAGGTTCAAGGAGGGGAAAACAGAGGAAAAAGAGGAGAGAGATCGCCCCTCAAGTCCTGCCATTGTCTCCATGTAAATTGGAGCTGATCAAGATTCCACCAGCATCCTAAGTTCAATCTGCACTTACCGAACAGAGAAAGAGAGAGCCGAGCCGAACGGCACAGAGAGACATAGACGGAGAACGGCAGTGTGTTTAAGGGTGACTCACATGCAGACAGACATGCAGAAACACACACAGGGACAAAGGAGGAGAGATAGACTTGAGTGGGAGCGACAAATGCACCACTTTAGAACAAATAAAGCAATGAAAAGAGGAGGAAGGGGGTGGATGTACTCTGCAGCACACACATATATACACTCACATCCTACCTCCAGTACAGCAAACCTGTTCAGTTCATCACAAGCTTTCATTTAAAAGTCTATGTGCAAGTCAGTAAGTACAGGAGTTATATCATCAGCTCTGTAGTTAGTACAAAGCATGTGGATCTCTGCCTGATCCTAACTCTAGGAATGTGTCAAGGGTTTCTTTGGTTGGTGTGAACACATGTGACCCTGATTCCACCCCTCACCCATTCACACTCCCTTTGGCCTCAGGTAAAGGCTAACTGGAGGCCCTTTCACTCTCCTTTAGTTTAAGTGGAATGGGATGTCTGGAGGCTGGATATTCTTGCACCAGCCTGAGCCCTGGCTGAGTCAGAACGAGGCCCTGGAAGTCAACAGGTGAAAAAGGACCCAGGGGGAATTCCAGTGGGAATTTTGCTTCCAGTGCCTGATTACCATCAACTGTGTGTGGAAGAGGGAAACGAAGATCACTGTGATGTGTGTTGACAGAGCTAGCCTAAGGTTGCCCATCTCTCAAACATATAAATCCACTGTCCTCCGTCGTACTCAAACAAAAAACTCTGGACTTGTTGTACATCCAAGGAAACTTCAGAAAATACCATACACACCAAAAAGGCATCAAAACTAGACTCACAGCAAGTTGGAACGAGCTCCAAAAGGTGGGTTTGTTTGACCTTTGGAGCACCTTCGGAGATTCACTCCATTCAGCGGAGACAAAGCAAAAACAAATATTTGCAGGCAGTCGATAAAAGACGGGACATTTCACATTTTGTCATTTACTGAATACACTGAGCTCACATGTTGAGACATGTCTGGTATCGATGAGTAACACTGCACTGATGACCTCAAGGCAAAAAACTCCAGAGTCAAAACCTGCTGGAATAACGAACACATATTTTGTCTTTAAATTAATTAAAACAATCTATCCCGTTTCTACAGTTCGGGTATTAGGGCCATTAATGAGAAAAAAATGATGACGATGCCTCTTTCCCATCGTCGTAAGGTAGACAACGAGGCCAGTTTTATCAAAAGTAGCTGTCTTTCAAGCTGCAGAAATAACATTGATGTCTATGTGCAGCCGGCTGTGCGACGAGTGCACAGGGACCGTCTGTAAATTGCAAAACCGCTGCAACAGTGAACAGAGAGAGCACACAGATATTCAATAACTTCACTCTTTGACACTGTAGTGTCAGTACAGTATACTGCGTGGCACTGTGGGCTCAGGTGGTAGAGCGGGTTGTCCACTGATTGCAAGGTTGAGCGGGTTGTCCACTGATTGCAAGGTTGGCGGTTCGATTCCCAGCCCCTCTGCATGCCGAAGCGTCCTTGGGCAAGACACTGAACCCCAGGTTGCTCCCAGTGGCAGACTAGTGCCTTGCATGGCAGCTCTGCCACCATTGATGTGTGAATGGGTGAATGAGAAACACATTGTAAAGCGCTTTGGAACCACTAAGGTAAAGAAAAGTGCTATATAAGTGCAGACCATTTAGTCTCTGTAGTCATACTATAAAACCAACAGGAGCCAGATGATGGCTGCAGTGATTTTGGTTTGCAGACGGTCCCTGTTCACTCATCGCATAGCTGGTTGCACGTAGACACCAATGCTACTTCTGCAGCTTGAAAGACAGCTACTTTTGATCAAACTGGGCTTGTAGCACATTGTCTACCTTACAACAATGGTAAGAGGCATCGTTATGTTTGGACAATATATCGCTAATGAGTTATTGACGTCGGAATTGAATATCTTTCCAACTTTACCGAACTAGGTCGACTTTATTCTCCACATTTCAACTTTTTTCTCAAAGTGCATGATGAAAAAATATCTACCTCCTATCATTTTTTTCTCACAAATGGCCCTAATACTCTTCCATACTTTTCCGCTCAGTGTCTTTATACACAACTTTTCACCTTCTCTTTTCATATCATCTTCTTTGCCTCCTCTTGAAGCCTTAAATGTCTCATGTAAACCACCTGCCTTGTTGCTAAAAGGTGCCATACAAACTAACTCGCCAAGACAAAGAGGTACTCCACTTGTTTTTGACTTCAACATACTTGATGCTCAGAAAAAAAACATCGAAATACAAAATCAGCAGCCAACTCTGAACCCTGCAGCCAGAACTTCATCAAATCCACAGAGGTCTAGAGGAAATCTTATCACAAATACTAAATACAAGCAAGTATAAAAAGCAGAGCATATGAAAACTATTCAGCCTCATGTTTTCATTTCTTTTGCTCTTGGTTGTGTAATATTCTCCTACTCTAGACTGCAACCACAACATCCAGGAGATGTTTGCCACTGAAAGGGTGCATGTAGCAGCATAACAGCTCCCCAAAAGTGAGGCCAAAGCATCTGAGTCACTCCCCGGTGCCTGACTGTCAGTTTAGAGTTTCCTATGAACGAACTGTTTTAAACATTAGTACTGCAGTAGATCATTAATCATTAATCACGGGAGCCAAAATCAAGCATGAACCCCAGTCTCCACTGACAAAGTCTTGTGCTTTGCATACCCAACCGCTCACCCCAAGCTCCTCTCGATTCACTTTGTAGGTTGCAGTGTGTCTAACCAGCTTTTGTGCACAACTCTAAACAGACCTCTTAGAGCTTGACAAGACTAATATCTGGCTATGAGAGACTAATGTTGTTTGGTCCTTTACAAAGAAACACTGCGGTGAACTTGCAAACTGCTAGAAGTTTGCCCCGTTGAGCAAAGAAAGTAAAGCCTGATTTATCTCTGATACTCTTTCTGCGACAACCAGTCCAAACAGGCCTGTTGAAAAACTAGAACGACGGACCTAAACTCTCCACACTCAACGCCTCCATCCATCTCAGTGCTCATATATTTCTCTAAGAGCCCTCTCAAACATGTCTGCTTCAAGTGCTCTTCCAGGGCATGCCTCTACCCACTCACAGAGCAGGAGGGGAAATAATTTCTCCGAGAGATGGATGTAGAAACTTTTTTGTAGTTGTTACCGTGGCTCTCATGGTCACAAGAGGATTCGGGGACGTTTCAAAATGGCTAACAGTGCTGTATGGTAATAAGGCCACAGTGTGCAAGGGGCCTCAGAGTGACAATAAGGAGGAATTCAGAGGCTGATCTGGGCATACCTCTGGCAACAGCTTGCAGCCTCTGATAGAACTTTTTTACCTCAGGCCAAGCCTCTCTTAGGCGCCATGCTTCTGCTGGAAACTGCCAAAAGCTGCCCCATGGCACTTGTGTCAAGTCTGCTTCCTTTTTTTGTGGTGGGTTCCAGCACAGTGCGGGAGAAAAGCAACAGCCATTGAAGAGATGACTGATAATACAGGCATTTTAATTATTATTTGATGCTCGAGGCATCACGTGGCAGGGCTGTGTTAAAGGTGCGTTCAGTCAAATTACAGTGAAATATTACCTCTAACGGTGTCTGGCTGATATGTTCAGGTTTATGTGCTGAGACTTGGAGATCCTCTCACCTTATTCCCACATTCTCGTCTTACCCTTACCTGTCTCTTCACCAGCCCTAACTTTCACTGACCTTGTCGTTTTTCATCTTCATCATCTTTCTGTTTACCCTTCTTATCCTTTTTCTTCTTTCCCATCGTTCTCCTGTTTGCCCTTCTCCTTCTGTTTCCAACTCTCTCCATCACTCGCGCTCTTTAATCTTGGACTTTACCTCCTTGCTTCCTTTCTCCCTGTCATACTATCTCTCACACTTTCTCTGTTGCAGACCTATTTTCCTTCCGAGTAGTTGCACTCCATCCCTCATGAAGTGAATAAACTGGGTTCTACAATACCGGAAAACAGACGGAAACAACGCTGTTATGCTGCTAATTTTAAGAATGACAGTAGGTTGCTCATTCTGAATTGAAATCAATACTAAGAATGTGCCCCTTGTGCTTTTGAGAAAACAGCATTTATCTCTGTCAGCTGGCCCACAACTCACTGCATGCTGACGTCGTTAGACATCACAGTTATGTTTCATTGTACTCATTTGCTTCTGAGAGCCTGACCGGTCAAAGATTCGCCTCAAGTTTCAGGGTTAATATGGTCACTTACATGATTTTAGATTATTGGACACAGATTCTGGTCCTGGAGTTCAGTGAGCTTGTATTACATTCACATTCTTTCAGAGATGTTGCCCATGAAAAAATTGTTCCCAGTCATTTCACAGTACAGGTTAATAAAAGTACATATGATCACAATGACACGTCAGAGGATGAAGTAATCAACGGAGTCCATGCTGCTGTGTCAGCTGCTAAACAGCCTCTCTCAGAGTGAAGACGGTCTGGGTCGTGCTGCTGTGTGATGCTACAGCTGTTTTAAAGAAAAGAAGGGGAGATCCTACGTTCATTTGTCGGCCGTACGACAGTCTGAAAGCACATTTCAAGAGTCATGTCGAGTCTGTAATGCTGTAGGAGAGTGAGCTGAGCTCCGACAGGCCAGGATGTCCATGTGAGGAGGCGGCGCTCGGCTCCGGCCCAATTTAACCGCTGCTCATACATTAGTCTGGAAACTGATGATTGTTGAAAGTAATCACAAAGCAGCGGCTAAGTCAAAAACATGCTGTAGTGTGTTTATGTTTCATTTTGACGGGGAGACAGTAAAGTCTATGTGCCTGCGTCTGTGTGTGTGTGTGTGTGTGTGTGTGTGTGTGTGCAGATACAAGCTCACACTAGTGTGATATCCTCTGCCAGTTATCTCTGTTTGTCTCTGAAAGCCATCACGTCCTTGCCATTGTTGGCTAAAACAACAGGGGCAGACCGAGCGCCTCCCTGCAGCCAGACTAAATCTGTCAGCCTGGAGGGCATGCAGAGCTGTGGGGACGGGGGGGTGGGAGGGTGGATTCCTAAGAGGTTTCATCTCTGAGGAAGAGTTGTCATCTTCAGGAGTATGTCAGAAGACACATATCATAAATTCCATAACTCAGGAGAGCAAAGAAATCTCTAGCACCTTGGATGGCATCACATAGCCAAAGTCTCCTTCGATGCTCATGACATTTGTATCAACAGCCAAGTATCAAGTGTCCTTCATCTCTACATGCAAGAGCTATCTACTCTTTTCTTTTCAGCAAGTTCAGATGAGCCCACATTCAAAACATATTAGGGATATTTTTGATTTATTGCAATTTGGATTGTATTTAAAAACAGCACTCCACTCATTTAGCACTGCACTCCTGTAACTGCCAGCCTCATGCTGGACGGCTCTGAAAGGATTCAGTTTTATTTCACATATTCTCACTTGTCAAAACCTGATACTCGCAACACCACTCATCCACCGACACGTCTGTCAGGAGTTCAGCTGTGCTGCTGTAGTAGCGGCTAACGTGGCCTCAGACAGGAGGCCTCAGGTAAAAAGTCCAAAAGTGTTGTTTTTTCAAATTTTCAAATGACATCGCTTGTGGCAATTTCTAAAATTTTAAACGGCTCCTTCGGGGTGGGGGCCACCAGACTTCATTCAACTTGTTTTTTTCACAGGTCTTGGCAGGTCGTAATTGTCAAACTGTAATTTTTTTTAAATTTCCACTTGAAACGTGAAAGTTCTGACAAACCAGCATTATCGTTTACCTGATGTTTTACCAGAGGAAGCTGAGAGAGGGAAACACAGAGAGAGGCAAACGGAATCAGGTCAGAGGCTGCACAAGTGCACCTGGTTGTTAGGGTTATGACAGCTTTACAGGGCATGAGATTCCAGTCTAATTACAGGTGGAAGTGCAGCGAGATGGGAACACAGGGAGGAGGAAGATGACGACTGTGAGAATACAGAAGAGGCAGGTGGGACTACAAAAGACTTTGGCATGTGTTCAAGGTAAGAGTGGAGACATTAAATCCAATATATGATTGGTCAAGCAAGCTGCCACGCATCAACCACGCCTGTCACAAAGTGCGACAGTGAAACATCGGACGGGCTTGTGCACACACCAACGATGATGGGAAGACACATGTGCAGGTCATCATCATAATGTGAGAACATGATTGAAGAGGCCAACTGAAAGTAGGAAGCAAAACAAACATATAATGGCAAACACAGAAGGAAACATGGAGAACAAGTCCCGAGGGAGCGAGGGGTGTTCATCCTGTGTTCACCATGACAACCTTCAGACAGAGAGACGGACGAGAGGGAGGAAAGGAAGTAAGGGAGACTCAACTGTTGTCCGAGGAGCAAAATAACATCGGAGACGCCTGCACATCCCATGATTTGTTTGCTAACATGGGACCCCCAGCTGTCAGGTCTCCCCTTCTTCCTGTATGTGCAGCATTATAATGAATGTGGTGTTACATCAGAAAATGCATGGGATTAGACACAAAAATCTCCTAGTCTTGAGGAAAGCTTTCCCAAAGAAGCTGTTTCAGATGCACAGAAAAGCCTGGAAACCTGGACACCAGCATTATATAACTAGCTGCTCTGGAAGGCGTATGGATGGTGGTATGTGACAGGTACACACCACGAGACAAAAGCAAACGTGATGGTTCCAATTTAAAAGCATTGGGTCAGTGCATCTCGAGCCAACATGCAGAGGGTGACAGAATGCAATTAAACTCTGAACCCAGTTCTTCCTGTTTCAACCCAGCCATGGCTAATTTAAAGGAAATACCTCATTCTACAAACAAAGGAAAGTTTTAACCCTGAGATTTCTATGTCAAAGTTACAGTCTGTCAAACTACTAGTCCCCACTGTATCCTGCAACAAAAAGACTTCACAGGGCAAAAAATCATGCTTATGTTTTTGCTTTGTCTCCTGTTGATCTGAGAAGCTCCGGAGTGACAGCTGAACTGACCTAAATACAAATCCCATTGAGGCTTCTGCGATCCTTCTTCTGCTTTCTCACCAAAAGCCTTTATTCTAAACCTGATGATTTTGGTGTGTTGACAGTAAGTGGCCACAGCAGCTGCCCTGCTCCAGAAATGTGGGCCTGGTAGCAGGAATTTTGTCACGGATCCAGTTCCCCTTAGGAGTCCAGATCTCATGCAGACTGCTGCTCTGAGCTCTTTATGTCAGGGATAGAAGAGGGAGGTTTCCGGGTCACTGTACATCCAAGGCCCTGCTCAGAGAATCCAGGGTCGATTTCACTTTCCTGTTCCTCAACTAAAGAAGGGCTTAACTGGGCAGCTAACTTTACATCTTCTTTTCAATGTCATTAGCTTCAAAACAACACTGTTTGTTAAAGTCTTGGACTTGGAGAAGGCCCATGACCATGTCCCCCAGGGAACTGTGTGGGGAGCACTGAGGGACTGTTGCTACGAGTCCTCTGGTCCTTGTATAACCGAAGTGAGAGTCGTGTTCGTATTCATGTTTCCATCAGGTGTTGGACTCCTTCAAGGTTTCAACTTGTCTCTGATCCTGACTGTAATATCTGGAGACACAGGTCAAAGTCTTTTTTTTTTTTATTGTCAATACTGCGATATGTACAGGACATAAAGAGCATTGAAATTGCTGTACTCTTCAAACCCTCAGTGTGGACAGTAAACATCAGGTAAAAAAAGACATTACGTAAATAAAATTCTAGGGAACAAACCAAAAGAGCATTCAAAAAAAATACAATTAAATAAGTACCCAGGTGTAGTGGGGTGAGGATTGTAGGGGTTTGGGAATCTCTGCTTTTTGCTGACGAAGTGGTTCTGTTAGCTTCATCAAGTCTGAGGCTCATGGAAACCAGTGGATTGCTTCCTTTAAGTTGGGGGCAAGTTGCTGTCCCAAGAAAAGTGTCTCATGTTCACAAGTGATGGAACAATGGAGCATGACATGGACAGATGATCTGGAGCAGCATCAGCAGTAAAGCAGGCATTGTACTAGACCAACATCTCCAAGTGGAAACAGAGCTGGAAGGTGAAACTGGAATTAATAGAATGAATGATAATGAGTAGAAGTGGGTTTCCTCTGTACAGCGGTTGAACGGATCAGGTGAGGAGCTCCGAGGAGCTTCATGGTGTCACAAGTAACCAGCTGCTGCCTGCTACCACCATAGGCAGGAGAAAATGGTTGGATTGATGTTGGTTGAAGACTGTTAAATTACTAACTAACTAAATGATCTGATCATGATGCATTTTGCCAAAGAGAACACATTTTTGAACTATAATAGCAACAGAGAGATCTTTTCCAGCCACGGCAGGTTGTGGCTGGAGAAACATCGACTCACATCTTGTTAAAATCTTTACCTTTAAGGTAGAAAGCTAACAAGCAGAGCAGGGTTTGGTGCAGTACAAGACAAAGGCATTTAACAAAACAAAGGAATATATACTGTATTATCTCCTCTTGCATGAAACAAGTGTAAGCATATAAATTACAACAATAAATTTAGAGTTGTGGTTTTCACACCACATACAGTATATTTGGACAGGCTTGATGTTACACAGTATGTCTGTGTGTACACTCTGAGCATGTTAGTGACAGGCATGTCACTACATGTAGGTGTCTCAGCGTACTATCAATACCATCTGTGATTCTTATCAGCAGCAGAGTGATACACTCTTGGTCCAGGCTGGGATACAAGCCAAGGTGAGCAGACTGCGGTTAAGTGGTCCATTCCTCCTTTGCTCTCCTCCATCTTTCATGGCTTTTTCATTTCAGAGTCCTTTATCGCTATGCCAAGCAGGCTCTCTGCTCCCGCATTTTTAATTAAAATCTAAAATGTGCAATAACTCCGGAGACTATGGGCTTGCTGGCAAACATGTCCACTGGTCTTGTTTCTCCCTTCAAGCCTTTGTTGCTTATTTCATCAAAGCCTTCCATCAGGCCTTTCCATTTGGCCAATTCTGTTCACTTCACTGCATAAATGCTTTGACATAAGCCACACAGGGTACACAGATTTACCAAGGGCACACCTTTGGAGAAAAGCTCTACGGCAAGCAAATGAACTCTCACTCTCAGACTATAGCCTAATCCATTCAAGGACCCTGAGAAAAATCCAATCCTTAAAGTCACTCTTCTTGACTTCCCATGACTCCCTGTGGACAAAAGGCTGCTTGTGTAGAAAGTGACTGGATAAAGACCCCAGTGCTTTAGTTCAGTCATCTGGGTGCGGCTGCGTAGTGTTCTCACACACTTTCCAGGGCTGCAATAAAACAAAAATTCCATCTCCCCTTTGGAATTACCCACAAGCCATATGTTTTTCTACCTGGGAAAGTGGTAGGTTGTCATGTTTCACTGTGCAACAGGGATGTTCTAATCTATCCTTACAACTTCTTGGTAAGATTAAAACATGAGCAGGTGGCAGTGCAGCTTAATATTTTAATCATAAGGCTGCAAACATGCTCCAAGTCTTTTTTCCAGTGGGGGTGGACCACCTCACCTGAAATAAAAACAGCCTCGGCTAAACTCAGAGGAAATTATTACACGTGAAATGAAATGAGCCCTCACGGAAAGCATGCAGAAGCCTTATATTCAACGTAGAAGGCTTCTGTTCAGACCACGATGTAGCAGCAGAACTAATCATGACGATCCCAGCAACATGACATGAGTATGAAGGCTTTCAGTCACTGGTTAACTAAAGTGACCCTGCATTTTTCAGCACGTCTTTAATTGTTCATGAAACAAGGGAGTCGACTGACCTGCGGATGATTGGCATGCGTGTTATGAAAGATTGTAAGTAAAAACCGAAGTGTTCACTCCTCTCCTTTTTCTTATCATTCTATCATTATCTCCTCACATATCAACAAGGTGAGGAGGGAGGAGGCAGCCAGGTTAGGAATTCCAGCCAACTCCTGGTCTCCTCCTTGCACAAACAGCGGGGGAAAAAAACTCCCGAGTTTCACGCAAAGCCTCGGCTCATTCACCGAAGGGAGCAACGGAGGAGAGGTGAAGGGGGGCTCAAACAGTCATCCCACATCCCACCCACCCTGAGGAGCATTCCACAGGACTGTCTGCTCGCCCATCATTAAGCGAGACCACCTGCTGGCAAATCAGAACCCCCATCATGTTCTCAACAAGCCCGGCTAACCCTATTACCAGAGAGCTTCTGGACCGCTGTACACACAAATCATAAAGAGTCGGTGGTATGTTGAGCCGTAAAATGCTGCTCATTAACATCCCACAAGGACGGCAAGCACACTAGCTGCACTCTGTATTATGGACTTAAATAGATGCTACAAAAAGGGGACAAAGAAACGGTCTTTGATGCAGCTGTTCCATGACTATGCACTGACTTCTGACTGGCACATTTCTCCCCTTCTAAAAAAAAAAAGTGAGGGATAAAAAAAGGAAAGAGATCAAGACAGAAGGAAGAAACAGCCCTTTGTTGCTGCTTCTCATCAGGGCCTTGAGGGAAAGACTTTGGCATCAAGTCATCAAGAGCTGAAACAAAAGCAGCTGATAAACAGAGCAAGACTGATACGATCTCCCTGTACACTCAACACTTCTCCATCAAGAGGGCTTCCTCTCTGAGAAACCCCCAACACCTCCGCCTTCGGCCTTGGTTGTCATTAACTGGAAACTATGACACGGGAATAAAAATAAAAACAGCCCGCATTTATTTATCTTCTGAGCTCCTTAAATCTGGAGGACAAAGAGTTCTGTTGAGCCTTGAACTGCTCCCTTCATGCACTTTGACAAAACCGCAACTTCATTTGCGCTTCCAAAGACACAGCATATGACTCTGCTTGATTCTGCTTGACACATTATCTAACAGCTCTCTGCACCACACAACAGACAGCGGTAACATTTCACTGAATAGCAGCTGGAGGAGCAAACAAAGGACGAGGTTCTGTGCCGGAGGCCCCTCTGCTTATCGGACTCGACAAGGTGCCAACCCAACAATGCCGACGAGGTGCATTTTAAGAGTTATAGCTTTTTTTGGTATTTCAGCTTCTTATTTCAGAAAGCAAAAACGCCTGTAAGGGCTTAAGTGAGTCGAGATAAGGGGGACTTTTTCCTTTACGGTAAAAATGGCGGATAGAAATTTAAGAGCTGGTTGGCACTGCAGGTGTTTACTGGAGTCTTGTAAACACTGCTCTGGGGACAGCAGCTCTGTGGCGGACAAATGCCTGAGGCCAAGTGATCCCACGCATGGACTGAGTGGCCATGAAGTGCCACCACCCAGCACGAAGAGCACAGGAGTAGGAAAAGCATGCAACACGATGCCCGAAGGGATCGATCTTCACGCAGTCCCGATCCAAACTCTAACAAACACAGCAAACACAGCACCCCTCACAGTCCATGTCCTACAAAGAAATTTCCCCTTGTTTTTCCTTCGCTCTACATCACTCAGCTTATTTTCTCTTATGTCTGTGTCCTTCGCAGAACTCTCAGCTCACACAAAGCCTTTTTTCTTCTTCCACCTCAGACAATGCGCCTCCCCACCTCGCGCTCTGCCAGGCATTCCTGAGTCTATCCCAGCTATCGAAAATGTCAAGAATGAAGAGAAAGCAGAGGAGGGTACAATGAGTGCTGCGGCAGGTAGAGTCTTGTCCCGCTGCGCTAACATCCCACAGTCTCCGGGGGTAGTGGTTGCGTAGAACGGATGGGATCTGACTTGACTGTCTTAATTAAAACTCTTCGCTGGAACAACCCTCACAGCTCGGTCTCCTCTGGAAGACAGCATTCAGGCTAATTATCGGGGCCCAGTGTCACTCCCCGAAAACAAAATGAAGGTTTTATTTTGGGCCTGCACCTGACAGGCTGTTGTTTATCGGATGATTTGTGCTTAAAAAGCTACTAAACCTTCCTAGGAAACTGTTCGGTCCTTTCATACGCCTCATAACAAAGCAGAGTCTAACTTCTGCCTAATGACTCCTCATAGTATTTTCTTACCGCCATTCCTCCGACTGTAAGGCGATATGAGAAAATCAGGTTATGCGGAGTAAACCCTCTTCAAACACAAAGCATCGAAACAAAAAGGGCACATTCTAGACAGTTTGTCAGAGCCAAGAAACTCCCCTTTCCACAACAGGGGTCCTGAAGGAAGAAAAGGGGGCTGAATAAAAAGGTTAGCAGTGCAGTGTTTCGTGCCTGGACAGACAAACAGAAGAAGTTTTATGTGTGTGCCAAATGCAACTTAACACTGCAAACAAGCTCCATCCATTGGAACATCCTGCCACCCAGAACTGCTCAGAGGAAAGCACCCAGAATATAGACCCTTCAACCCCGGAACGCTGATTGCCCCGGAAAGGCTTCGGCAAGGTGATTCGTGCTCTGATTCATTTCCTACCAATGCTCCCGGCCTGGGCTGAGTGTTAAGATTCAAACTTTGAACCGCTGCCAACGTTGTCAAGCACCAGTAGAAGTTAAACAGCAGCAAGCTCGCTGCTCGCTGGCATGGGGGCACGGGCTGCTACAGTCACGGCAGACGCTGAGATTTATTAGTCATGGTCGCACGGTTCGTCTCATAACAGCCTGACAAGCTACCTCTCACCCAAAGCGGGCGATAATTTGCTTCCCGATGAAGTTCTGCTATGCAAATGAATTGAATCACCTGCCTCTTTTTAAAACACATCACTCATTTTTCTACTTGCTCAAATTCAAAAAGCTTCTTAGAGAGAAAACTTCCACGTGTGGGCAAGGTTGATCCATTTAATCAGCGCCTGCGTTCTGCTTGTCACTCTCTCTGCGCAGCTAAAGAGCCCTTTTGTCTTCCCTTTACAGCGAAGTTAAAATGGTGGGAGTCACTTGTAAAAAAAAACACTGTGGGAACCTGTGTTGCCGTGCATGCTTCACCTCTGACTCAATAAAGCGACCCAGCTACAAGGTGCAAAGGTCGGGAGTCGTCCCTGAACCACTCAGGCCCTGTCCTTAAGGTGCTAATCAGACACACCCATGTCAAGGCTTCGCTGGGTAAGACTGGAGCCTCACCATGGCAACAAAGCTCCTAAAATGACTCAGGTGTCCTTGTTTCATGAAGTACGCGGAAACTTTGACGCTGTGAGCCCGAGGCTATGTAATTTCAGCAGTCATTGCTGTATGAAATCCTGGCTGCTTCAAGGGATTTACAAATACTGCACAGCATTCCTCACATGTAACACATTATATCGAATCACGTCACAGCAAACCGACTTATGAAACAGCAAAGAAAAGCGCTGATAAGCTGACAAATGAACTCCCGTGTTTGATTATCAGTGTAAGTTTTGCTTTCTTCAGACTCTCTGCGGCTCTGATTCTGCGTACGGTAAACCAAACTGCTTACCTTCCACACAGTGCTCCACGTCCTCCAGGTTGCGCAGGGTAATCCTCATCAGGCTTGAGTTGAGCATGAGTTCATTCTTGTGTTCGGGCCCCATGGTGTCGGGGGCAGGGTTGAGAAAGAATATGCGAGTGTCGCCCGTCGCCACCTGGTTGTCACAGATCCTGGGGTTGCCAAAGCCACCGATCATCACCTTGTTGCCGCCATCCAGGAGGATTTCGCGGTTCACGTTGGACTTCCCTTTCAAGTAGCGCCACACTCTCACCTTTACAGAACGACAACAGAAAAATACACATGTTCATGAAAACCAGAAACAAACAACATCTTTTTACTCATAAATATGCAAGAAGGTGCTGTTAGAGAGTCTGAGCCCCAGTGAGCTTTATGTTTTTGTGATGACAGGTTGGAGCTTTTCAACTTTACTGATTCTTTCTCCTTAAATAAACCTCTTCAAACAGACTTTGTGGCTCAAGCGGTAGAGCAGGTTGTCCACTGATTGCAAGGTTGGCGGTTCGATCCCCGGCCCCTCCGCATGTCAAAGTGTCCTTGGGCAAGACACTGAAGTTGCTCCCAATGGCAGGCAGGCACATTGCATGGCAGCTCTGTTGCCATTGTTGTCTGAATGTATGTATGAATGGGTGAATGCAAAACACATTGTCAAGCACTTTGAGTACTACTGAGGTAGAAAGGCCATACACTTTGTCCAGCCACTGGAAATCTTGTCCATAGTGCCTCATGTGCCGACATGCAGTGCAGCAAAGTGCTGCTTTATGCACAGTCATGGGAAAGCTTCCCTCCTTCCGCTACACGTTAGCTGGCTTTCAGTGTTTGCTGGTGGCTTCTGTTTCTAGAGCGAGAGCCGTGCGTCTCTAATCTGCTCCTTTCTCATTCACCAGGAGACGGGAAGCAAGTGGGCGATGAGGAAAAGAGCAGCGACGGAGCTGACCAAACACGGCCTGTTTATTTTTCACAGATTACAGAGTGGCCTACCGCAAGTCCATGATGGTGCAAAAGTTAGTTTCACAATGAATGGGCAAGGAGTGAGGATGGAGGGAGGGCGCTTCCTGAGTGAAGACGTGTGGATCAGTGGATGTTTTTCTTAACAACAATAGTAATGTTTAATAATCAGAACTAAACTGTGTATGTTTCACTCATGTGACTATAACAGTGTAATGCATTAGAACACATGGCTTTGGACACACCTTGCAGCACTTGTCGGTGCTCTCTGCTAAGAAAATGATAACATTTTACTGTCTCCTACATAAATATAGCAGATCTTTTTTCTTACATATTAAATACTTTGTCATCTACAGTGACACAGGTCCCAGATCTGGGGTGTAAGTGGTGCAATGTGTCAGCAACACTGCAGACTAAAGCAAGGATCAGAATATCAGCCCTGCAGCCACAAGTTCCTAGTTTCAACATTTATGACAGACATGAAGTGAGAGGCAGTCAGGGGCCACTGAGGGACCAGTCTCCTGCTGCAACATGTTTGGGATGATTACATGGGCTCCTGCCTTACAGCTACGTGGAAATAAAATGAAACAGCATCGATCTGTTTCTGAAGGCAGACTGGATTCACTGTCAGAGTCCAGGCCACCGCTGCCAAACGCTTCTGGATGAATGAGTTTGTAAAATGTTTTTCAGTCAAGCTGCTGATGCGTTCGAGAGAGTTGCAGCACCAAACTCGGTGCTAATGGCTTCTGTGGGCGCAGACACGGAGCGGCAGTGGGACTTGTGAGAAGCCTGCTAGCAGGTGTCCTCCGTCCACCCTGCGCTGCTGCCGCGGTTCCCTCTCCACATGCACACGCTTACCTTGCAGGAGTAGGTGTTGTGCACCGGGTCCATGTTAATTATTTCGTCCACGGTGCCGGTCAAAACTACGTTGGCCTCCTCCTCTCTCTCCTCCAAGTTTTTCTCCGGGCAACTTGCGGAGCAGAGCCGCCCCAGAGCGACGAGCAGCCCGGCCAGGAGCAGCGCTGTCCGGCCGGCCCGGAGTGTCCGCTGGGAGCCCATGACCACCACACGGATGTAGCCCGGAAAAAGTTTCCTCCGAATTCAAATGTGGCCGCCCGGTGCCTCCGACAACAAACTCCAAACTCTTTGGAATGTGTCTGAACGTTGCGCCGTTGCTCCTTTCCCACAACTTCCCTACGCGTCTCTTTCAGCCAGCAGCCCAGCGCCTCGCATCTGCAGCCCGGGTTCAAAATCCCTCTCTGCCGCCGCCGGCTGGGAGACAAGGAGGGAAGAGAGGAACAAGGAGGAAGAAGGAGGAAGGGGCAGGGATCTCTCTCCAGGAATGCAACTACACTTCTCTGCTCTCCCCCTCGCTTTCCCCCCCTCTCTCTCTATATCTCTCTCTCCCTCTCTCTCTCTCTCTCACACACACACACACATACACGCGTCCACAATGACGCTCCTGGATTTGCATGCAATCTGAATTGCTGATCCCACAAGTGAGGATGAAGTGGGTGGTGGGGGTGGCTGGAGGGCTGCACGCTGGGATGCCTGCACAGAGTGACTGTCCAACGCCGCCCCCAGTCGGACAGACGGTGTGTCTGCCTCTGATCCCCACCAGCGACCCCCAGGACCCTGCATGCAGAGAGGGAGAAGGCAGGGCTCCCATACAGGAGGGCAGCCTCTGGTGCACCCTTGACTGTAAATCTGACAAACAGGTGCCCAGTGTGCACAATCTGCAGCCAAGTGCAATATTTGTAGCCTCCAAATGATCTTGCAAAATTCAGAACAAAGCACAAATAACTGTCAGAGATTTACACAGTAGAAGCCTTAAAGCTCACACCCTCTGATTCAGCTAATAATGATATACTCTATACAACAGAAGTGAGTCCACCCTGTGTAATATCACTTAAATATCAAATATCACAATTCTAACAATCTCAATAATTGCCTTTTTTAAGCGGACAAGTAGATTATTTCCTCTTATGAACTAAATACAGGTACTTTAGAACAGTGATTCTCAACTGGTCCAGTCTCAAGACCCACTATGTCTCTATTAATAACGGTTGCGACCCAAATTTTTGGAGTTTGCTGTTCCTGTTAACAAATTAAGGTTTATTTGGGTGCAGTCTCAACGCATTTTGGTACAACTTCAGAAAATTTGGGCTTATTTTTTGCTAATTTTGGTATATTTGGACACTTTTGCCAAGTTTTGGGCATATTTTGGCCCATTTTGACAGATTCTGAGCACATTTTGGTTCATTTTTGGCACGTTTTAGCATAAATTTCTCCAATAACCTGGCAGAGTCAACTCTAGAGGTTAATAGTGGGCTGCTACTGGTGTCACCACCACTAAATGTCCTGCTACTGAAAGCAAACTGTGCCATAAGAAACACGTCCTTCAAAATAAAAGACTTTATCGCGGTACTTTTTTGAGGAGGGGGGCATGATTCTGCGACCCTCTAAAAATGGCTTCGCGACCTACTTTTGCGTCCCGACCCACCAGTTGAGAACCACTGCTTTAGAAAGACTGCATTGAAAATTCAGGCCCCAAAGTAGAATCTCAGCGCAACCAAAGTGAATGCATGATTCTAGGAGCTCCAGTGAACTCTTTTAGGTTCTGTTCTAGGTTTTCAGGAATCTAAAAGAAAAGTCTGGTTGCCTTTGAGTGAAGCTCCAAGGATTGCTACGACCTGAATGATCACTGACATGCAGCTTAGAAAACCTGTGGTAACTGAAACAACTGAAAACAGCTGATTTTACCTAGCTGCATGGATGGACTGCCCAACAGAGGGCACTGTGGCCCCACCCTCCTTGAGCTGCACAATAAATACATGATAATGCATGTATCATAATGATAATAATAAATTACACACATTGTTAATATGCGTGTTTGAAATAGGGTTCCACTTAGTTATATGTGTGAATGAAGTGATATGATACAAAACATAATACATGTGATTTTTCGACACTGCACTGCGAAACACAAAGTGCTTATTATTGGCTCTTTCTATGCACAGAGGCATTTACAACCTTAAAAAATCCAAACAAGAGCTCAAAAGGGTCCACTAGCTAAACTCATGCTGGGTAGAAGTAAGCCAGCTGGTCTCATGGGTTAAATGATTCCCTCTTTACGGTCGTTTTTACTTGCATTGCTAGCTAATTTCAACTAGTACAATCTCCCACTGCCTCCAAGCTGTCCTCCACATGTATGCTTGAGGACAGCTACATTACATCAACGCCACCGATGACATCTACAAGTGGTTTTTTTTTAGTTCGTTACCATCCAGACACCTCAGAGCACTTGACTCTAATGCTTATGCTCCTTCAAGTGTTGGAATAGCAAGGATGCAACACCATTATTCCAGATTACACCTCCTGATTTTTACCTCTCTTTTGATTTCCTCAGCAGAAAGGTCCCTAAGTGCCTTTCATTGCATTTTCTGTTAGATGTTTTAAATTCTACTGACGTTGCTGGTGTGGCTGACCAAAATAAGATGTCTAAATGTGCTTGGTAAGGCATTATTTCCTGCTTTAATTCATGTTGGATTAAAATAATCTATCTATATTGAACAGCAAAGTAATAGTGGGTTTTTGTTACCGTCTCTCTTTTGCATAAATTATACAGTGGAAGGTTTGTGTGAATTGATTGAATGGGATACAGCCTCACCTAGAAAAATTTTCCCACTAGCCACGACTGTTATTAAGCCTGCAGCATATGTCCAGACCCTAGAATCTAACCATACTATGCCGTGATTGATGTGTCTGCTGATTAGGATGTGTGGATTGACTCCAGCTTCTGAGGAGTGGCCATCCCATCTTCCTGCCTCCGACTGATTCACCAAGGATCCTGATTGGAGCCACAAATTAGTGGACGCAAATGGGGACTGGAAGGACACAAGAACCTTCTCAGCTTGGCATAACGCAGCGACTGTGACTTATTATGAGCCACTTGCCAGCATAAGTGTTGTTACAATTTTGATGTACAGCTTCTGTGATAACCTTGTTGTATTGGTATGGAGGTACTTATTCAACTGCATGGGGACTGGGCCAGGCTTAGATACTAAAACTGATCTGCACCCCGTCAGTATTCCTGTGTTTAGCAACACCAGGAGCAGGGCCGCTGTCTGGTGGTAAAGTTTTTCTTTTCATTTTTCGATTTTTTTAGAGTTCTGTTTTGCTTTGATTTCTTTCACTGATTTACCAGCACTCAAAGGCCTTACTCAGTTCTGTTTTTGTCAAATAATAAAGCTCCTTTGTTGTTAAGTAACTTTCAGGAACAGCTCAAAGAGCCCAAGGTTTTAACCAGGCCTTCAGAATCCATCCATCTATCCATTATCTATACACCGCTTAATCCTCTGTAGGGTCGTCGGGGGGGCTGGAGCCTATCCCAGTCGACTCAGGCGAAGGCAGGGGACACCCTGGACAGGGCTACACATAGAGACAGACAACCAAGCACACTCTCATTCACACCCACGGACAATTTAGAATAATCAGTTAACCTCAGCATGTTTTTGGACTGTTGGAGGAAGCCGGAGTACCTGGTGAGAACCCACGCTGCACAGGGAGAACATGCAAACTCCACACAGAAAGATCCCAGGCGTCCTAACCGGGACGCGAACTGGGGATCTTCTAACTGTGGGGCGACGCTGCCAACCACCGAGCCACCACTTCAGAATCCCCACATCACAACCCATGGTCCATGGAGGCCCCACTGCCTGCCCACAGGACCCAATTTAGTAGTTGCCAATGTCTCGGTGCCAGATGCCACAGAACGCCCCAGAGGTCCCATATCTATACCCTGATGGGTGAGGGCTGCTTTGGCCTCATAAGGAGGGTGCACACAATATCAGGCAGCTCGTTTTTTTTGTTTGTTGTGTGTTCACTGACAAACTGAGTTATTGTTCACTTATCGTAAAGTACAGTGGTAAGGGTCCTGGTTTATGTTAGTGCTCAGACTGCAGAGGAGTTGATGTGCACCAGGTTGGCATGACAGGAGAAAGCCTGAGGTCTGCAACCTCTCTGTCTGAGACGCATCTACTCAACAAAGAGAGGAATCAACCACACAGAGACCGTCTGAATCCATCTACCATGATACATATGTAATCACGAGTCAGTGCTGCACATCTTTTTTTTTTTTCAACATTATCTTTATTAATTTTTAACAACACACATAACAAAACCACACATAGACAGCCACACCACTAAAGATGTGGTACTGGCATACAGATAACAGCTTTAACACTTACACATTAAACAACCCCCCGCCCCACCACCCGCAACACACACATCCATACACCCTTACATTATTTGGTTGAGGTTCACATAGTTATGTTATTCCAGTCTTTACATATGTTAAGCTGATGTTTAAGAATTTTAAATGGAAGGAGGAAAAACAAATAATTAAAAGAAAAGAAAACAAAAAACTTGACAATCTTGGGAACTGCAGAGAGCCACTTATGTATCCCCAGATGCTTCACTCAAAATAGCTTGGTCTGTCCTCTCTAGATAACTTAAAAAGGGACCCCAGATGTCTTCAAAGAGGGATTGTTTACCTCTGAGAGAATATGTAATTTTTTCCAAGGGCAGAGTTATTGATAATTCCGAAATCCATTTACCTGTACTCGGCCCAACCACATTTTTCCACGATAACGCAATCACTCTTTTAGCTAGTAAAAAGCCTATATCTAAAAAAATTTGTTGTCCCCTTGTGACCTTATGGTTGATTGGTTCTATACCCAGTATGCAGAGTTTCGGGTCTAAAGTGATTTGAATGGGTATTATATCTTGAATACACTTTCTCACTGCTTCCCAGAACTTCTTTATTTCAGTACACTGCCAAAGACAGTGAAAAAGTGTACCTTTGTCTTTTCCACATTTAATACATATATCAGGTATAGCGCTGTTATATTTGTTAAGTTTTTCTGGAGTGATATATGTACGCATTAGCCAGTTATGTTGCAGTAATTTAAGACGTGTGTTGCTTGTTTGCGATTGTGCTTTGGCACAGGCCCTCTCCCAGTCTTCTGTGGTGACTTCCTCATTTAAGTCTTCTCTCCAAGCCTCCAGTCTCTTTACAGATGACTCTGAGGACTCATCTACCAGCAGGTCATATAAATGGGATATTAGACCTTTCCTTAAGCAGTCCATAATCATTACCCTTTCTACTGTAGACACTGGGGGGAGCAGTAGTGACTGATTTTGTCGTGTTCTAATGAAATTTCTCAATTGTAAATATCTGTAGAAATGGTTTCGTGGTATGTTATATTTATCAACAATTTCGTCAAATGACATCAGATGTTTACTCTCGGAATGATATAGATCTCCAATTTTTTGCAGTCCTTTTGCAACCCACGTTTTAAACCCCGCATCAGATTTCCCTGGAAGAAAAAGGTCATTTCCACATATTGGGCTAAAGACTGAGAGAGCTACCCCGCCTTTCAAGTATTTTTTAACTTGATGCCACACATTTATCATGTTTCTGACAATGGGATTTTTTGTGTTCTTTTTAAGTTTTTTAGTTGTAGCCGAGTACAGGTAACCGGGAAGAGGTACCTTTAATGGATTATCTTCCATTTCCCTCCATAAGGGGGCATTTTTCTTTGTAAAATAGAACATCAATGTTCTTAACTGTACTGCCCAATAGTACCACTGTAGGTTGGGGCATTTAAGACCTCCTCTATCATAGGGTAGATACAGCAGCGACAGCCGCAGCCTGGGGCGTCTATTGTTCCACAAAAATCTAGTGAAAAGCCTTTTTAGGTGAGTGAATAAGTTGCTTGGAGGTGGCAATGGTATATTTTGAAACAAATATAATAGTTTAGGAAGTATGTTCATTTTCAGAATATTTATTTTGCCTATTAATGACATTGGTATAGATGCCCAACGATTTAGCGATTCTGAAATGCTTTCTACCACTGGATCATAGTTAGTTTTAACAATATTGTCAAGACTTGGTACAATTTTAATTCCCAAATATGTAAAGCAATCAACAACTTTAAACTGTGCAGCTTCTTCAGGTGGGTTTTTCCTTTCATTGTGGTTTAAAAGCATAATTGAAGTTTTTGAGTTGTTTATCTTGTAACCTGAGATATTTCCAAAAGTTTTTATTTGTTCCATCAGGGCTGGAATAGATTTTTGAATATCTTTAAGGAAGAGAATGACATCATCCGCATACAAAGCCAATCGGTGTTCCTGCTGTCCTATGGTTATGCCTAAGATATTTTTATCATTCCTAATTGCAATTGCTAGGGGTTCAATTGCCATAATAAATAACAATGGAGACAGAGGGTCCCCTTGTCTACAACCTCGCTTAATCTTGACAGTTTTTGAAATATTACTGTTAGTCATTATTTCCGCATATGGTTCTGTATAGAGCAGTCTGATCCAAGTACAAAAATTTTCCCCTAGGCCGAAGCGTGTGAGGATTTCAAATAGGTAGGGCCATTCCACTCTATCAAAAGCCTTTTCGGCATCTAATGACAGCACAGCAGTGTCTGGTGCCCCCTTTTGGTTGTGGAGTATATTTAAAAGACTTCTAACGTTATGAAAACCTTGCCTACCGCTAATGAAGCCATTTTGTTCCCCTCCAATTATCTGTGGTATAATCCTTTCAATCCTTCTTGCTAAGATCTTGCACAACACCTTTACATCTGCATTTAGCAGACTAATTGGTCTCAAGTTTTCGCATTGCTGCACATCTTTTACCTGTTGGTTGCTCCTCTAGGACCTACAGTGTTTCCCTCCTAGGTGCTCGTAGAGTTCAGGTAAGCAGCTGGTGGTAAAAACCTTTCAAAGTAAATGCTTAAGCAAGTCTTCATTCTTGAACTTGAGGACCTCAATTACATGTTTTGACCCTCTCTCTGCTCACATTCTCTTCACTAACAACTGTCCAAAAAAGGAAATCCAACTGGAAGAGACTTGATTATTTTTGGACAGTCGTTAGAGAGCAGAAGGTCACAGTACTTTTTGGCAACAGCATTGTCAGCATCAGGTTGTATAAAGTTTCCAATGTGACGAATAATTCAAAATAATAAGACGACTGTTTGACAGATGTTTGCATATTACAACGAAATAGTTTCTATAATGCAAGCAAAATAGCTGAAAGTTGTGGTGGAAAAGAACTATGCACATTATCTCATGTACTGTGCTTAAATGCAAGTTACTTTACTTGAATATTTCCATTTCATACTGCTGAATACTTCTCCTCCACTACATCTCAGAGTGAGATATTGTACTGTGTACTCCACTACATTTATTTGATGAACCCTGCCTTCACCCCGAGTCAGCTGGGATAGACTCCAGCCCTCCTGCTACCCTACAGAGGATAAAGTGGTGAATAGATAATGGATGAAGGATGCTTTATTATTGAGGCCTATGAAGCTCCCTAGTAGTAAGATACAATAGTTTGTGATACCCTGGTCCAGTCTTTGCTAAGTGTACACAGTTGCTTTGAGGCCACACCTTCAGCTGTATGACGAGCTGGAACAAGATGAAAAATCCAGATGTTCACCTTAGAATTTCAGCTGTGTGGATGTCAGAAATGTTTTCTTCTGTGGGTACAGATTATTGACTCATCACCCACACTGGAGATGTGTTTGTGTCCACCTGGCAAACATCAGTTCAACTTTCACTTTCAGTTGCTCTGTTTTTTGTCTCCAGCAACACCTGAGGGAAATATCTATCACCTTAGCATCTTAATTCTTCACTATATTCACTAGCTAGTCTCTGTCTGTGTGCTGTTGGTGCTGCAGGTGCTGTACAGTGAGGTTTTTTTTGTCACTGTAAAGGGTTGAAAGGGAGGCAGAGCAGTAAAGTGTCAGTCCTGACAGCAAAACAATGAAACAATGTAGCTCTGTCAGAGTGAGGGAAGCTGCAGATTCAGGTGATAATTACACTGATTGAAAGCAGAATAAAGGCAATCAAGTTCTGAATGTACTAGTTCACAACAAGCAGCTTTAATATAAAAAACTGCAGTGTGGATGAATACATTATACTACAAGCAGAACAGTATCTATCTCAGTCTGATTTGAAGGTGATCTGTGTTCAGCTTTCTTCATCTCATGATATCTTTGATGCAGAAGTGCACCCAGTCTTCTCTGTGTCAGGACAATCTCCACCTGTGATTGGTTTGCTGGCTCTGCTTAAACTGGAAGGACACTGGACCCAGCACGTCTGTCTGCTTTTGCATGTAAACATTCACAAGGTTGGCTGTCTTCATCCCCTTGTTCACAAAGCTGCTCTTAGTGATTTCCTGGATGAAGCACTGGACACACTCAACTTTACAGTTTTGTTTTTATGTATTAACTTTGGCCTATTTGACAGACAGATTTGAGAAATAGAAAGACCTGTATTCGCAAAGTGAATACGTATTTGGCAATTTTGCTTGACAGTAATCACACCCTGGCAAATTGTAGCCCTTTACATGAGGTGTTTTAATGTTTGTACATCGTTTTCGAGTAATAATGCGGGAAAAACCAGAAGAATTGACCTTGACCTTGAGCCAAGGTCAGGGTGGAGGTCACACATTGAAAGCAAATGTTAAATGCTGTTCAGTGGTACCAGTATGAGCACTGTATCTTAATTTGTTGCCAAGTTACAGGGAAAAATGTCGTTTTTTGTATTTTCTGTGACGTCATGCACTTTGACCCCTACCGATCTTTTTACTGGTCGTTCATACAGCTTCAGTACCATGTTATAAAATACTCCACTTGAGCTGAGCTGTTCAAAAAAGTAAGCGTCGAAATTGTGCAATAATTATTTGTGGAGACATAGAAAAATTTGATCTTTGATATTTGCCGTGACCTTGACCTCGACCTTGACCTTTGGAGTCCGAAAAAGGTCAACTGCACACCCTTGGCATTGCCCCTATAACATGGCATAAATGTCATTAGTGCTGCATTAATAGCATTAGAGGAGTTCCAGGACAAAGGAAGTTGCAGAATAAAATAAGAAAAAGAAGAAGAACTCCGACAACAACAATGTAAAACCACCCCAGCGACTGAACATCCACGCTAAACTGGACTCTACAGCTGAACAGGCAGATGGTAAACTCACCCTGTGTCGTATATCATTAAAGATTCCCCTTATATCATAAAATTTGCCATGTTTAAATCTGTAAATGCAACCACATGGCAATTTTGTTCGAGCTCCTTTTTAAGAACAGACAGTGCGTAAATTTCCACTCCTCAAAAGCTGTAATTTTAACTACCCTTCTATTCCTGGGAAAATGACAGGCTTGGTCATGCACAGTTGCTTGAGAGGATATTTACAGAAATTTGTTCAAGTAGGACTCAGCAGTGACAGCTGAATTAACCCAAGGAAACCCAAGTGCCTTTTGAATGACAAATAATAGTTTGCCAAAGCTGCTATTACAGGAGAACACTCCCTCAACACACTGTTCTTTTGGACAGGTACGGTTTAATACGAACTAGTCAAACAGAAATATTCTTCCAAATCAACAAATGACATAATGTTTAATATCAGGATGTAAAATGTGGGGCAACCAGACTGACTCTGTGGTCTTAAAGAACATTTTCATTGGCTTCCACATCGAAGTGCGCTTCATTTTATAGCAGTAATGACTAGTTTGAAGCACAAAGTGTACCCAACTGAAAAAACCTTTCCACTGCAGGTTATTATGTATTATAAATTATTCTTATTGTAGCTGGTTGTTGGTGTCGGACAGGAAACAGTGCTGCAATTTGCGGACGAGAGCGGCTTCTCCTTTGTTTGTGGTTTCAGTAAACAGTAACTGTAAATTAAGACCGTAGAGCCATGGTATTTCTCCCCCCAAACACTAATTACAGCATGATATTCAAAGTTAAAATGTGTCTGCAGGATAAGGCAGTTGTTTGCAAGTCGGTTCATTGTGACAGCTTTATGGAAGTGGTGAGTTTGCAGCTTGGTCCGCTGCCCTCCAGTGAAATAAATGCAAAACGAAAAACAGAAAATGTTTAATGCAACGAGTGGAAGATGCGTCCAGCTTTATAGAACAGCAGACATGAAGAAGCCAGATGTAAACTATGCTGTTGACAAATCCAGGAAGTGGAAATGTATATAAGGTGGGGGAGTGGCCTACTAGAGTCCCTCTTTGAGAGCATGCAGCCAGCACAGGTGACTTTGTGTTGTAAGGTACAGGTTTGTTTCATTTGTTCTCCTGTTTTGTTTGCCTTCTTGCATTATCACTTACACTATATTACCAAAAGTATTTGCTCACCTGCCTTGACTCACATATGAACTTAAGTGCCATCCCATTCCTAACCCATAGGGTTCAATATGATGTCGGTCCACCTTTTGCAGCTATTACAGCTTCAACTCTTCTGGGAAGGCTGTCCACAAGGTTGAGGAGTGTGTTCATGGGAATATTTGACCATTCTTCCAGAAGAGCATTGGTGAGGTCAGACACTGATGTTGGTCGAGAAGGCCTGGCTCTCAGTCTCCACTCTAATTCATCCCAAAGGTGTTCTATCGGGTTCAGGTCAGGACTCTGTGCAGGCCAGTCAAGTTCATCCACACCAGACTCTGTCATCCATGTCTGTATGGACCTTGCTTTGTGCACTGGTGCACAGTCATGTTGGAAGAGGAAGGGGCCCGCTCCAAACTGTTCCCACAAGGTCGGGAGCATAGAATTGTCCAAAATGTTTTGGTATCCTGAAGCATTCAAAGTTCCTTTCACTGGAACTAAGGGGCCAAGCCCGACTCCTGAAAAACAACCCCACACCATAATTCCTCCTCCACCAAATTTCACACTTGGCACAATGCAGTCCCAAATGTACCGTTCTCCTCGCAACGTCCAAACCCAGTCTGGTCCATCAGATTGCCAGATGGAAAAGCGTGATTCATCACTCCAGAGAACGTGTCTCCACTGCTCTATAGTCCAGTGGCGGCGTGCTTTACACCACTGCATCTGGCGCTTCGCATTGCACTTGGTGATGTACGGCTTGGATGCAGCTGCTCTGCCATGGAAACCCATTAATGAAGCTCTCTGTACTGTACTTGGGCTAATCTGAAGGCCACATGAAGTTTGGAGCTCTGCAGCAATTGACTGTGCAGGAAGTCGGCGACCTCTTTGCGCTATGCACCTCAGCATCCGCTGACCCCTCTCCATCAGTTTACGTGGTCTACCACTTGGTGGCCGAGTTGCTGTTGTTCCCAAACTCTTCCATTTTCTTATAATAAAGCTGACAGTTGACTGTGGAATATTTAGGCGCTTGGAAATTTCACGACTGGATTTGTTGCACAGGTGGCATCCTATGACAGTTCCACGCTGGAATTCACTGAGCTCCTGAGAGCGACCCAAACTTTTACAAATGTTTGTCAAAACAGTCTGCATGCCTAGGTGCTTGCTTTTATATACCTGAGGCCAGGCCAGGTGATTAGGACACCTGATTCTGATCATTTGGATGGGTGAGCAAATACTTTTGGTAATATAGTGTAGCACTTAGCAGTTGTGTGTGGCATCTAGGCCTATGGTAGCAGTGTAGCATTTAGCAATAACTAAAGCTGTAGTACTATGGTAGTATCTTAGCAGTTGGCAAATCAGTCTTTTTGTGGCTGAGGAGGTTGTGGGTAGTATATTTTAAGCAGTTAGTGGTTAGCATTAGCATGTAACATTTGAACTAGCTAAATGGTAGCATCGGCACTTGTCTCTACCTGGAGCATCTCCTAAACGGGCTTGGATCAGTTGAACGTGGCAGTGCTGTTTGAATTAGCAGTTAGCATTAGCATTTAGCAGCTAGCTACATGGTAGCATCGGCACTGGTCACCACCTGGAGCATCTCCAAAACAGGCTTGTGTCAGTTGAACGTGGCAGTGCTGGTTGAATTAGCAGTTAGCATTAGCATTTAGCTAAATGGTAGCATCGGCACTGGTCACTACCTGGAGCATCTCCTAAACAGGCCTGGGTCAGCTGAACATGGCAGTGCTGGTTGGATTGTGTAGGAGCAGTGTGAACTGGTACTGAGGAGATGACTCTGGGATGCCAGAGTTCACCTCCTAGCCTCCTGGACGTGTCGTGGGATTAAGTAGGAGAAACAGCGTTGAAGGGAGGTTTCCACCTGATGACCCCCAGAGACGTGTTAGGAATCACTGCTCACTGGTAGGTATAGAGACAGATTAGGGATCCTAGGTCCTTCATGGAGGATGAATCCTTTCTTTTTCAGCACAAGTGTCTTGTGTTTAAATTAACGTTGCCTTCTTGCATTATCACAAAGGCAACATGATAAGACAGCTCTACTGAACTGTCTTATACCATCTTCAGGAGATATGATTGATTACTAACTGTGCTCACACTTTTTGTTCGTGCACAAACTTTTTCACATGTAATTTCCATTCAGTGAATCTGTATGTTATACCTAAACCCACCAGCTTGTTTAGTTGATACATCAGTGAAATGAACTGCAACCCAAAATAGGAACTTTGTCATAAATTCTACTTTTAAGAAGCTTCTGTATTTCCACTTTTGAAGACCTTGTCAAACAAAAGGAGACAGTTCTACTTTATGGTTGTTATCATAGCGATGGCTGTGTGTTTTTTATATCAGGAAAGAAGATCCCAGATTCCGTCTTTCTGTGCGGACACTGTTACTGGGTTATTATTATCACTCATTTTGTGAAACTTACCAGAACTTCCCCCACCTCTCCACTCCTCTGCAGTTATGTCCTGACAGTCCTCCTCCCACAAATATTTCAACACAAAAGCCGTACAAAGTAAACAAGCTTTAACAAGTATTTGACTGAACAAAGACATTTCATTGGATCTTTTGTGAATCAAAGTGTAGGCAGATGTAATTACAGCAGGAGATAAAGTAGACAGACATCAACCTCTCTTCCCTTAGAGCAGATTTACTCACTGATGGAAAAATCTGGTCCATTGCTTTGCTTGAACTTTTTTCTCCTGCCACATACAGGAGTTTCACTCAGATGAAGAAAAGACTGTTAGCATATAGAGACACTTTATGGCTGTGCAGTTTTGCAACAACGCCTTCTTACTGTCAGAGCAATACTAGTGGGTCACATTCAAATCATATTTAGCAAGAGCCAAATTTGAAAATGTCAAATATCTGCATGAAATACTGGCTCTGAGCAGTGTGAGTGGTCTTGGCCTTAAAAAGCCCTATAGCTTCCCATCTGTATTTTTCACAGTTATGACAATGATGGATGCCGATGAAGCCTTTTATTACTTCTATTTTGATAAGTTATACTTATGTTGATGGCTGACACAGAAGAACCGCCAATGCAGCTGGAAAGAGTTGACTCTGTATTCAGGCGTGTGTCACTGGATAGAAAGAGGTGTAACCCGAGATGCGACATTAGCAGCCAAATTGTATGCAAAGCCCAGGGGCTGCATTTTACTGAGGAGCAGCTGCACTGCTGCACCCATGTGGATCACTGCATCACGGCCAGTCAAAGAATCACAGTGCAGGGCAGAACTGAAAACCAATCCAACCTTTGGGCTTATGTTCTAGTCATGTAAGTGATATCTCAGGGTGTGTGCCACATAAATAATGCACCGCTCCTGCTGAAGTTATTCTGTGCCATCGCATTCAGTTTTGTGATCTGTTTCAACATCCCTCATCCTGATAGTGTCTTCATTTCCTCTGCTTAGCATGTCATGTTTCACATTGCTCCTATAGATACTGTGCAGGCACAGTCCACTTAGCATCCCCAAATATGCAATACACATGTACACTAAGTACACACACACACACTGAGACATTCCAGTGTTATCACATGAGGCTGCTGTGGATCTTTTGTTTTTCTAGAGTGCAGGCCCACTCCTCTTTATCAGGTATCAGCATGAGAACAGAGAAGTGAGACTCAGCTGCCCAGCATCTATCTGCCTCAGACACCAGATGTGGTGTTCAGTTTCCTACGGTGAAGCCGGCCCTCTTTCTGCTGCTGTAAGAGAGCTGGCTGGAGAATTTCTGTAGGTGAGCTCATCTGATGATGTGCTTACCATGTGAAATGCGAGTTGTTGTGGCTGTTGTTCAGCTGAGTTTGTTATTTTCTATGCTTCTATAGATGTGCTGATTACACTGCAGCTACAGAACAGGATGTTTCATAAGAGCACTGTGACAATATTTAAACAAAGTTCCCAAAGTGTTAGGATGCCTTCGCAGCACACCCATGTTTTGGGGTTTCACTGGTTTACGCCATAAAATGAATGACTGTGAAGAAAACAGTTTAAATTGGCTCACCCCACACTTGTTTAACTGTTTTGAGGAGGGAGCATTTAATTTCAGGTCTGGATATTGGAATTACACTGACGATACTCTAACATTCCCAAAAGATACCTTTGCATGACCTTAAAGATCCCCCTCATTTACTGAACAAAACTGAAGGCAACAGATTACAGGAAGTAGTACTGAGTCAACGTAAATTAAATGAAGCCCTTTAAAGTTATCAGTTTGATATGTGTATATTTAAGTAGAGAGCAAAAAGCAATTAAGGCCCAGACAAAAATCAGGAATTGATACCTAAAACAGAAACTTCATGACATTAGGAGGGTTCACTCAATGTTCTATGTTTGGAATTACATAAACACAATGATCACATAATATTCACCCAGAATAAATGAATGCCCTTTATGTCCATTTATTTAATATTAAATAATGTCTACAAAATCAGGACATAATTTTATTGAATACATTTCATCTAATAGATTGTTTAAAATTTGACCACAGAGTAATTTATTGCAGTGTAACTAATTTTGACACCACATGCATACTGTATTTATTGTAATAAGCAAAAACAGTGAAGACAGTTTTCAGAGGAAATGTATTTTTATTTTAGTCAAAGGAGAAATTTTCATCTCTGTATGCAACATTTGTTAAAAATGACAGTATAAACCAGATACATCATGATCACATAAAGCCTGTAAAGTACTCTTAGTTGATCTACTTCCCTCCAGTGAGCTGATAAAACAACCTGACAACACCACAGAGACACTGAAGACTTCATTAGGTGGCAAAAAAAGGTTTTAAAAAAAAATCACCCATCATTTGTGTCGTCCATCATGTGGAATGTATTGTATGTATAAAACAAAAATTCCAATATGACAAGCTTCACTGACACAAACTAACTTATAGACTGACTTGAAATATTTGGTTACAATGGCAAACAATAGGACTTTCTCTAACACTGATGTTCTGGCTGTACTCTTGCTCACTGTCAGGGATCACATGCAGAGTTTGTAAGTGAGAAATACTGTTAAAAGAAATGCAGAAGCAAAAATATTTATGTACACAATATGCCTGAAGTCTTCCTCAGTTTTCTGAAATAGAGCAATAAGAATGTGTCTGCATTGCTTTGGAGTCTGTATTGGTGGCTTTTCATTCTAATTATCATGCAGCAAGAGACAGTTGTCATATTTTTACTTCTGTCTTTATTATTCTTGCCATAGGTGCAGATATTTACATTTGCTAATGTGTCTGCAAAACTGGAGGAATTTCATCAGGTATTTGCTAAACTGCCACAAATGAATTGCCTCCAGCAGCTTGCTGCATTTCCATAAGAAAATTGCTTTTTCAATTTTGCATTTCTGCAGATTTCAAATCTATTTTGGAGCTATTACACTGTCTGGTAGAAGGTTTATTTAATTGGTTTCCCTGGAAGGGGCAGTGTGCAGTACACAACATTTGATTGCTTTGTTTTAGGCATCGCATATTATTTGCTGGACTTGGAGGTATGTTTGATTCTCTGGCTTATGGTGTATGTTTAGCACTGATGCTATTACTGCCAAGCTAGTTTTGTTGGTGTGTATCTGATGGAAAAGTTTAAAGCATGGAAAATGTAGAACGCTTTATTTCCACATGATATCTGTAGCCATTAAGCAAGAGGGAAAGATAATGAAAAAGTAGGTGTTTTCCAGCGGCAAATTATATTCCTCCAGTTGCAGCTCCACCATCCCAGGACAGTAGAAGCAGAAGAGCAGCAGACTGTGTTTAGCTGTCTGACAGTTTGCCAGATGGCCTTCTGCTTTGTGGCGTCAAGTCTAAACAGGAGAGGTGATTTCACACCTGGTTTTATCCCTGTGCATTTAGCTGGAATGTCAGATAGTTCAATGCCCTGTGGAGCCTCTCCCATTTTTTTTTTCTTGCTCCAGTTTTCTGTTTCAGTCAGAAAGTCTGCAGTTTGAAACTTTTGGAACATGCTTTCTGAAACAGACAAACAGATACCCATCATTTAGGAGCGTTATGTTTAACTCATGCAACCTAATTATACAATGTCTTCCCAAGTGTTCATTTCAAATACAAATTATAGCATTAGTCCCTGGATTTCAACTGTTAGTATCCGTCTTATCTGGGGGGATTACAATAGATAAGGTTGAGTGGAGACAAGATAAAGGAGTGTCAGTGAAGAACACCATGTAGACCGTGTCTGCCTCATTATAGATAGCAAGCCAGATAAAGTCCCCTCACTTCCTTATGTCACACATGTCCACTGCATTGCTTCCTAGACTGGATTTAATCTGTAATGTCCCCCACACTAGTATGTGGTATTTTAAAGTCGGCATCAAGGTCATAGACTTTTCTCAGTCCACTACATAGCAAAATCTACCAAAGTGGGGTTGCCAAAAGCCGACCTCAAATGCAATATGCCGGTATGAGTTTCTGCAAATGATTATGTTTAAAACCAGCTGTGAACTGTTTACTGACCATATTGACAGCAGGGCAGCAGTGAATGATTGTAAGCCTGCTTCCATTAGTTTGTTACAAGACCTCTCCATCCATCTGCTCCTGCCCAGCTCCTGCTCGTTTATGCAGAGTGGCCACAATTTACAGACGGCCATTTTGTCTAATGGACACAGTTCATTCATTCCCAGTGTGCTCTTTGGCAGGCGCTCACCAGAGTCCATTAGGGAATGAATCCAATGCGAACGCCCACAACACACCACTGCAGATGAATGGCAAGATCAAACCCTGTCTGGCTCCCGGTGATTGAGTCACCACTGTTTAGTATTCCGTACTTTTCGGCTTCTTCTGTTGCTCGATGTGTAATGAGACTATTTTGATGTGAAATTGACTACTCCAATCCACCATTAAAGCACTATGTCATCTCCTTTCAGTTTGACATATTGGATCTCACCATAACAGAATGATTAAAGACGGGAGCCTGTAGTAGAAATGATGAGTAATGCTTTTGCGGAAACACCAGCGCCATTTGAAGCCAGAGGCACCAGCGTTCACTGTTATCCTCCCTGATTAAGGACTTTTTGATATACAAGAACTCAACGTCAAAGAGGATCTTCATGTCCACAAGCTGGCCGCAGGTTTCCCTGCTGCTCTGTGATTCATGGATTAGCAATAACGTTTGATCTCTAACGTCTCATGGGAGGGAAACTTGATCAATAGGCTGACTCTGTGAGTGTATGTGTGAGTGTGTCTGTAGGTGCCCTTCTTAAGTCAGGGAGCTGAGCCAGAAGACAAACTAAGCACGATGACAAGAAAGTGCAGCATCATCATGGACTCCTCCTTTGCAGACTCGGTTCAATCTAAGATGCCAGACGAGCTGCATTAGCTAATTGCTCACTCCATTGTCTCCAAGCCACTTTGCACTTTTTCATCTGACCAGCCATGCTGATTCGTTTCATTAAATCCACTGCCACAGCTGAGTTTAGACCTACCTGTGTCCATCAAAAGGATTAAGGCAAAATAAATCTTACAGATTTAAAGATCATTGATCCTCTACTTCTTTCGCCAAGCATCCAACACTGTGCATGGACATACTACCATACTACCCTATTAAAATGATACAATATAGTGTGGTTGAGTTTTACAACTGCGTTCACACATTGTCTGAATGAAAGTAGCGAACCCCCTATCTCTATTTGGGAGCATTAATGCTTTATTCCAAGGTGGTTACCCCAATTTCTGCTTCCAAAGGAGGCTTAATGGATATTGAATTCATCCACAGGCGTGTTGCCCAGGCAGGTGGGTAGATACATTCAGACCAGGATGTAGTGCTGGGCTGTAGCCAGGCAGGGGATAAGAGCCGCCTCCAGCATCTAGAACCAGATGTTACCTCATGAATCCTTGCCCAGGAATCTGTGACTCATACCAAATCCCTCCTTTTGCTACACAAAAATGCCTGAGAACCTGTGGAGGACGGAAAAGTGGAAGAGGAAAGAATACGGAGAGGTGGCGGAGGGTAAATCATGAAGTGTGACAGGGGGAGGGAGGGAGGGAGGGATGAAGGTGGAAGGTGGATTAGCAGATGGATAGATGGTAGATGAATAAGGTGGGTGGAGGAGTAAGTGCACGAGTGAGTTCAGCTTTTTTTTTTACCTCCTCCTTCAGTGTAGATGGAATGACAGGCGCCATCAGAGGGGGAAATATTTCAAAAGCCCAGTTGAGTGAAGAGGCAAAAGCAGAAAATAAACAGAAGTGATGGCAGAGGAATCAAAGCCTCTGAGTGATGAAAGTGCACCCAACATCCTGTCTGTCACTTAGCAGAGGAGGCCGGCTGCCTGTTAGGACAAGAGCCTCTGTGGCTGTGAGGGTGCATGCATTTGTGCTCGAGTGGTTAATGTGTGTGTTGGAGTCAGGTGACTGCCTGTGCGGCTCATCTCCCTGAAGCTCTGTCCCCTTGTCGTTCCCTCTCTCACACACACACACAAACCCTCAAGTGAAAGCACATGTCTGGAAGAAAGGTGAGTCTTGTCGATTGAGCGAGTGAGTGTCTCATCAGTCAAATATGCTTGCCTCTACCAGGCCTGAGAGAGGCCCTTGGGTGCAAAAGTAGGGATCTGTTCCCCTTCGTTGTGTTGTTACAGTTTGTTTCCCACCCCCTTACTGCCTCACCCTCTCATTTTCTCTGTGTAAAATGCCGTAAGGCTGCTGAGTTCTCTTTTTGGTTCTCCTCCCTTTGCTAAACCACATCACACACACACACACACACACACACACACACACACACACACACACACACACACACACACACACACACACAGCAGTACCCATGAACATACACTGTTGCTCGCTTGTATGTACACCGCACGTTGCACATGTGTGATGGACACACGGAGCCACACACTGCATAGCAAACACAGCTGATCACACTGCCTTTCTACTTAGTGTTGCATTAACCTTCTGTAACTTTGTGTAATAATTACTGAATCACACACGGATGAAATCATCAAAAAAGTGCAAGCACTATTATGATAAACAGTCAAAAGCAAGAGATGGTCCTTCAATTACAAACCTGCCCAACAGAATAAAAGCTGAAGTGTTTGTATTATTTATTGAACACATGAACTGCCAGAAGTCAATTTTACTGTGTGTTTTTTCAAGGTTTTTCAAGTAGGCCATTCAGTAAGAGCAGCAAGGGCTTCTAACACGTTTTATTTCTGAGGATTGAATAGAGTTCACGTACGGTGTAGCGTTGCTTTAAAAGAGATTCTCGTGCGTGGAATTAACCTTCATATTAAGTGGTGATCTTTTCTTTAAAAGCCTGTAAAGAGCAAGTTTAGTTGAGCTACAGTTTTAGTGCTCCAAACGAAAGGCTCATGGTCAGACATGAATGAATTGATTTCAGCACTTAAAAAGCAGGGTTTTGACGGGGTTACACTGACAATGTCAGCTGCTGGATTCACAGCTGCAGTGAAGACTAATGCTTTAAGAGAGGAGTTACACACTGATGGCTGTTTTTCCCGGCTTGTTTTACTGCTGCTTATACACGACTGTAGTTGGTGCAGATGAGTTCTACGATCAATTAAAAATCCCAGCATCAGTTCTTTACACCTTTGTGTAAGGTAAGGCAAAGGGTCCATCATACTAGGAGAGTGTGTGGTTGTTCTGGACAATGGGACCCTATGGAACCTCCTGAAGGAGCACTCATGGGTCCCAGACCCCGGCAGGGAAGCACTGGGATCTGCTGGTCACTACAAAAGTGAGCCAAATGTTTGTTTGCCCGAGGACACATCTATCGTATCACAACCTCATGAGGGAAATGCAAAAGAAAATGGTGATTGTGGTTCATTTTGATGATGAAAATCCATTTGACATTTAAGTTCCAGTTTCCTGCAACTGGGAAATTAGAGGGGTGAATTGATGTGCTGCACGATGGTGAATGTCAGCGCTCTGACACGCTCTACAGGATACGGTCCTGTCAGTGTTAAAGCTGTATACCTGGACAATGTCTCCCCCCGGAGGCTGAACATAATGTCGACTGTGGAACAAACGCAACCAAATAACCAAACATCGACTACACACAGTATAATCTTATATTTTATATATTTGCCATTATCAGCTGTCACTTTTTATTTTGTTTCAGGTCTTCAGTATATGCAGTTCTTGCATTCATGTTTCCAACAAGCTACTTTTGATATTTTCTTATTATTATTACAAAACTAAAGACCTGATTGTGGATTCCAGCAGGAAATAGCAGAGGGTCTTCCATCCACTCTGCATCAGTGGGTCTGAGATGGAAAGAGTGGATAGTTTTAAATATCTTGGTGTGACAATCACACAAGACCGGTCTCAGTCACTTCACATGAAGACCGCTGTGAAGAAGGCCAGACAACATATCTGTCACCTCAGATGCCTGAGAGACTTCAAGCTCCCCCTTACAGCCTTACAGTGCTCAGGAACTTCTACACCTGCACCACTGGGAGCATCCTGTGTGGGAGCATCACCACCTGGATGGGCAGCTGTACCAAGCAGGACCTCTCAGCCCTCAAAAGGGTGGTCCGTTCAGCTGAGCAGACTATCAGATCCACCCTCCCCAACCTGTAGGACATTTAAACCCTGTGATGCAGGTCAAGGGCTGTGAAGATCCTGAAGCAGCCGGGTCATCCTGGAAACTCTCTTTTCTTCCTGCTGCCGTCAGGCCGACGCTATTGTTGCCTAAGGGCTGCCACTGAGAGGATGAGGAAGAGTTTCTTCCCTCAGGCCATCCGTTTGCTCAACTCTGAGCTTTAAACTGGACTCTGCACTCCACACTGGCACCTTTTACACATGCACCTTATGTAATATATAACACTGGTCCACTGCTTTATTTGAGTTATCTATGTGTATGTATATATTTTTCTTGAACCTTTATTTTTTAAACGTATTTATTATTAGTATTAATTTGATTTGATTTTATTATGTTTTATTTTTATTTTTTATTGCAACTGGATGCTGGTACAAAGCACATTTCACTGCACATTGTACTGTGTGTAAGTGAGTATGTGACAAATAAAGATGATCTTATCATTTCAACATTTTGACAGCTATAACAGTTCATGTGAAAATGATGTTCACTTCTTTGAAAAGACAATAAACTATGTGCACTTGAACAGTTTGGAGCCTTGGATATTTTCAGAACTGGAGCCATTGCAGAATATTTTGCCTTTACTTTCTGCCCATGAGCAAATTATATATTTTGCATCTTATCTTCTGAACCAAACACGATACCACAGAAAAGATGTTGATGGTCCGTGATGCCACACACAACATCATAACCTTTGATTTACATTTCACTTGTGCTTATTGTCTGCCCACTGTACAAACTGTATTGCATGGGGCATCATGAGATAAAACATATTGTATTTAAAATTCAAATTTGAATCAGAACTTTTGAAACTCTTCTTTCTCTCCTCTCAGTTCTATTCCACACCAGGTGAGCACATGCAAAGCTAAAAGCCAACACTCATTTCGGACTTGGCCCATAATTCAAACCCCATATTAAAGCCCTCTATCTAAGTCACTGTGCCCTGACATCGTCTCCATGCTGCTGATTTGGTCACTCTTTATACCAAATCTCTGGTGAGATGGAGTCTAATGTCACAGACGAGGTTTCCAGAGCCTGAAAATGGAGCCAGGAGGAGGTGTAGAAGTCCACTTTTCTCTCAGATCACTTGAACTACTTATTTAATGTTGAAAGGGGAAATATGGAATTTTTACCCAAAGATGCCAAAAAGCCCCACCTCAGCTTTAGTAAGAACTGTCAAACACAAGACTGACTTCAAAAATTATTTCAGAGACACTTTTGGTTGTTTTATTGTTCTTGTTTAACCTGTTCTTCACCATCTCCCTCTCAGCCTCCACGTAGAACACAGAACTGTGCACTTAAAAGAATCTCTTTTAACATTTGCAAAAGAACATTTTTCTCTCCAATCACTTGGCTGTATCCAACCCCAGCCTGCTGGAGATGGCATATTTGGTGTCACCACCAGAGCTGACTGGCCCATTAGGCAATACAGGCAAATGCTAAGGGCACTGTGGCCTCCAAGGGCGTCACAACATTGGGAAGCTTATGTAAATCGTAGATGGAGGGGGGTGCCATATAAAATCTCGCCTTGGGCACCACATTGGGTAGGGCCGACTCTGGTCACCACAAGTGCTTTTCTTCAACAGTGTCCTCCTTGGTCCACTGCACCATTGTGTCTTTAGTTGGGGGAATTTGTTCATTTCTCTTAATTTCTTTGGAAACAACTAAAGATGAACTTCATCGATGTTGAGTTTGGCACTGGTGTGGTGCTATCATAAATGAGAGCTATGAACCACTCCACAATGAGAATGATCTCCTCTGGGATGCTGTTTGGAGTCTCTGACAGAACTATAAAGGTCTCTGTTCCATGCCATCAGCATTCCAGGTACCCCATGTTGTCTTCTTGTCCTGGCTGCAAATGCAGACAAGCTATGGAACACAGGACCAGCCTTAGACACTTGGTAAACTCAGGTATGTATTTGAGGTTTATACCAGTGCAAAACAGCACTCAGTGTCCAGCTCTGACACATGTGCAGTGGCAACGACCACAACACCTGTGTCCGCAGTGTGATCACATGAAATTCTTTTGTAGCTATTGTGCAGTAGCTGCTACTATTGGCCTCTTCATGTGTTCAGTGGGCAATCTGATCTGTTTGTTGTGGATGAGATGATGGAAAACTGTGCCAGTAAATGGAAACTAACAGTATTGATTGGTAGTCGACATTCGGACAACAAAGAGACAATTTTGATCGATGAAGAAGCTTCCTGAGAGTGGATGAAAACAAACCAGAGCTCCTCCACTTTCTGATTGGGAATCTTGTTGAGTCCAAGTAAGCTGTCTGGACCCTAGCAACCAGAGAACATTATAGTCAACTCTTACACCAGTTTGGCCAGTTCATGCTTGAATTCTCAAGTTGCTGCTGCATGAAACCCTGCTGGGGCATTGCACATGCAAAAAAAGCCTCCTTTAAGCACACATTTCCATATCTCTGTGAAGGAGACTTTAAAGGAGACAGTAGTTCAATGACAACAAAACAACCAAAAGTCTCACTGAATTATTTTAAGTCAGTGTTTGTGTTTGACACATGCCTTTTAAGCTCAGAAGGTCATATTGTTCTACTCTTCACAGTCACATACCCCTTCAGTTACTTTCTGTTATGTACAAACCCATTTTTTTGTGTTACTGTTAACCCCACAGGTCACTTTAATATTTTCCACTATTGCACCTTATAACATTTGCTGAATTTCATTCTGTGCATACTTGGTGCATATTTGAATGACAATAAAGTCTGTCTAAGTCTAAGTCATTGCATTGTTAATAAACAGAAGCATGAAGCCTTTAAAACTCTACACAAGATTCATGCTGCAGACATGATATTAGGAATTCTTGGCTCAGCTGTCAGACTCTGTGATCCTTCACACAGTGTGGCTGAATTCATGGTTCACTAACCACTTGAACAGTTTATCATGTTGTCTAAGGAATCATTGTAATCCTTGATGAGCAGACCGTTCCTGAGTTATAATGTCAGATTCTGGAAATATGGTGCAAAACACATACTTGGGTTAGGATGGAAAGTAACATGGCTGCCATGGACGCCATGAGGTGTTTTTGTGATGCCTCATTTTCTGAACATGTTATACAAATATTCAAACTGTACCAGTGTATGAAGTTTCATGCTTTTATGAAAAAGTAAAAATATCTAAATGTTTCTCTTTTGTAAACAATAAACTAATAAATAACATGTTGCATTTGGGTTACGATTAAAGACAAAACAACAGCTTCCATTTCTGGTATTAGAATGAAAAATTCAGAAAAAGAATTGCTTCTGACACCTGAAATGGTTTTTCAAGTTAGTGGTTTTGAAACAAAAAAATGAAAAACATGTTCTTGTTTGTTTTTTTGAATTACAAATGAATAATTGTTTATCTCATGATACCCCGTAAAACAGCAACAACAACCTCAACCCTCCTATTATCTTCGACGTCAATTTGATCCCATTCATTGTGTTTTTAACATCTCTAAATAAATGATTGACATTCTTTTTTTAAAATTCAGATTTCATGACTTTTCCTAATTCAATGGGGACAACTGGGTAAACATAAAATTAACATGATGACATATTTTCAATGTCCTGTACACATGTTGTACACATCGGTACAATGACAGTTGCTTGTTTTGGCTCTTAAACTGGAGTGAGAGAAAGTTTTCTGTCCACAGTCCACTCGATCCACCCATCCATAAATCTCCCTCCTCACCTACAAATGCATACATGGAATCGCCCCTCTCTACCTCAAGAAACTCCTCACCACACAGACTGTCACCTGTTCCATCCGCTCTAACTCTGCCAACTTCCTTAAACCCCCCTAAAAACTGTGCTCTGTACGATGGGAGACCAGGCTCAGATGTCCCTGGTTTGTGACTCTGATTATGAGGCCTCCTCCTCTGATGAGAATGAGACCCTCAGTGTTGACCCTCCTGTTGTCTGTCAACCACCAGCAGACACACTACCTTCCAAAAATGGAAAGTAACCAGCATGAGTACTGACATAAAGCCCTGCAGCCGCCCAGCGCCTTTAGAACATGTAGTGGAGCTTTTAGAACAACACCTGTTGAAATGGGGAAAGAAATGAGCCTGCTCTGAGCCACTGGTCTAAAAACTGATTGAAGCAGTGACACTTTCCTTTTTTTCATTTTTGCTGATAAATAATAAATAAATATTATAAATAAATATAATAAATAAAAATGAAAATGAATAAAAACAGTAATCCAGTGTTTCTTTTTTTTGCATTTTCCTCGGAAAAAAAATATTATTTTCACAAAATTATTATAATTATTATTTTGAAAGTGGGTTAAGGCCCTGTAAACAGAGAACCAGTTGTTCAGTAGCTCTAAGTTGAGTTTGCCATTTGGTCTTTTCCCTCACTGCTAAACTGGAAGCTAATCCAGCGCCATCTTGCGGAGGGCAGCGACACACGCAGCCTCTCGAGCGGGAGCAGCAGCAGGCCGTAGCCCCGCTAGGAGCGCTCTAACCGGACTCATGTCAGCTGCGCTCAGGGCTGCGCGCTTCCTGCGCAACGGAACTCTTGTGAGCAGAGCAGAGTGGAGCCTGTCCACCCATCACATACCTCAGCTAGCTAGGCTTCCTCTGTGCTAAGCAGGTAGCGGTACAATGAGAGATATTCTGCATGAGCCGAATCGCAGATAAAGTGTTCAGCATAGTGATATAAACACGTAAGTCGTACAGAATGAATTTCCTGCTTTGCTAATGGCTTTCTTTATTACATAGGTGAAAGGTAGCACTAGCTAACGCTAGCTAAACAAAACAGACATGATCCACTGGTGAGGCTCTGAATTTTCTTGTACCTGTCCGTGTCAGTTGTGTTCCAGTGGTGTAAAGGATGATATCGTTGTAGCCGGCCTAACGTGTCTGGTACTATCTAACTAGCAAGGTTGGCACTTTACTTCAGTGGCAAACAAACACGTTAGCAAGCTAGCTCTAACGTCAGCTAACAGCGACATTGACCTGCTGTGTAGGTACAGATGTTCTGTCTTTCCAAGTGTGTTGTATTTTAAGGCTGCACGATATTGGGGGAAAAACAGACATTACGATATTATTAGTTTATCTGCGACATATATTGCGATTTGACTTTGCACTAGTCATACCGAGCTTTGTGATGCTCATTTTGAACAGCTGAAACATTTGTTGTGTTCCCTTTCGTGGCAAGAACTGGAACACACTGAAAACAGAGAGCCTCTTTCTGGCCAGCATCATCTTCACTGTGGATGAAATGTTTCCATACAACTGACATGTTTCTTTTTGCACCCAAATCTTACTAGTCTGTCTACTGTTCATGCTTATTTTTTTTTCCTGTGTCAATGTAGAGCCTGCATGTCAGCAAACTCTGTGTCTTGTAAATAAAGTTTTAAAAAAAGTCAGAGTAAATGATCTTCAGACAGATTTCTCTTGTAGAAAACTCATGGAAAATGAGAGCCATGTGACTTTGTTTGTTTTAATTATGTGTTTGAGTTAGTTTGACTTAATTCACTTTGCATTTCCTGCCATGGGACTGTGTGTTCCCTTTAGATTAGGCCATCCAAATGGTGATCATGTCAGGCACAGCCACTGTGCTGCAGCAGTTTGTCAGTGGGCTGAAGAGTCGAAATGAAGACACCAGAGCAAAATCTGCCAAAGATCTGCAGCACTATGTGACGACAGAGCTCAGAGAGGTAACAGCAAAACAGTGAAGCGCTTAACAGAAACCTGTAACGAGGATATTAATTCATAACTGTATCCTAAATAAGCTGTAGAGTGATCTGTTTACATTTTATTGTTTATCATGAATCCACACATCAGTTTGGTTGTAAATGTTTTATATCATGTGCAGCACTATGCAACATTTTTTTCTTACTGGTCACACTTTATTTTCTTTATTTTCACTTTGCCATCAGTGGTACAAATTGCTGTCACCAATGATGCCTTGCTGACTTGCTGTTTGTTGTGCCACAGTTGAGCCAAGATGAAGCCACTACATTCTACGATGAGTTAAACCATCACATATTTGAGCTGGTATCCAGCTCTGATGTGAATGAAAAGAAAGGAGGGATTCTCGCCATAGGTAAGCTCTCAGCAATGATGGGTCAAAATCAAATGATAATATTTACGCTAGATTTATAAAACTGAACTTATTTTAGAACTCGTGGAAGCAGTAGCTTGAGATAAGAGATGTCCCTTGATGTGTATGACATGAGATAGTGCATTACTGTATACAAAGCATATGTGTAAGATGTATTGTACTGTGACGATTTCAGTGAGCCTAATTGGAGTAGAGGGAGGCAATGCCACCAGGATCAGCCGATTTGCCAACTACCTGCGCAACCTGCTCCCTTCCAGCGACTCTGTGGTCATGGAGATGGCCTCTAAAGCCATGGGCCACCTCTCCATGGCTGGGGATACCTTTACTGCTGAATATGTGGAGTTTGAGGTGAAGAGGGCTCTGGAGTGGCTGGGAGCAGACAGAAATGAAGGCAGACGCCATGCTGCAGTAAGTCTCCAGCAGACAGCAGGGACTGTGGTGTTTGTGGTTCAAATACCACCACGCCTTGCTGGTGTTTTTGTGTGATGAGAATGAGGGCAGATGAGAGTTTTACCAAGGATGGTGCCACTGCACCATTGCATTTTGTGTATTTTTATTTATTTATTTTTTTTACTTTGGAGAGCTGTAATAAGCTTATTTGTGGCTATTTTTACTTTTCCTGGATAGAAACCTCAGCCATTGCTGTTGGGGAGACAGTGTTGGATTTTGAGGTTCCTCTTGCATGCAGTAGGCAACATGCAAGTAGAGAAGACGAGCCAAAAAATGCCCCCCTTTGTGGGAGTGGGCACAGAGCCTGATAAATCAAACTGTTTCATAAAAAATATTGGCAACCACCGTTGTGATAGCCGTCATATCCTTCTCCGGGGTTTGTCAAGCCGGCTTACACAAAGAAATCCTGCCTATGACATACTTGCTTCATAGTACAGCCCTCTGAATTTTTGTAGGTTTATTAAACAAATTAAAACTGATGTTTAATCAGCTGAAAAAAAGAGTGTTTGCCAAATGTGCTTCAGAGAAGTGAGGAAAAACAAAGATAATTACTTAAAGTTGGTGCGGCTGTTGTACATTTTGTAACTTTTCTAAGCTCTGAACTTGAAATAACATGATAACTGCAGAACTATTAATAGTAAATGTGTAATTATGTGCCTTTTTTTACACAGTTTAAAGGCAAATCTAAGAAAGACAGTTCAGAGTGACCAAGAGGAAACGGTTTTCTGTCTCTTCCAGGTGTTGGTGTTGAGGGAGCTCGCTGTGAGTGCTCCTACCTTCTTCTTTCAGCAAGTGCAGCCCTTCTTTGACAACATTTTTTACGCAGTATGGGACCCCAAGCAGGCGATCCGAGAAGGTGCAGTGTCTGCGCTGCGTGCCTGTCTCATCCTCACCACACAGAGGGAGACTAAAGAAATGCAGAAGCCACAGTGGTACAAAGTAAGACATTTGCAGATCTCTGATTTTGCTTAGTAAAAAAGCAATCTTCCTAAGTTTATATTGTATTTGCCGGGGGAGAACCTGTGTACTTCTAATAGGCAACATGAGCATTGGTGTTTTCTGTCACAGCAAACCTTTGAGGAAGCAGAGAAAGGCTTTGATGAGACTTTGGCCAAAGAGAAAGGGATGAATCGTGACGACAGGGTCCATGGTGCTCTTCTCATCCTGAATGAGCTGGTTCGCATCAGCAGCATGGAGGGAGAGGTGAGCGCTGATTCACCGTGGACAATATTCTCGAATCAAAAAGCAGAATATTCCGCTTAGTGTCTTATCTCTCACCAGCGAATGCGTGAGGAGATGGAGGAGATCACACAGCAGCAGCTGGTCCACGATAAATACTGCAAGGAGCTGATGGGATTTGGAACCAAGCCGCGCCACATCACACCCTTTACAAGCTTCCAGTCGGTGCAGCCACAGCAGTCTAACGCCCTCTTGGGCTTGTTGGGCTACAGCACGCCTCAGGGATTTCTCAGCTTCGGTGCCACTCCGGTACCTGCCAAGAGCTCGCTGGTGGAGAGTCGATACTGCCGTGAGCTGATGGAGGAGCGATTCGACCAGGTAGAATTTACAGTAGAGGTCTTATTTCTAGTGATAGAAACTGAAAGCATTGTTACTGCTCCTGCATAGCAAGACACACTTAACTGCTCACCATGAACACTGCAATTCTTAGTAATCTTTTGTATAATGAACAAAATTGTCTTAACAAAAATGAGAAGATAGTTTATTTACGGCTGTAAGAGAACAATGTGTAAATATATACTTTCTGTTATACTATGCATTAAAATCTCGATTATGAGACTTCTTAAATAGGCATCAAACGCTGCAGTGCCCTGTAAGCTGGCTTGATGAAGTATTTGGTGCTCTTATTCATCATATTTATTTAGGCTGTCAGAGGTGCTTATTGAACTGTGACATTTTTGAGACTAAGTGTTTAATGTTGTTAATGCATCTCATTTAGAGTTACTGTGATTAATAGGCACAATCAGTGATGAAAATGCGTTGGCATCAGTAGAGAAATGTTTTTCTACAGTGTCACTCTACAAGTGCTGCGCTGTGACGTTGTTGTTTTTGGCTTCAGTGGGTCAGCTGCAGTCAGTGCTACAGTGTTAGACAGTAGTGGTAGCAGCAGAGTCCTTCTGGGTTCAGTGTAAAAGTTTCCTTGTACCCCTATTATTATATTTAAGTGCTTCACATTATTACAGAACAAAAAGGTGGTTTGTACACTGTGCAAAGGTTCGGTGGCATCCTACAGCAGCACCGTTGCAATGCTTGAGTGCCTGAAGAGGAAACAAACAGTGCTATTAGACATGAAGGAACTTTACATCTGCTTCTCTCCTGCTCTCTGTGCTCACATACACTGTATTTTAATACAGCCCAGCTCCCAGTAAAGCTGTTCTCATTTACTTATTTTTCTGTTTTTGTTGTCAAACAGCAGAACAAATGTGAAATAGTGACTGAGACGTGGCTCTTTAGGCTACATATTAACCTGCAGTCACTTTCAAGCTGCTGCTCAGCACCGCTAAAATCCTGATTTTTATAATCAAAAAGTCTTTTAACAAACTCACCACACATGAGATAAAGGCAGCGACTATGCTATAAATCAAGCTGTATTTTCATAGAAATCAAATCATTACACAGTAAGAAGAAAAGAATTTGCTTTAGCTGCTCTGTGCTTTTAAAATATCCACTGTGTCCTTGTTGGACTTGATTGACTTTGTTAAGGGGTCTAATAAACTCTTGGATGTTTTTTGGAGTTGTGCTACTGACTGAAATAATTAGACATCTTTAAAATTTCTGTTTATCATGTTGGAGTTTCCAGTTTAACACTTTTCACTTTAATCTATAAACCTTTTATTTACATTTTGTTCTTTGTACTGTGACATGATAATAAGATGGTGATAATGAACCTAAATTAAATGGTCGTTTTACTTTTTTGGAGGAAAATTCATCATTTTGAATTAATGACTAAATGATAAAAAGGTCGACAGTTTAATCACTAGAAAATAGTTATTCGTGGCAGCCCTAATCTCATTATAAAGTGCTTCTGTTTTTGTTTTGTCTGCTGTTAATGTGATGGAATTGTATGATTATTAGTGTCTTACACTAAAAGATTGCTTTGAAAATGGTTAAGCTGACTTTCACAAGTCTTTTATTTTAGTTTTGGAACCAGCATGTCTTTTAACTCCTTAATGCAGACATGATTGGTGAGGGTGGGAGAAAGTAGAGTTCACATCTCTGACAGCACTTTGAAAGCAAGACTTCATGAATATGGTCAAGTCACATTTAGAAGAGAAGTGGTGCTTTTGACAGTCACGTAGTCTGAGCCAGTTTTTGTGATGTTTTATGCATCTCCTAACTTAAATATGTTAACTTGGGCTCTCTGATTTTCCAGTTAAACTAAATTCTATAATCATCTGACTGGATAATTGAGGAAGCTTACATGTATATATGTGAAACTGCTGGGATGCTTTCACACATACCCGATGAAGGCTGAACAGACCGAAATAGTATAAATGGTGAAATATTCCAACTATAAGTGACACAGTATGCTTGTGTTTTCTAATTTTCATGACAATGAAAAAGATGAAGCTTTTTTAAAATCAGAATTGATGCTACCTAGCTACCACAACACAGTGATAGGTCAACAGCACGAGGCCAGTACAGTAGTTGACAAAGGATTTTAATATGTGCTTTGTGCAGGTGTGTCGGTGGGTACTGAAATACAGGACCAGTAAAAACCCTCTGATCCAGATGACCATCCTCAACCTCCTTCCACGCTTGGCTGCCTTCCATCCGCATACCTTTACAGGTGGGACATATTTGATTGAAATGCAGTTGTGCACTCTTTCCCATCACTGTGTCTGCTTGGAGTTTGTATGGTTACAGACAAAGTAAAGAGATGTTTTGGTTTGCCTTGTGTATTGCCAGTGGGCTTTGCAATAATAAACTGATGGTTCAGCATAGTTTCTGCCATGTTGCTTGATTTAATGCCTTTCATTCTGTACAAATCTGTGTTAAATCATGTGCATTGTGTTCATTCATCCTCTGTGCAGACCAGTACTTGTCAGACACAATGGGCTACCTGCTGGGCTGCCTGAAGAAGGAGAAGGAGAGAACAGCAGCTTTCCAAGCTCTGGGGCTGCTGGTGGTGGCGGTCAGGGCTGAAATACAGCCGTACCTCTCTAAGATCCTTGAGATCATCAAGGCTGCCCTACCACCAAAGGACTTTGCACATAAGTCAGTAATTGAAAAGCACTTTGTTGTTTCTGTATATATATATATATATATATATATATATATATATATATATATATGTTTTGTAAATTATGTATCTTTATATTTAGATATTAGTGTTTTTCATTTATCTATGCAGAATCTCTTTAATCACTCGTCCCTCCTCGATGTTCAAGGCTTAAAAACAAGTGTAAAACTAGTAGACTGTGCTGTGTGGCAAAGCTGGTCAAAAATCATTTCGGCATGCTCTCTATGAATCGTCTTACCTTGTGGTCTTCCATGTGTTGCAGGAGGCAGAAGACCATGCAGGTGGATGCCACAGTGTTCACTTGCATTAGCATGCTTTCCAGAGCTATGGGACCCAGCATCCAGCCAGACATCAAGGAGCTGCTGGAGCCTATGTTGGCAGTGGGTCTCAGGTGGGAAATACTATATATCTCTTAAATATATGCTTTGGTTTGCATAAAAGAGTTGAAAATAGATGGAGCTGCCTCAACGTTTCAAACACGCTCTTCCTCAGACCTCTAAATACAGAGTTCTGCTGTCCTAAATACCCACAATCCAAATTAATCATGTGGATTGTGCTTATTTTAGGACGGTAACACTTAAAAATCCTTTACCTGAAGCTATTTGCTTTGTGATTCCATCTATTTTTCACTCTGCTAGATGTTGTAGGTGTTTCTATCTGGCATTCATATCTTTTTGTTGTCTCTGTTTGGGTTTGCACCAACAAACATTTCCTTACACTTCACGATGATAATATGAAGTTGTTTGCACTGTTTCCGTGTAGTCCTGCACTTACAGCGGTGCTGTACGACCTGAGCCGTCAAATCCCCCAATTGAAGAAGGACATCCAGGACGGTTTGCTGAAGATGCTTTCCTTGGTGTTAATGCACAAGCCACTGCGTCACCCTGGCATGCCTAAAGGCCTGGCTCACCAGTTGGCCTCACCGAGCCTCACAAACATTCCAGAGGCCAGTGACGTTGGCAGCATCACCCTGGCCCTGCGCACACTGGGAAGCTTTGAGTTTGAGGGTAAGATCTTTGAAAAAGGCACAAAAATAAATATTGTATTAGGCTGAATGTCCATACAGTGTTGATTTTCTGGGTGCCAGCATCTTTTTTTCAGTTGTTCCTAATGAGGAGAGTGTACATGGCCACCCAGAGAAAAAGTGCTGCACCACTGTGTGTTTTTTCAGTTCGCTCTGCCTTTTTTTTTTGTGTGGCTGCTTCTCGTTGACAGTCGCTACTCTGAAGAAAGTGAAGGAAAGGCTTGTTGTGGCTATGTCTGTGTATCTTGAGCTGTGTGATATTTCAGACAGAAAGCGAAAGAAGAAATAAAAGATAGCACAAAGTAGTGATGCTAGTCTATCATATAATGGCAATTAGGGTGGTGATATGTTGTCGAGATGTTGTTGTCATGGAAACAAAACCCACAGGCAGTGTGGGAGTACCTTTTTTAATGAAGCACTCCCCAGCAGCCTGCCAGCGCTTTTCTGCCAAAGAAAGATGCTTCATGGATGCACGCCTTTATTTTGTTCTGATATGCCAAGCTTTATTGATTTCAGTAGAGAAGAATGACCAAGTGTGAGCAGTGGCTTTACAGACCTAGAAAATCATAAGCAAGTAACCGATGGAGTCAATGTATTGCTACCTGTGCACTACATGTGATGCTGAAAAGAAATGGTGTATTTTCCAGCTGAAGGCTTTTGATTAGAGCCGCTGAAGGAGAAGAAAACATGGTCCGAGTGACATGAGTAACTGAACTGTAGAACTGGCTGGAGCAGTCTGCAGCAGAGTGTATCCAGCTGTTGGGGATGGATGAAAAGAACTCCTTTTCAGTTTGTTAGCAAGCTGACATACTCTATGTTTTCTTGCTGCAGCTCTGGAGAGGGAGAAACCTTATCCAGAGCTGCAGCTTGTATTTGTTTCTAAGGTTCTTAGAAACAAATACAAGTTCAATCAAATCATTGTTAATTGAAGCTATATAAATGCTTTAAAAATGATGGGATACACCAAAAAGGTCTGTAATTAAGTGTTATGGCAGTATTACTAATATTCAAAACAGTTATGATGCCAAGTAGTTTACACATTACTCTCACTTCTTTTGCCAGGACACTCCCTGACCCAGTTTGTGCGCCACTGTGCTGATCACTTTCTGAACAGTGAACACAAGGAAATCCGGATGGAGGCAGCTCGGACCTGCTCACGTCTCCTTACTCCCTCCATCCACCTGATCAGTGGCCATGTTGTCAGCCAGACTGCTGTGCAGGTTGTTGCAGATGTGCTCAGCAAGCTGCTCGTTGTTGGTATCACTGATCCAGGTAATGGAGAAAGCTGTTAACAGCAGTACTGGCCTTGATCATAGGGGTAGTAAAGGTGACAGATGAATGAAAATGTTTGACTCTTTCTCGTGCTTGTGCCACTATAGATCCAGACATCCGATACTGTGTGCTGGCATCCCTTGATGAACGTTTCGATGCTCACCTTGCCCAGGCTGAGAACTTGCAGGCGCTGTTTGTTGCACTGAACGATGAGGTGTTTGAGATCAGAGAGCTGGCCATCTGCACGATTGGACGCCTTAGCAGCATGAACCCTGCCTTTGTCATGCCCTTCCTTCGCAAGATGCTCATCCAGGTGGGAGAAACACAACAAATGTTTCACTATGAGTTTAATGACTTATTGTGTTGGAAATCCTATATGACTCTTTTTTTAACCCATTAACCCTCTGAACCCCAAAACCTGCAGGTGGGCTTGAAAGGCCTGCAGAGAATTGAGCTATTTTCAGCTGTCTCATGGTTCCGTCAGAACACTTAACCAAGTCAAAGCTTAAAATCTCATCAAAATCACTTTAGTCTATGTGTATCATTATTAATTTAAATAGTAAAAATCTAAGAAATTCTACTTTGGTTCCTTTTTATAATTTATTGCATTATCTCTCTGTCATGTTGCACAGCAGACATTTGTGAGTTCTCTCTTGTTCTAGCCCTGGTTGTGCCGTTTCTGTAGATGTGGAGGTCTTTACAGTGCAGTAAAAAATGAGACCACATGTTTGAACAAAAAAAAAAAACACCTAGAAACTCCCAGGTATTCTGAGGGTGAAAGTAGATTTAATTTTAAATGGATATAGTAACATTTTCCCATCAATCCACATTAATTAACCTGTAATGACAATTATCGTCTCATTCACACGAGAACCCACGCTGCACAGGGAGAACATGCAAACTCCACACAGAAAGATCCCAGGCGTCCTAACCGGGACGCGAACAGGGATCTTCTAGCTGTGAGGCAACGATGCTAACAACTGTGCAGCCCTCCACTGCATTTGTTCTGCTTGAAAAAAATATCATCTGTCTGCTGTTTCAGTTGAATACCTTTAGAGGGCAGCAAAGGCCATGCTATTATGCAAAGCTTAGAAATCCTGTAATGCAAAGTGAAGACTACTTTTATTAAGACTTTGCTTCCATGACACTATTATGTGCACCATGCTTTAACCTCTATAGTTTTTTTTTTTCCAGAGAGCGATAGGTGTGTCTTACCAACTCGTTTTGTATTTTGCTACAGATCTTAACAGAGTTGGAGCACAGTGGTGTCGGCAGGAACAAAGAGCAGAGCGCTCGTATGCTTGGTCACCTGGTCTCCAACGCCCCCCGCCTCATACGGCCATATATGGAACCCATCCTCAAGGTACGACTCTGCAGGTGTATGAGTAGGTGTATGTAAACCAGACTGTTATGTGAGAGGAGCCTGTTTACCCAGAAGACCTTTTCTGCGTAAAAGCACAAGCACCTTGCCACGTCATTTCCATAAGCCCCTCAACTTGTTAATTTGTCTGATTGTAGAACGTAGGAGGAATACTAGCACTGAGTTGGTTAAATGACCCCCTTACTTTTACTTTTGCAGGCTTTGATCCTCAAACTGAAAGACCCAGACCCCAACCCTGGAGTGGTTATTAGTGTCCTTGCAACCATCGGCGAGTTGGCTCAGGTAATACAGACTTTTTCAATTTCTTCTTGGCGAGGTTTTTTTTCTGGACCTGTGTTTTTCATACTGTTTTTACATTTGCTGCTTATTGAAGTCCAATAAAGCTGAGAAGAACTGGCTTGCCATGTGCACATATTTTCATCTTTTTGAGTCTTAACAGTTTTGATGCAAGCACTCTGAGCTGGTTGGTTTTTGAGGTGAAAAGTAGAGGGCAGTGCCCCACCCATGGATGTTTGCCTTGCTTCGCTTTGTCCAGGTGCTTAAATGGTCTCAGCGGAGGAGTCAGGAAAGCACAGTCAAAAGCAGGCAGACCTTGCAGTTCAGGCAGAGTGCAGGAGATGCTCAGGTAGTCCAAGTGTGCATGGCTGACTCAGTGCAGGAAGAGGCAGGGGCCCAGGTGCTGAGGAACCAAGAAACAAAGAAGACACAAGAGAATGTAGGGAGTACAGATAACTAACACTGAATGCCATGTCAACTTTGTGTAGAATTGTAAAATGTGTAACTTTTGTTGAACATAAATCGACTCCAAGCAACATAAAGCTGAGATGTTTTCATTTTTCCATGAACAAGTGAAAACGTACCCTCAGACTATTTTTGCTTTAATTACATTAAAATTCTACACATCAGTGCTGTCACTTCCTGTGGTCATACTGAGCAGAGTTCAGTCATTTCAAAGTAAAACTGTGTACAAAGCACTTATTATTTCCTATTAGTGTCATGGAGCTGAGATTCACTCAACAATACCGTCCTTCTTTCCATTGTTGCCTCTTTAGGATTGATGTAGTAATATGATTTTGTAATTTAGGATGTTAATTTTAATTGGGTCTGTGCCTGCCCTGTCAGGTGAGTGGCCTGGAGATGAGGAAGTGGATGGATGAGCTTTTTCCAATCATCATGGACATGCTTCAGGACTCCTCATCGTTGGCCAAGCGACAGGTATGTGATGCTAGTATTTGGTTCAGACATTTCGATTAGAATACACCTGGGTGATGCAGCTGAAAAAATATCACAGTAAAATGTTTATTTTAGTCAATATAATATTGCTAATCTTTAATGATTTTTTTTAAAAGACCAGTTAGAACCAAGTTTAATTTGAATTTAACCACTTTAGTGTATTTATCAAGGCACACAGGTAATAATTATAATGTTAACACAGTAATGAAAGCACATGAAGAGTGTGCACACATAAACACAAATAAATAAAGGTAATAAGGGTGACACAAAGTAAATAAAGAAAGCAAATGAAACTCACAGTGCACAAAGCCATCACGCTGTGCGAAGGTTATGATTCCTAGTGGCTAGCCTGGACTGGGTATCACCGTACGGGGACCCTGCACCGGCCTCTGTGCACACCCTGACGACAAGCCTGCCCTCGGAGAATGCCGCTGGGAGTGCCTCACTTAAATGAAAGTGGTTAGGGACATGGGCTCATGGGTGTTTTAGACTGCAAAGCCCATCTGGCAAGGGCAAATGCCAGCCCTCGACAAGCCTCCACTAGGGACAGAACAGACAAAAGCCACGGGGCGAGTGATGAGCGGTGATGGGGCTCTTTCTTAAGAAATGTTATGGGTTCTTTATGAGTCATGAAGGGAGAACTCTTTGATATGTTCCTATCCCCCAGCCCTAGGTTAGAGCTTCTGTTTACACCCGATAATATTCTAAATGCATACTTATGTGGCACGCTTTATTAAATGTTTGCAATTTATTTATCTCTGTTAATGGCATTGCTAAAAGACTTGGCTGCCTCTGACTTTCCACCAGGTGGCTCTGTGGACACTGGGCCAGCAGGTGGCCAGTACAGGCTATGTTGTGGAGCCCTACCGCAAGTACCCTTCCCTTCTTGAGGTGCTGCTCAACTTCCTCAAGACTGAACAAAACCAAGGCATCAGGAGAGAGGTATGAATAGGAGCCCCATCTTGTCTCCTCACACTTGTCACATTTTCCCTACAGTACTTGTAATAGCAGTGTGAACCCTGCTCAAGCATCCACAGTGACTCATTGTAAGGCCACAAACCCTGCCTGTCAACATATACTAAATAAGTTCAGGTCTGGTTAGATGTATTGACTTTGACTGGCGAATTACAATCACGTGAATGCATACAGTATGAAACTATGCACATTTTCCATAATTATATAGAACTTTTTCCTAAGTTTTAAGCTGTGATGTAAGCGGTAATTGTCATAGTTTCTTCTCTTGCCTATTACGTTATGTGTAGGCACAGAGAGTGTATTGTCACTCACTGTGTATGATGTGTGCTTAGAAAAAAAATACATCAGTAGAAGCTTCTTAAAGCACTTAGGCAGTATACCGTAAATCTCTGTTGTTGAAGGCCATTTTTGTTCCAAGTAGTCCTGTCCTTGCCAATATGCTGCTTCAGGAATAGCCTGGCTTACCTTTCTGAATTCTTTTTGAATTACCACAATCTTACAAATAGTGTTAAACACTGGTAGACAAGGCAAAGTTACACAGAGTCACAAAGTCTGGCACATGAACATTTCTGCCTGATTATCATTGTGTTGCAGTGAAGGGTGGCTAATTCTGTGTCTCCTACAGGCTATACGTGTTCTTGGTCTTCTTGGGGCTCTGGATCCCTACAAGCACAAGGTTAACATCGGCATGATAGACCAGTCCCGAGACGCCTCCGCCGTCAGTCTCTCCGAGTCCAAGTCCAGCCAGGACTCTGGTAGGCCTGTGATTATTGTTACTAGTAGCAGTGTTTGAATAATGTTTCATCAAGACGCACACTGTGGATTAGTTTAACTTTTTATTTGCATTCCTCAAAGTTACAGCGGTATCAGATTTTTAGTGCAACAGCTGGAAAGTCTCTAAATTAACATGAACTTTTTTTGAAATCTCACTGTGTGGGTCTGTCCACTGGGAACCTTGGGATTGTTGCTGTGATTTCAGTGAGCGTGTGTGATCCAGATAAGTAGTGCTGTAAAGAGTTTGCAAATAGATGACTTGGTGCGAAGGCCGCCTTAGATTAGTTTGTTTATCATTTCATATTTAATTTGAATTTGTGATGATTCAGACATTTTTTTAGGGCCAAGGAAACTACTAGGAAAAGGTGAAATGTAATTTATTCATTTGCCCCATTGTACAAGTGTAATCAATATGGTGGTATTTTCATGCACAGAAACCCTTCAGTTAGTGACAGGTCAGTGTTGTGGAAAGATCTGTGTGTTATACACATTGCAGCACAGTTTTTCTTAGGTGAGAATATGATCGCTGTGGAGGGGAACTGATTTCAGCTTCAGTTGTATGAGTTGTTTAATCTGGCTCGCATATCCCAACAAAATCCTAGCTGTCCAAAAAACACTTACTTACAGATGGGCTGTTATACATTTTAAAACCCTACAGCTCATTAGAAATAGAACACAGTGAGGTGATATGTCTATGCAGTCAGGACAAAACACATTTTTTCTAGGTCTTGCCCCTGCTTTTGAAAAGTCAGCAATATCTATGGCTTTGGCTTTGCGATTTGTATGGACCTTAATTCTTTGGGATCTAATATCTGGCTCGTGTCTGATCTACATCCTACTAAAAATCCTTCAGAATGTGGCTCTGCCAGTTTAGAGGGAAATATAACCACCACAACTGAAGCTGGATCTGAAGTGGAGGTATTTAATTTAAGGTGGCCCACTTTAGACAGATTTCAAGCATCTGTTTAATAGACTGCCAGTGATTTGTTTCACCATTTTTTATATGGAAGAATTTATTCCTGCGGCAGTCCATAGTACACTCTCTTAAACACCGTATCAGTTGAATAGATATTGTTCTATTTTGTCATAAACAGTGACAACAGTACATGATCAAGATACATGTTACCAAATACATTTCTAATCATTACTTAGTTATACTAGGTTATGTACATGGGCCGTATTGTTTCCCTGGATTTAAGTAGTTTGGGCTAATGTAAAGCAGGATATTCATAAGAAGATGTACCAGTCCTAAACTAAGACCCCAAGAAGCTGCACTGTTCATTACTTCCCGCTTGGACTGAACATTTTGGGGAAGATATCTAGTTACAACAAGAGATTTGTGATTTTCTTTGTGATGCAGTTTTTTGTAAAGTCAAGCTTCTGTTCATTATTCACAATATATTAGATTTAAAACATGTGATTGAGCATTACCATATGAGACGGCATCAGAAACGGGACTGTCACACAAAGAAGATGGCATGAATTTGTGAAATCGTTGACAGTTTAAAGGCTGGGTCAGACGAAGTGCGACTAATAAATAATGAGACTGGATTGTGTCAGTTGAATCACAGTGTGCACGCCTGAACCACACAGTAAACACTGATCAATTGGCAGCGTAAACAACCCCTGAAAATACCAATCTGCTTGAAGTAAAAATAATTGAAGCACAGCATTAGTCTCATTATTTAGTGGCGGTACCTCGTATATCCTACGTTGCAGCTTTTAGCAATTAGCCAATTGCATTGTTTCAAATTGATTTGAAATCAATAATTTGTTAAGCCCTACTTTCCACAATATTAAAAGAAATAGCACATTGATGACTTTCCTCTTTTTAGAACCCTACCAGTAGTAGGGTTTATCCCACAAACAAAGGTCATGGTATCACCATAAACATTTGGATTATTTCTTTGTTGACCATCTTTGACTGCAGAAGCTCACGTTGTAATTCAAAAAGTTTTAAGCTCATAGTGAAAGCTCATGCTCTCACTTGAAGGTCATCATCTTCTGGATATCTTGAAAATTCATAATAGTGACAATAAAAATGTACATGTGTCTTTGGCCATGTGCATTAGGAATGCAGGTCCCCACCTGTCTGATCCAGTCATGTACCACAGAATGTGACCTTGGACTATATGGTAATAGCTTTACCAGTTTGTTTTTCAACTAAATGGACCGTGTCCAGAACTGGAGGCTGTATATCTGTTGTCAGGGTCACTGTCTGAAGCTCTTGCATCTTTGACAGCATATTTTTTGTTATGTGGGAGGTCACTGGCTCAGTACAGCTCTTCACGTGACTTTCAATACCAGTCACGCCAGTGCAGAACTAAAGGCCATAAAACTGATGAAATGCAGCATATCCTCCTCTTAGTAAGTTGCTTTGTGTCTGTTATTATGGCTAGGGAACAGTTTACGTTTTTCCCACACAGCTGAAGCCTGAATTATTACAGTACTGTTGTCTCACTTAGCTACACCGATGCCTGTTTGTGGGCTGTAGAGATACAGATGCGTAGCCATCTATCACCATCATTAATCTTGACGTGGTGAAGGATAATAAAAGAACCCAAAATAAAGCTACCCTCTTAAGCCTACTAAGTTTTTGCCCGTCTGTTATGTCTTCAGAGTCTGAAGGGAGACAACTGGAGCAGCTGAAACTGTACTGCAAAGTAGAATGCTGAATACCAGACATCTGTATTCTCAGATGCCTTGTAAAATTCAATAGCCCTGCGGTGATAAATGGACCAAGAGACCCCATTTGCATTGCCTGTCACAAAAACATCAATAAAACTACTTATTTGAAAAGAAATATGTATCATGCATGTTAAAACGATCAGCACTGTTACTTGGTTTATTTTAAGAAATGCAAAAAACGACTCCCTAGTTCTGGGCTTGACTGCCAGGGCCCTGATATGGCTCCACAATCTAGTCTTAATCTATGAGGAATGCGTCCTTGTACCGACTCAGTTCGCCATGGCAACGCGTAAGCAGATGATGTTACCCTGTGTAGTTGTAAAATTTGTCCTAGATTCAGCAGGTTTTTTTTGCATCAGAAAGTATTCAATTGAATAGTGGGGTTTTATTTTTTCGCGCTGTGCTATTTTTCATCTGATATCGGCCATAGCATGGTGATGAACTCACTGACCCCCAAAACCCACCGGTGGGTCATGCTTTTGAAATCGGTACAGAATTTTATGGCGAGCCAGTGGAGCTGCTGAAGGATAGGAGTGATGTGGTGGATGGAGGGGTTTCTGGAGATGATACGGGCAGCTGAATTCTGAACCAGTTGGAGCCTGTGGAGTGATTTGTGAAGGAGACCAAGGGGAAGGGAGTTAGAGTAGTGGAGGCGGGAAGTTACAAGGCTATGGACAAGAATAGCAGTGGTGTGGGGGGTGAGGAAAGGGCAGAAGCGATTAATATTTCATAGGTGGAAGCAAGCAGACCAGATGAAATTATTAATATGGATTTGAAGGATAGAGTGCTATTGAGGATGACACCCAGGCTCTTAACCTGTGGGGAGGGGGAGATGGAGGAGTTGTCAATTAGAATAGAAAAACTGTCAGTTTTGGACAGTGTTGATTTAGCGTTGATGAGGAGGACCTTGGTTTTATCACTGTTTAATTGGAGAAAATTTGAGCGGAACCAGGTTTTTACTTCCGTAATGCAGTCAGTAAGGGAGGGGGGTGGGAGAGTGGAAGAGGGTCTACTTGAGAGGTGGAGCTGGGTGTCATCTGCATAGCAGTGGAAATGGATGTCATATTTCCAAAAGATGTTGCCAAGGGGAAGGAGGTAGATGATGAAGAGAAGGGGCCCCAGGACGGAGCCCTGGGGCACACCTGTAGTGACAGAGAAAGGGTTGGGTCTGAATGATTTGAGTTGATTGAACTGAGTGCGACCTGAGAGGTGAGATTTGAACCAGTCTAGTGGAGTGTGGCTGATGCCCGTGGAGGATAATCTGTTCAGGAGGGTGGTGTGACAGATAGTATCAAAGGCTGCACTCAGGTCAAGGAGGATGAGGATAGTGAGCAGGCCAGAATCAGCTGCCATTAGGAGGTCATTGGTGATTTTTGTGAGTGCTGTTTCTGTGCTATGGAGGGGGCGAAAACCAGACTAGAACTGTTCAGACAGGTTATTGTGAGATAAATGAGAGTGGAGCTGGGTGGCAGCTGTTTTTTCGAGAATTTTGGAGATGAAGGGTAGATTGGAAATAAGAAGGAAGTTATTGAAGTTGGAAGGGTCAGCACCAGGTTTTTTCAATACTGGGGTAATAGCAGCGGTTTATGGCGGTATCCCTTTGTCATGCTGCACAGAAGACATTTCTGAGTCCTCTTTCCTTCTGGCCATGGTTGTGCTGTTTCCATAGAGATGTAGGACCTTATACTGCGCTGAGAAATTGGTTCACGGTGAGAAAAATAGTGACAGGAGCATACAATGGCTAGAAGCTGCTCAGGACTCAGATGTAATAATAATAATAATAATAATGTATTTTGTGTAGTACAGCCAAATATTTTACATTCTTGTCTGTTAACTTATTTGTAAAGTTTACTTAGATCCCGTGCTCAGAGTAATTCATTTGAGCCCTGGCATTCATCTGACTGAAAATATAACAGAGTGAAACCTTATCATCATGCATTATCTCATTGTGCCACAACGAGATGAAAGTCCTGCCAAAAAAGAGTCAGTCAAATGTGGACTTTTGCAAATCAAGGTATATTTCATAGGTGTTTTTGGGGTTTAAACAAGTCCGCGAACGGGGTGTAATCGTCACCTACTGCAGTCTAACGCCATGTTGTGAAATAAGGAATGAGAAAAGAGCGACAGAAGTGGTGTCCTGACTTGTTTTATTGTACAACTCTATAACACAAGCCAGTGTCAGCAGTGACAGGTAAACAATATCTGCTTTCCCATGAGTATGAGTCTGAAACTGACCCCCCTCAATTTTCTCCTCCTCCAGCGGACTATAGCACCAGTGAAATGCTTGTGAACATGGGCAACCTGCCGTTGGATGAGTTTTACCCTGCTGTGGCTATTGTCACTTTGATGCGCATTCTGAGAGACCCCTCACTCTCCAACCACCATACTATGGTAGTCCAGGCCGTCACCTTCATCTTCAAGTCTCTGGGCCTCAAGTGTGTCCAGTTCCTGCCGCAGGTCATGCCCACTTTCCTCAACGTCATTCGAGTCTGTGATGCCAGTATCCGAGAGGTAGGTAGTAGCTCAGATTAATAGGAAAGAGGCTGTGTGCTTGAATTGTTATCTGATTACTTAGGTTAATAATATGAGTTGTTCACAAAGCAGGTCTTATATTCTCTTTCCTCTCTGTCCTCCAGTTCCTCTTCCAGCAGATGGGAATGGTGGTTTGCTTTGTGAAGATTCATATCCGCCCCTACATGGACGACATCTTCACCCTCATCAGAGTGAGTAACTGTGTGAACATTCCCCCCGGACCCCAATCTCTAAACACCCATCATCCAGCCTCTCTTATTTTCCTGTGAGTCAGGCAAACAGCTGCATGCTCCTAATTGCACTCAGTTGTGCTCTCTACTTTCCTCATTAGAAGTAATGTGTTCAGGGCCCCTGGATGAAGTCTGGCCCCTTGTCACACAGCAGTGCACATCATGTGTGTTGTTGTACTTAACTAACACGATCAAAGAGGCTGTGGGTCTGGGAAAATGCAATGTGATGATATGTATATTTAGATGATATTCTTTTTACTCTGGTTAATTAGTAGTTCAGAGTTACATCTTCTAACTGTACTTCAAGATGTGATTCCATTCACAATGTCCAATTTAGTTTTAAGCGAAAACTGCTGGTGGCTCATGACGCTCAACTTTATCACATGATGTGGAGCAACTGCTAAAGCCATAGCCACTGCACTTGCACAAACATACTTGTCTAGCACATAATCATATTGTATAGCACAAAATATCATATAACTTTCCTTGTATCAGAATGTTGCTAAGACAGTTACCGAAACTTTTGCAATGGCCGCAACTCCTCGTGGTGGAAAGTAATTGAGAGAACTAAACCACTGCGCCTCAAGTCCCTGTGAGTTAATAAATGGCGAGTGAAACAAAGAATCTATTCATTTTTGCTCCAGTTCAGCTCCTGCATCCAGATGAGGGGGCTGGAATAGCTATTCAGGATGTACTCTCACTTGCTCTCTCGTCAGCTGCCACAAGGCAGGGAAAGCAGGAAGTTGGGGGCTGCTTGAGACCTCTGGTCACTGACAAAACACCTCCGCCAGATCTCACAGCTGAAGCCCATTGACTGATTGACGTATTGCGTGACTTCAGGTCCTCAACTTTAACTCCAGTTGCTGTTATTTCTAATGTACACATGCCTAGATTTTCCAAAACAGTGCCATAATCCACGCAGAGACACGATGTCAGTCCCAGTTGACAGGAAATTGTATCCATTCTTTGCCATCTATGACGCTCCCTCTCTGCCTCTGGCACGTGAAAGCTTTGTATTTCCAGGGGGAAATCTGTCCAGACATTTCTGTCACACTCAGCTTATTGATGGAAACACATTTTGACCCAATTCTGCAGACCCACACAAGTCCTCTGCACTACAATAGAGCCAGGTGAATGAGGTAGTGCTTTGGACGTACTCTGTGTACAATATAAAAGAATACAGTAAAAATTTATATTCAGAAACTGGACTTGTATTAATTTAGGTCAAAAATATCTAGGGCAAACCTAAAATGTATTAGCTCATGCATATGTGTATTTTTGTTGATCATGCTGTACACAAGGATTGATCAAAAAGTTACAAGACTACTATAAAAAACAAACACTGTAGCTGATTCAAATTCAGCAGTTAGCCTCAATAAAGCAGTCTCCCTATGCAGTGATACAGCGCTCCCAGGGCTTCTGTAATGCTCGTAATGCTCCCTGAAAAGTCCCATTATGTAAAGATAAGAAGCACTATCTATAATGAGTGCTGAATCTTTTAAACTTTGACCTTTCAACTTGAATTTCATTTTGGGGAGTAGCAGGATTCACAGGGAGTCAGATCTGGTTAGCAGAGTGGGTAGAGGGCAACGAAATCTTTACATATTAATCCATATGACTGGATGCACAGCGATTTCTAGCATCCACATGCCTTCCCACCACAGTTCAGGATGTTTGGATCGAATGTTTTCTCCAGACACCTCAGGGCGTTACAGTAGTACTCTGCACTGACAGTCCAACTTTGGTGGGTTGTTTCTCGGTTACCAGCAACGTGAATGCTGAAGAAGACAACATGCTTCTGACTCGATGCCTCTTGTCTGGGTTTGGTGACTTTGACTCTTCCACTGCTGTTTCTCTTCTCAGTGGTAGCTGCAATCCCACCTCTCATCACCACTGTTGATCCTCAACTCGTTCTGGGATGCTGACTGACACAGACTGTGATGTTTTCTACTCCGCTCCAGTTAAAAGTTTAAAACCGCAGATGCGCACCTAGCAGCGTTCACAAAAACGTGTAACACAGGTCCTGCCGTTAATGGCTCGGTGTCACATGACATCCTTACTCATGATAGTTACAGCTCGCTTCACATGCACTGTGAAAAGTCTCTGAATATTTTGATCAACCCTGGATTTTAGGAATTTTAGCCAGGTGATTGTCTACATATACTGACATAATATTATTTAACTGCTGGTGTGCAGTAAGCTAGTAAACTAATTCTTCTTCAACTAATATTATCATTACATAGTATTAGGGCTAGAAAATTGAATCTTATCACCAAGTCAGTTGAGGTATGTATAATCATAATCTGTAATACAGTAGTGTGCATTTGACTTTAAGGATTGCAATTCCCATTCCCAGAGCTGTATTGAGGCAGAATGTATTCTGCTTGTGTATTATACAAAACCAGGGCAGTGTTTCATAGTCTCTAAGCATTAGAGGCTGTGGCTCAGGCGGTAGAGCAGGTTGTCCACTGATTGCAAGGTTGGTGGTTCAATCCCCGGCCCCTCCGCATGCCGAAGTGTCCTCGGGCAACACACTGTACCCGAAGGTGCTCCAAATGGCAGGCTAACATCTTGCATGGCAGCTCTGTCGCCATTAGCATTGGTGTGTGAATGTGTGTTTGAATGGGTAAATGCATTGTAAAGCGCTTTGAGTACCACTAGGGTAGAAAGGCGCTATATAAATGCAGACCGTTTACCGTTTACTACATTTGAAGTATGAAATTAATATCAGCATTTCATCTATTGTAGGAGTACTGGACACCAAACAACCCCATGCAGAACACCATCATCCTTCTGATTGAGCAGATTGTGGTGGCGCTGGGTGGAGAGTTCAAGCTCTACCTGCCTCAGCTCATCCCACACATGCTGCGCGTCTTCATGCACGACAACAGCACCGGGCGCAGTGTTACCATCAAGGTGAGTGCATTGTGGTGCAGTTTAGATGACAAAGGCATCAGTCCTTCTCTGTGATTGCCTACTAGACTAAAGCAGCGTAGCACAATCTGTCTCATATTTTTCATGCTGTGTGTGTCCTGAAGGGTGGTCCAAAAGCCTGAATTCAGAACACAGAAAATTAAACTACTCCCAGATTGATTTACAGTGTACTTATTCCCCAAATAGTATTAGATAACGGCTAATTGTAAGCTTTTAATTATCTGCCAATGCTGCAAATGTTGTGCTTGTGTTGTTTGGCAGTAAAACATACATTTTATATGATGACAAACCGATAAAAAAGCAACACAATCATTAATCAAGAGTCTACTAAACGTTCTTCCAATTTATATCACTGAAATTACAGGTTGAGCCATTGGCTGTGACATGTGAATGTTTAACATGTCAGAGTTACAGATGAGGTTACATTTCGGTTAGCTGAGTTACAATTCAACCATTTTAACATAAGAATGCGTTGAATTCATCAGCCATGAAAAAGAGAACATAAACAGAGAAATTAAATAAGGAAAAAAAACATTAAAGGTTGCCGAAATGAATTCAGTAAGACCGGATTGGGATTGTGGTCTAAAAAGTGCTTTCACAACCCTCAGTAGAGGCTTAACGAATAGAAAATATTGCTTGGAAACAGGTTAATGGTCCATGAGTGCCTGCTCGGCAGAGTGCAGAGCAGTTTGCTGGAATAAAAAAGAAATTGAGTCATTTAAAACCACTTGCAATAAAAACAGACCAAAGTGGCGGCTGTGGCCCTTTGCTCAGGCAGTGTCATTATCAGAGGGACCCTGGTTTGTTTATTCGTTAATGATGCACTCACTGTATTCTTTTGTTGTCTTTAATGTAATTTAACTGGTAGTCGTATTTCAGAGCTTATTTTCTGCTCTCTCTTTCTGACTGACATGGATTGCAATTATTCAGGCCTGCCTACATACATTTGATAATGCGCTGAAAAAATCTATAGTAGTGTAAGTAATGCGATGTGTGCAATTGCATGTCTCAGGAGGTGTGATGTAAAATAAAGCAAACTCACTCAACCACGTGATGCGACAACTTCTCTGTTTGCTGCTTGATAAAAAAAGACGACGACGACGACTCGCACCAGTCTCCTCCATGATCATTCTACGAGAGAAACACCAATTACTCTGATAGAAGGGTTCTTGTACAAAAGGAATACTTTTTAAAACTTTTACCAGACACACTCTGTTAACATGCAGGCTCCGCATGTGCACAGCAAAAAGGAAGATTAGGCTGCACTCGTGGCGACTCCAAGTTTTTCTGTGTAGAGCCACCCAGCTGCCTTCTACCATAGCTCGCATGCGAGGCGTTTAAGGAAAACTGGTAAATTATAGAGTCTATTAATTAGCAGATGTTTAGCAAGTGAGGTGTTTTGGGCTCGGTTTGATTTGCCTCTAGAAAACGTACTTAATTCAAGTGTAATTCAGATTATGTTGATCGCAACAAAGGTCCTCTCTATGCACTGTCTTGGAACTTTTCCAATACATGAGACAACATGAGTAATTTGTTCGAACGTTTAAATCAGCTCCACAAAACTCTGTGTGATGAGCGCAAAGTCAGTCTGTCAGTAGAGGCAAGAAGTAAACATTTTTGGTTGCTGTTGTTAGCATAGATAGATGGAATACATTGTCCTCTAAGGGGAATTGCAGTGTTCCAGCAGTGGTTTACACATCATGAAAACACACATAAAAACACATTATAAAAATCTATACTACAATTTAAAAAAAATTCTAAATAAAATAGATTAATAAAAAAATAGAATAAGATAACATAAACTCTTACAGTGCAAATCAAAGCTGAATGTGGAAGACAAAATCCAGTGTGCAAAGTCCTCAGATGATATTGCTACTCCTGCCAGTTCCTTTTGACCTGCATTTGGCCACATCACGTCATGATTTTTTTATTTTTCTGACTGATCAAAGAATTCTAGCTGCACAACAAACTCTGTACGAACGGAACATGTGTAGGAAAGAGTGAAAGTGCCTGATACGTAGATGTTAGTTTTAGTTGCTGTCAACATATTTTGAGTCCTCAATAAAATATGGAGAATTAAGTATGAAATGTATGCTACCTGTCTACACATAAAGATATAAGGCAGCTGTAAAGTTTAGTGCCTGTAATTAAGAATGGTATTAAAACAGCAAAATGCCTGTCCCAGTATAGCATGACCCAGAAAAATGTGTTATGTAAGAGCTTTTTTTTAGGTTGACCGCTCAGCTTGTCATTTGAGAGCCACGCTGACCGTAAGGGATACGTTGTGTCATAAATCTGGTGGAGCAAAAGCACTAACAAGACTGACAAGATTTTATGTCAGATTTCAGTGGATGACTTAATTTTGCTAGCACTGCCGAGAAGAGTTTGTGTTTAAGCCCTGCTCCTGTCACTCCACACACTGTTACCGAAAGTACAGGAGCTCAGCCCACAGCTGACTTATTGGGGTGCTGTTTTCTGTTTGCGGTTTCCATCAATATCCATCAAGGCCATTCAGGTCTAAGCCGTTCTCTTGTAACACAGCAGTTCAAAGACAGCATAGACCTGTAACTAACACGCTCTCCCATTTCAGCAGCTGCTGCCAGCAGTTGTCAGGGTTTCCCCTCAAACTCTAAATCATGGTTTGGGCAGAGACCACAAAGACAGAATCATAAGGAGCGCAGTCATCTAGTCCTCTCTCCTCTGGTGCTGTTTTGTCTCAAGATCTGCAGTGTTAGATAATCCAGCAGCCCACAGTCTGGATATTCTGCAGCCCAGGTCTGGGAGCCTACGGTAATCTTTAGCGCAAGAGAGGGGTCACGAAGTGGGGGAAGGGGGAATCGGGTTACCCTCTGGTCCAGAAGAGAAGAAAAGAAAAACATACTTCCATCATTTCAAGAAGCTGCTCTGTGCTGACCCCCCCACCTACCCATCAACACACACACACACACACACACACTCGCAGACACACTTTCACCTCCACCTCTGCTTCCTGCCGTCTCGCCGTGTGCACTCTAGACAGGGGGCGGGGGAGTGGGGTTAGAGCACATTTGGTCATGGTGTGTGTCGGGGTCTGGGGTGAGTTTGTTGCCTGCAACATACGTCATCCTTTAAGACCACCGTGTATCCATCCAGCCTGTGCACACATGCTCCACACAACATGTTGTTTACTGTTAGGCCCAACTCTAAAAGCTTTCTCATGGAACACGGTTTAAATTATCTATCACCATGTGTTGACTGACAATAAGACCTGCAACCTTTGTGATACATTTAGTAGGCGTGCATGATGTTAGGCAAAACCGATACTCCAATATTTTGTTTTTCTGCAGTATCAAAAATTACAGGAATTTTTACCAGATGACTTGAATAAGTGTATCTTTGATATCTTTGTGTTTCTGATTTAAATGGTCAAACAAAGTAGTCTTGTTGCCTCCCGTAGTGGCAACAACTGTAAGACGTTGTTGACAGAGTGCCCGTTTTTGGTTAACATCATCCTTTCCGTAGTCAAAATATTTCTTTTTTGCAACCAGATTTTCCTTGTCAGCGCTTCTCTCCTGTTGCTCACTCTTCTTGCTGTGCATATGTGGAGTCTGCATGTCAAACTCTGTTTTGTGGTTAAGGTGAAAAAAGAAAACTTGTGTGTCCAAGACGCTAAAATCAAAGCAAGTCGCCTTCTAACGGGCAGATTTCTCTTGTAGATTAGTTATGAAAAAGAAGAAATCTGAATGTTTTCCTTTTGTGTCAAGCAGCAAAAATGTTGTAACATGATGATGTGTTTGGGTTAATTTGCCTTACTTCGCATTCCACTTTGCGTGATGTGACTATTGCGCACATCGCGATGTCGATGCTGAAACGCTATATTTTAGAGCCATATAATGCAGGAAGAGTTTATAGTGCCTCTGTCATAATTTAATTTGCGGTCCCGAATATTCGAATATCCGCATATTTGTTCGTTGTGATGGTAATCGAATAATAATTTTGATATTCGTGTGCACCCCCACCGAGTGCTGCCGAGTGCCGCCGAGTGTTGCCGAGGCTGTAGTACGCCGTCGAGCGCTGCCAAGGCCCTAGAATGCCACAGTGGTTCTAGTACGTGGACCTGCCAACTCTGGTGTGATGCTCCGATGTCGCCCCCCCTGGCCGACACCGGGCCACAAACCGAATATTCGAATATTAGGCGGATACTGGATCCGAATATCCGAAGCACAGATAATGCTATTCAGACCAGCCCTACTAATTTGATGTCACCATACATATAGTATTTCTAGAGCATTCTGAAAAATTGCTGTGTTGCCATCATATTGACACATGACGACAGAAAAGTCTGCCTCAATGAAATGAAGTCACTATTTTTTCTGAACTCAATTCAATCAGAATTTTAACTAGGAAATATTTGAATACTCCAAATGACACGGTGATACATGTCTGTCACTGTGTGTAATTTTGTATTGGAAATAGTCCATGTTTGTAGCTCTAATGTAGCATTTATTTTATTGTCAAAGCGACTGGAATTTTCCTAGAAAGCAAGCATGCGGGCCACCACCTTGCTGAAATACAAAACCATCCGGCTTTTCTTTTGGATTTCCTAAGGAAAACCATTCAGCCATAACATGCTCATTAAGGCTACTCGTGTTTAAGTGTTGCGGTATGTGGGGAGTAAATAATGTGTGCTCTCTTTTTTAGCTGCTCAACGCCATACAGCTGTTTGGTGCCAACCTTGACGACTACCTCCATTTGTTGCTGCCTCCCATCGTCAAACTGTTTGATGCTCCTGATGTGCCCTTGCAGGCCCGCAAGTCAGTACTACACATATCTGTGCTCCTAGTTTCAGTGAGGGGTATAGTTCAAAGTTAAAAGTCATTCTCATTTGATTTCTTAATGGAACTGGTTGGTTTTTGTAAGTCTGATTTCAAGTATTTAAACACTTGTACCATGGAAATGGACAAATAAAATTAGAGCAGTCTTGTGATATGAGAAAAAAGAGCAGGGTTTTCTGGTCTCTTCTTCAGATCACAAACTTTTTATTGCTTTTTTTCTGTTAAAGAATCTAACTGGCAAATGCTTCAGTCTCCTCACGTCTTCTTGCCTTTTTGCAGAGTGTTTTGGAGCGGTCTCTGTCTCTGTGTCTTACAAATATTTAAGTGAAGCTGAGCATTTTCTGTTTTTCCTCTCTGGCTCAGGGTTGCCTTGGAGACACTTGACCGGCTGACGGAGTCCCTGGACTTCACAGACTATGCTTCGCGCATAATCCACCCAATTGTTCGGACACTTGACAGCACGCCCGAGCTGCGTTCCACCTCTATGGACACACTGTCCTCGCTCGTGTTCCAGCTGGGCAAGAAGGTAGCCTTAGCCGTCCCTCAGGCTCCCTTTAGATGCAGCTATTATTGAGTAGACTACTTCCAGCCTCCCTACTGTTGGCTTCACATGAACTGCATTTTGGTAACCCCCGTTCCCCGAGTCTTTATTACTTCCTGCCCGACTGCTGATGTCATTGACCATTTGGCAGTGGGGGGTGGTGTTTATAAGAGTGGATGAGGTCACATTTACCCCTGCCTCTCCTCCCAAGCCTTCCCCTCCCTCATCCCGAAACCCTAGTATCGCTTTCTGGCCTAACCTCAGAACCAGCAGCCCATGTGTAGCCATGTCTGGCAACAAATGTGTAGGGCAAGCTTTTGATCTGAGCCTCATGGAGGTTAAATACAAGTGCAGGATACCCAGTTATTTACTTTATGGTGAAGGGAAGGAGGTAGCAAGACAAAACCACATAAAACACACACACACACCCTTTTATTTACTGTCCTTCCCTTCCCTCTTATTTTCAGTACCAGATCTTCATCCCTATGGTGAACAAAGTGATGCTAAAGCACAGGATCAACCACCAGCGTTACGACATACTCATATGTCGCATTGTTAAGGTAAGTACCGTCAGCATGTCCAGATTAATATATTAAGCCTGTGAACCTCAAAACCTGCTGGCGGGTTTGAAAGGCATGTTTTCTTTACAAAATCACCAGAGCTGATATTGTAAAAAACAAAGCATTTTGTGCTCCTTGTTGCAACCGTGAAGCCATTTGTAGCTCAGCTATGACCAGCAATCACATGACAGAAATTCAGGGACTTTGCTGCTGAGCTGCAGGCTGTGTGTACACAAAACAGAGAGGAGACAAGTATGAAAATAGTATAATGTAAGTAATAAAATATCTTTTGTATATAGAGCCACTGTGTTTGTCCACAATTGGTAACACCTGTGGACGCTTGATAAAATGTTATACAAGTTGATTTCAATTTTTATACAATAATGGGTAATCAAAGAAATTCAACTTTTGCATGTTTATTTTAGGATTTATGGCCTCATACATACACATTTTGTGTGTTATAAACACAAAAGACATTTTTGAGTTCCCTCTACCTCTAGTCATGGTTGTGCTGTTTCCATAGCTGTGCAGGACTTTATAGTGCAGTGAAAAACGAGTCCATGGTGAGTAAAAATGTGACATAAGCAAAACTCCTGCTTGGAGTTTAGAGGGTTCGCACTACACATCTCCAGCATGTCTCCCGAATTTGTGAGCATATGTACATTGTTTTGTCTCTTGCCTAGTCAGACCCAAATATTGTATCCCTTCATGCTTCAAAATGACCACACACGGTCAAGCAAGATGTTACATAATCATAAACAAACCTTTTGTGTACAGTGTACCGCAAGCAAGTCATCACAATGCTCTGTTTTATCAGCAGTCACTTAAGAGGGAAATGCACTTGGGCATTCATAAAACATGTTTTAAGACAATGAGACAACAGTTGGTATGTGTGTGGCCTGTGTGTGTGTGTCTGTGTGTGTGTTTGTGGCCATAACAGGGCTACACTCTGGCAGAGGAGGAGGAGGACCCTCTAATCTTCCAACATCGCCAGCTTCGTGGTAACCAAGGTGATACTCTAGTCAGTGGGCCGGTGGAGGCAGGGCCAATGAAGAAGCTTCACGTCAGCACCACTGCACTTCAGAAGGTTGGGAGAAAAAATTTGGATTTTTTTTTCTTGATTTTTTTTCTATGGTAAAAGATAATGGACAAAATGAACACTGTTGCTAGTGTGCAGTTTACAGTAAACAGTCCTGAGTACAGGTGGATAGTTTGATCGTGGTGATGACGCATAAATCAACAGACCAGCGATAAATTAAGGCAAAAGCTTCTACAATGAGCAGCCGAACACAATGAATGCAGATGCTTCCTTGTGTAGTTCAAAGGGTCATTGAATGGCTGGATGAGCATGAAAACAATATGAATTCTTTGCTATTGACTAAATATCCATTAGAGATTTCCATGTGGACTGACATGACACAGTGCTCTCCTCCCCCACCATCAAAGCACTAAGCAAGGCAATCGTTAGGTAAAATTCTGTCTCATCCATTTCATTTTTCTTTTCTTTGTATTCTCTTCAGCTTTTGTTTACCAGTTGCAAATTTTGTATGTGCTTCTGAGCCAGATCATCCCACACACATTAGCTGTAACACTAAAGTGTGGAGAAGCTACTGCTTCCGCTAAATTCCCGTGACCTCTGAAATGGATTGTTTCTGTCGTTACTCAGGCTTGGGGTGCTGCCAGGAAGGTGTCCAAAGATGACTGGTTGGAGTGGCTGAGGCGCTTGAGTGTTGTGCTGCTCAAAGAATCATCCTCCCCAGCCCTGCGATCATGCTGGTCACTGGCTCAGACCTACATCCCTCTTGCCAGGTACACTACTGCTGTCATGTCTAGCTTTCTAGCTCGCTTCCTCCTGCTTTAATTCCTCCTTCATACTTGTCTAGCTTCTTTAATGCTCCACAACCATGATAAACCACAATACCTTAAACCGTTCACATGATGTCCTATACCATGGAAACATAAAAGAATTTGAAGCTCTGTCTTTGTACTTTACATCTCCAGTGGCCAATTCTGACTGTGTGGCTGTACATGGGAAGCAGATAGTTTGTGACAGAAAGTATAAATGCTCAGTGAGCTAAGCTGTTTAGCAACATTGCCTTTGATTATGCAGTGGTCCTTTATACAAGCTGTAGAATGCTCATGCTATTGACTGGCTGGTCTCCCAAATTCTGTAGCCTACTTATGCAAAACATTTCAATTTTAATCTTATGTCACACGTGTTGCATCTTTGTTTTACTGTATAACTTCTGTTTCTGTGGTCCACAGAGACCTGTTCAATGCAGCCTTCCTGTCTTGTTGGTCTGAGCTGAGTGAGGACCAGCAGGACGAGCTCATCCGCAGCATTGAGTTAGCGCTCACCTCCCAAGACATCGCTGAGGTCACACAGACTCTGCTCAACTTGGCAGAGTTCATGGAGCACAGTGACAAGGTTAGCAGTAAACTACATTAAACCATGGAATTACTATGATACAATGTAGCCTGAAGCACGTCACATGTCACGTTTTGTTAGGGTTTTGCAGGTGTATATGTTAAGATGTATTTTCAAAATTATATTGAAATCCTTCTAAATTGAAGGTTTTGATTTTAGCCAGAGCTACCGCCAGTGACTCAGTGATAACTTGATATTACATTTAGACAGCAAGCCAATGCCTTCACTTTTTGCACACTTTATTGTGTTGACGAGGTAAATCTAAATAGGTAAAACTCTGCTCCAGTGTAAATTGATGGCAGTTTTATCCCACAAGGTGTTTAAAATGCGAAGCTATCTAAATACTTGTTGATCTCACAGTACATGGAAAAAGACTGTACTTACTGGCAAAGTAGCAGTAGCCGTAATTCAAACCGTATCTGTTATGATGCTGTTTTTGTGGAAACAATGATTCGATTTTACATTGGCTCAATATCTTCAGGCTAAGGTGTGCAGGAAAACATTCAGTGTTTTGAATTTCTGCATCTGCCAGGAAAGACAAACAGTGAACCAGATGCAAGGAGAGCTTATTACTGACTGCTCATTTGCTCTACTGTTTTATAGAACTACTAATCCCAGCACTTCAGTTTGGGTACTTGCATGACGCTGCGCCATGAGCAGCTGCGGCACAGTAGAAGGCTTTGTTTAAGTGGGTGTCGTGTTGTAGGTTGGACGTTTGCCCAAACTGCAATACATTATGCCTTTCAACTGAAGATTACAGTAACAAAGCTGACCAGAGGACATTTGAACTGTTATCAGCTGTTATAATGAAAATAGGGACAGAAACCTCAGACATAACACTTGAAGCCCAGCAATACTTTGATGCTTAAAGCGACTTGAACATTAAGAGAACGAGCATTTCAGAATGGGAATTTATCTCTTATTCACTGTTTGACCACACACGTGGAGCTAATTAGTGCTGATACTGTTACGCTGAGAGCTGAGACTGCCGTGTTTAGGTCATGATATAGCATTTCAGCAGGGACCCCTTGCTGCGAGGCCTCAGTAGAAACACATTTAATACAAGTATGCTATTCAGAGCCACTGGGAAGAAGGGCATGAACTACTAATTGTCAGTAGAGGACAGAAGAGATCACAGGCATTCATTCCAGAGTAAACATTATTTTATACAGTTTGTGTTCTTTTCTAGGGCCCCTTGCCCCTCAGAGATGACAATGGCATTGTGCTGCTTGGCGAGAGAGCTGCCAAATGTCGTGCCTACGCCAAGGCACTGCATTACAAAGAGCTGGAGTTTCAGAAAGGCCCTTCCCCTCTCATCCTGGAATCTCTAATCAGGTAAGAGGTCTGAAAGTCTCACAAGTATTCACTTTATTTTAATGAAAAACAACCATGGCCTTTACAACTGTGAGTCTGTGTGACTGAAAAAAATGAGCACTCATTTATTTACATGGAACGGACAAATAAAAAACTCACTGTATTTAATGGTCCACTTTAGTTATGTAGCTGTCTTACTGGATGGGTCTTTGGTGATTAGCAGTTATTGCGTTTGAAGTTATTGCTTGAAACAAACATTATACCACCCTGTCAGAGTCATTTTTTTATCTAGTAAATAGACATAGAAATTGCATTATGCATATCCTCCTGTCCCATAACCCCTATGATATCTTCGGTCATCTTTTCCATCTCATTTTCTCTTCCTTCTTTATTTCTCTGCCTCTGGCATGGCATGGAGAAATCTGTTTTCCAGGCATCTAATTGGACGCTTGCCTCCTTTTCATCTATGAGTGTCTGGACTTGTGTTTCTCTGGGGCCTGTTTTCAATTTCTCAGGAGCCTTGATGATGATGAATGATGGGAGCCGGTTCTCTGGTGTTTTCAATATCCCCATCTGGTTCTCACCTCTCCAGGATTTCCCATAAAAGATCTTGACGCTGGTGTGCAAAAAGCACTATGAAAGCCTGGTTTTACTGAGTCGTGGCTCTATTAGACGAAATGCGTCGTATCTGATGCACAGTTTTGATGACGAGGAGGCATCATTGTCGTTGCTATTTTAGTACCTGATGAGTCATTGTGTTTGTAGATGACTGGCATTATTTCAGCAAATCTTCTTCATTCTCTGTCAAATGGATCCTTAGTCTAAATTTGTGATAATAAATCTGAAGGAGTGATATAGACATAATGGTGCAAATTTTCAGAGTTGTAACTGCTATTAAGTGTTTTGGAGAAAATTGAAAAAATAGTTATATAATACTGATTTAAGTGTATTCTCAGGTCCCACAGCTGAAGATATGACCAGGAAATTGGTCCCATTTTAATGCTATCAACAGAAACATGTTGTTAATTGACTATTTGGCTGATAGTGTTATTGGTACATCATGCAGTGTCTTTCACTGGATTTGTATGATCGTCACTTGGTTTTGCTTTGTTTGTTTTAATTCGGAAATCTAGAATTTTGCATGGATCTGACTGAATGATGATGAGGGTGAGAACTCCATTATAGGTATCATAAATATCTGTTAAAGTGAAGTGCTTTTCAACTTGCAGGGTAAATATAAATCTGGTTTCACCACCCCTGTAGCAAGTGGAGGTAGACACTGTTGCATCTGGACCATATGTCAATAATATATGTGTAGCCATAATGTTACTGGGCACCATGGAAATGCTTGGAAATGGAATTTTAAATAAAGTTTAGTATGTTCAGATGTATAGAAGGCTGCAAGCAGTTAAGCAAAATGTCATCTTTTTTTGACCAGCCAGTGCCTTATTTTATTTAACCTCTCAAACTGACTTAACGGCATGAGTAGAGCAGAGTACTAGCTTTGCTGACCATAGGATATTTTATTCAGTCCTTACTTGGCTTGCACTTCACATAGTATGATGTATTGCACTTTACAAATAAAACATAGGTCTATACTACGACTACTGTTCTACTAAATACTAAATAACAGGAAAACAATGTAATGCTGTTCTGTTTGACAACATCATAAATTGCAGCCTGTGTTTATTGCAGGATCGTTGCATTCCAATTTACTATGATCGTTAGAGTTGTCATTTCACATAATATATGCATTTTAGGTAAAATTTAAGTGAACATAAGATTGAACTACAATATTTTAACAGTACAATCCATTTTATTCCATTCTATGGGTTGACATTTTGCTGAAGGAGCCGACAGGTCGACTCCCATTCGCCTTCACAAAACAACTTTATTTAATAATGAAGGCCACTTTTGGCAGCTCTGTTCACTAAAATCCCCTGATAAAATATCCATTCCATTCGCAGCAGGTGAGTTTTCTAAATAAAGCATGCTAGTCATTCGAACTCCCTTTATGGAGACAAAATTTACGTCAATAGTACCTGAACTCTCGCAGTTGCACTTGCTGCTGACCACTGTTCAAGGTCTGTTTTTGTTGTTGAGGGCTCAAGTTTGAATACTTTGGGCTCTTGAAATAGAAAGAACTTGTCATTTGTCATCATCCAAAGTCTTTTTTAAGTACCCTTTTTTTTCTACTTGGGTCATTTCAGCTAAAGGGAAGAGGTAAGTTTGCAGCTTAAATTAGATGTTTACTCTGACTGAATTTGACACCTTTTAAAGGAAGAGAATCTGACCACTGAGGCTGTCTGATTGTCTGTAGGTATTTGAAGCTCTAAGGAATTCTGTGTTGGCTCTAAGCATAGCGAAATGGTGTTATTGTTTTCAGAGTAGTAAACCTCGGGGCATTTAACTAGCTGGCAGAGTTCAGAGAGTGTGTGGTCTTCATTCCTACATTTGGCTTAGGTGCCTTGGGAACTTTGGCCAGGATGTCAGGGGATGACCTAAGTGTCAGAGGTCTGTGGCTCAAGGCAAATGTGTAGCCATTATTGGACATGAATGGACACAAGACCTTGACTTGACCTGCTTCCAGAGTCCTTTCAGTTCGTCACATTGCAGCTATGCTATTAAGCCATGAAGTGAAGGGAACAACGTAGAAGTGTTTGTTTGAGAAAGGTTTGGCACCATGTTTCTTTTAAAAAATATTTTTTTTATTTTCTGTCACATAAAACAACATAATTACAGAGCTGTACACATTTTACAAATGACACATTTCCATCATGAATAGTTAGGTTTTACAAAAAACAATGAGCAACAAGGAAATTCCTTTGGTGGTTGGTCCCATCCCAGCAACTCTCAAAGATCCTGTTGAATTCATTCCACCAATCCTTAATGATTATTGTTGCTTGTGTTAACTGAATATAAATCCTACTGCTTTCAAGACAAATGAGAGGAAGAATCTCAATCCAGTAACCCCTAGGGGACAGTGGTAAAAGAGCATCTATCAAAGCTTTTAAAAAATAAAATATTTTACTGATAAATACACAAAAAGAACTACAATTTACAATCAAACACGGCAACAAACATTACACATTCATCTGACTGAAAAGTAACCAGACCATCACAAACAGCAATTTCAATCCTCTCCCAGTCAAGGAAAAGCCACACTTTTGTTGAACAGGTATTAGTGAGATCTCTCAGTATTCGTGCGTTTGATCTTGATCCAGGACACACAGCTGAAGCGCTCATGGATGAAAACCCATTGGCCGGACCTTCATCTCTACTTTCTTGAGGGAGTAGTTGGGCCCGTGCCAGCCGTACCAAGTGATCCCATCTGTGTTCTTTGTGTGCTCACCGTAGCGGTAAAATACACCATTCAGATTCGAGTCGGTGCAGCAGTTGTACCAGTAGCCACCTGGGAAGAAGGGAGGGAAAAGAATGAGCCTTCCTGCTAGTTGGAGGAAAATATCTGCCTGTGTTACCCACTGTAAATGACTCCACGGATTGTTTTGAGCAGGTTTGCACTCGTAATTTACCTTTTCGCAGGGAGGCACAGTCATCCACACATTTGTCGTTGTCCTTGTTGTTGGTGCTGAAGTTGGTGTTGTTGTGGTAGCGCAAGGAGTCTCCAGCGTTTCCACTATAGTTGGCGAGGAAGAGCTTGTAGCTGTTGAGCTCATTACCCACAGTGAAAAAGCCATACTCGGCGTAGCGGGTCTCTCCCTCCCAGTCCTGTGTCGGAAAACACATATAACATGATTTAGAGAGGGACGGTTAGAAAAACGGACAATGTTGGATCTCATGGTCTGACTTGCGCCTCTGTTTGATTTATTAGGAATTTTTTTTTGCTTAGTATTTTTAGGTAAATGCTATGAAAAGGTTTATGCATGCTTATGTAGTTGTGCTCTTTAATGTCCCTGCCCAGACCTACACTAGACTGCCATACTTTCCAATACGTACCTCCAGCTCAATCCTGAGCGTACTGGGCTGCCTTGTTAGGCGGAAGATGTGGTCATTGCCCAGCCAGAAGTCTCCACGGATGGATCCAAATCCACTTTTGTATTGCTTCCAGTCACGGTTGAAGGATGTCAGGCCAACCTTGCGCCTTTGAATCATAGTCCAGCCACCTCCGTTTGTCTCCATATCACAGAAGACCTGAAACAAAAGCACAATCATTTACCAGACTGTATGACAATGCAGAGAGAAAATAAGCACACAAAGAAGACATGATGTACACATGATTCAAATGTCACTTACGTTGAGCTCAGGTGTACCCAGAAAGTCATCTTTGGGCAGTTTGTACTCCCCAGAGATCTTGTAGCTCTTGCTGTAGAGTGCTGCACAGTCATATATGGCATCTGGAAGAAGGAATATCCAAAGTTATGCTAAAACCATATGCACTTTTATGAGCATTTTTTAAAAATGTGAATGCCATAAACTACAGCTTTATGGGTATCTGAATGATTGGACAGATGAAAAAAGTGACCTTTTACCTCCCACCAAAAGCAAAAGAGATCAAAACAGAAGAAGACCCCTGTCACAGTATGGTGATGCCGTTAATAGGGCCATGACATCACTAAGGAGCAATGAGCCCAATACTTGATGAGATATGGAAACCTTCCACTACCTCTAATCTTTGCATCCCTTCCTGCTCTGCTCTCCTGTCTCTGATTTGCCCAAGTTTTTAAAAGGACTCTGTGTTCCCTTTGCCGGTATCATAAACGCGGCCCTGTTCGACCACACAGTTAAGGTATTGAAATAATAAACGACGTAATGCCTGGTTAACCACTTCACGGCAGCCAGTGTGCCTAGTGGTGCGTTATGGTGGGGAGGATATGGCTTTGATGAAAGTCTTTATTGACAGCTGGGGCTCTGTGGCTCTAAATGAATGCCTTTTACCGCTGTGGGGCAGTTCCGATAAGTATGTGCACTGTAATCTACCTCACAACTGATTCACAGCAGTTCTCTGGGACCTACAAAGCAATGAACACGGCTGATTATAGTATTTTGCGGTGAAAATAAATGTATAGTTCTGTGTGTGCACGATGGTTTATCATGAGAACTGTTCACATTCCAGTGAAATGACTGCTTTTGATTCTTACAGCTTATTGAGTTTGTTTTGTTGATTTAAAAATGAGCACTTTTCCCGATAAAGGAGGCTTTTGTAATATATTAGAACAATTACCAACAGAAATAGAAGTTTTCACTGCAGCTGTTCGACTTGTTAGAGAACTTAAGAGATGAGTCAAAAAAGAATGACTGAAGGATTTTTTCCCTTTTGTTTGTTAATTCAGATTACTTAAACATAAGTTTGCACACATTAAAGCTAAACTTAAACTTATCTTGCTTTTTTTGAGAACCTTTGATACCAAACAGCTGCATGCAAAACCTAAACTAGTCTGTCACTCAGTTTCTCCTCTGTTAACAGCAGGTAATAGAGTGTTGATGCTCACCTGATGAAGTCTGGGTAGCAGACTGGAGGGTCTGCAGCTGCATGATCTCCACACGGTTGTTGATCTCTGAGTACTTGCTCTCTGCCTCTGTGACCCGGGCCTCTTGCTGCCGGTTCTGCTGGTCCAGCTCCATTATTTGCCTCACCACATTCATCAAGTCTGTCTCCTGCTTGCGGCTCAGCTCCTCGAGGAGGCTGGTCAGATTGGCCACCTGCACTTTGAGAGAGCGCACCTCATCGCAGCACTGAGCCTTGGGAGGCTTCGGAGGCGCCAGTCTCTTCCTGGGATTCTGGGCCCACGTCTCTGCCAACAAGAGCAGTGTGAGCCCCAGAGCCACGACGCTCAAATTTATTTTTGCCATTTTTAAGCGCAAAATTTCAAAATCTTCAAACAGTCTCAGGTTTTTTGATTGCTCTTGGTTTTCAAAAGCAGTCAGGCCCTGGAGAGGATTTTCGCTGGAGCTATGAGGAAGACAGAGGTGTTGACCAGTTGAAGTGGAGCTCTCCTTTGACCAGCTGCTCACCCAGGCTCTGTCTTACTTTCTCAGTGAAGCCCTCCTCTGCCTGAGCATCTTAAATATTCTGCATATGGGTCCTCCCCCTCCTTCTTGCACCAGTCGCCGTGCTGACCCTCTCCCAACTTCTGGGTGGAGGACCTTTCTCAAGCCTCCTCCCCTGCCCCCCCTCCACCTCTCCCCTCATCTGACTTTCACTCACATTGCCCACGTTTCTCCTTTCTTTGTCAGGTGTCGATGGTTTCTGGGCAGTCTTTTTTTTGTTGCCTCTGTCTGGAAGAGCAACGTATGGGGCTGAGGAGACAAAACAC